>VWZX01007819.1:233467-263370 GCA_013399015.1 Galbula dea
TCATGAAGCCATGCTGAGTGGACCCGATCCCCTGGCCGCTCTGCAAGTGCTGCAGAAGCATACTCAGGATGATCTGCTCCATCAGCTTTCCTGGCACAGAAGTCAGACTGACAGGCCTGTAATTCCCGGATCACCCTTCCTTCCCTTCTTATATATGGGGGTAACATTGGCTGATTTCCAGTCTGCTGGCACCTCCCCAGTCAGCCAGGACTTTTGAAAAATGATGCAAAGTGGCTCAGTGAGCACCTCTGCCAGCTCTTTCAGCACCCTTGGGTGCAGCCCGTCTGGCCCCATGGATTTGTGCTCATCCAAGTGATGCAGCAGGTCACTGACCATCTCCTCTTGGACTAGGGGAGAGTCACACCTTTCCCTAACCATATTCCCCAGATTAGGGGAATGAATATCCTTTGAAACAACAGCCTAATTATTAAAGACTGAGGCAAAGAATTCATTTAGCACCTCAGCCTTGTAGCCCCAAACTCACCAGCTAAGTATTCCATTCCATACACGTCATACTTAATATAAATCTAAGGGGCAATACCCTCTGCTTCCTTTTGCACTTCCTGCTTCTCTGGGCCCATTTTTGCTGCTTCTTTCTGTCTTTCACTCTTGAATCCAGCTGCAGGATCCAGCCCCCCGAGTCCGACTCCCTTCTGCTGCTGGAGGCCTCCTATCACAGTATCAGTAGGGATGGTGATATAGTTACCACAAAGGGGGTGATATATATCTGCATATATATATAGTTGCATATCATCTATTGTTACTATTGTTTTTATTAAAATAGTTATGGTCATTTTGTTTTCCACAAGTCTCTTTATGTCTCTTATTTCCCTTTTCCCTCCTGTGGAAAAAGAGCTGGAGAAGAGAGGGGATTGGTTGCTGGGTGGTGGTCAATCTAGCCTTAACCCTGAAACTATAACAGAAGGATAGCCTCTACTGTTTCTCAGAATGGGCTAATCCTCATTCTTGTCAAATTGTTATTTCTGGGCTCACTGCTTTTTCCTTAATGTCTCATACAGTTTTAGTTTTTCTCTTGAATCCTTGAGCTGCTGTCACCATCTCAACAATTTCAGTCTTCTCCTCATTCCTCCTTTTATTGTTGTATATTGCTTTAGCTCATGTCCCTTCTCATTACTTAGCAACAGACTTCATAATAAAATTGAATCATTTTGGTGCTGTTCTGCAGGTTGAAGGTTACAGCATGATAGCACTAGAACTAGGAATGCCAGTGAACACCTACTCATTAAATACATTCAGTGTCATGAAAACCAAAGGCCAGACGCTTGAATAGATAATGATTCTGGACTGTGGTGAATCTAAGGCAGTTACAGCACAAAGAGCTACTAGAGACCTGGAAATAAGTTTCAAACTGAGAAATGAAAACCAGTCTGCTTTCTTGAATAAGGGGATTGAATTAGTCTTGATTGAATATTTCTTGAATAAGTCACTATCCTGAAACTAATTTTTTCAGTACACCAGGTTCAGGTTGCTCCAATCTCAAATGGTTCTTTAGTTAAAAGGAAGTAGTTAATGTAAAAAGTTCTACTTGAAACACTATTATGGGCAAAAAAATAGACATGTTGCTTATGTAAAGTCAAGACTGATCCAGTATAACTGAAATCCTAATAGTTTGATCAATGAATTACTAATAGTCAAGAAGCAACTGTAGAAAAAGAAAACTGAAAGAATGCTACTCTATAAAAAACCTCAGTAATAACAATGTTGTAAAAGCTACATATATTTCCTAGTAGCTATTCCTTTTTCTGATGTTATAGTCACTCTTCTACCCTCATGATAGGCCCTAAGGTTGTCTTCAGTCTGGGCTGGGAAGAGGTGCAAAGTCAAAATATGTTATATACTTAGTCCTTTGCTGGGAAATTAATGTTTGTTTATCATGTTGAAGATTTCATCCTCCTCACTCTAGGATCTTCCTGTGATTATTTTCAAATGTTTGCTAAGACTTTTACACCTTGTTTACTTCACTGTCTGCAAGCCTATGCTGCTCTGGAATTTAGCATTTGTGCAGCATTTATGTGTCGACGAGGAAGTAATGGACTCTCCACACAGATCAATGTGATCTCGCAAAAGCCACTTTATTAAAGATACCAACAGCCTTTTATACGTTTTTACTTGGTCATGCTTCGCAAGCCTGTTGTTGATTGGTAAATTGTGATTATTAGTACATATTTCATTGGTTATAAGTTGCTGTTCATGCACCGTGCATGAGGACTTTTGAAATTACTTAGTTCTGCTTTTTATATCCTGTTGCTGCTTCTAACTAGTGCCAACTTCCTTGATATTCTGCACGTAGTCTCCCTCAGTAACCTTGAGGACAGAACATGAAGTCTTAGGTTTAGATTCCAAGCAATGCTATGCAGTCAGGATTGCTCACATGCCCATTCTCCATTAGATAAGATTCCACATTTATGTACATTAAATGTATGTTGTTGCCTCTCTAACTGGGTTACTCTTACTCCCAGATATGATTTTTTTGACTGCTCTTTACTGAACATTTTACAGTCCCAGGTTCTCCAATGTAAACACGCATCCCTTTTCTTATCATCTGGCATTTGTACTCTTCTGCACTGTCCCTGCAATTTTAAGACCTCTGTTATCATATTAAGTATGTTTTTCTATATTGTAAATATATTTTACACAAAATTACTCATTACTACTATCAGTATAAATTCTGTGTCTATACCATCTAAAGCTAAGCAAAAGTAAAATAAATTATCCATAATCACCTACTCATTAGGTAAACTGCCATTACAGTTCAGCAAGCAGGAACGAATCTCCAGACAGCCCATGATCAGTTTAGACAAAGAAATCCTGTGCCTTGCAAAGTCAGTACAATGCCTGTGATCTCTTTCTAGCAATGATAATATTTTATTTGTTGGGCCATAAGACACAAAGAGCTTTTCCCAGTCTTTTTTCTTGCCTTGTCCAACTCCAGCAAGATATGTCCCTGCGGGGGGACAGAGTGGGAGACGTAGACACTGTTCACATCTATAGTTGATATAATTGAGAGGTATAAGCTATAATGGAATGCCCACTTGGAAATGAGAACAAAGTTAGAAGAAACAACCTTGGAAATAAGAGTGATAGTGACAATCATAGAATCATAGAATTGTTTTGGCTAGGAGAGACATTTGGGATCATCAAGTCCAACTGTTAACCTAACATTGCTAGGTCACAACTAAACCATGTCCCTCAGCACCACATTTATACATCTTTAAAATACTTCCATGGATGATGACTCAATCAATTCCCTGTTGAACCTGTTCTAGTGCTTGACAACACATGTGATGAAGAAATTTTTCCTACTATCCAATCAAATCCTCTCCTGGCACAACTTGAGGCTGTTTCCTCCTATGCTATCACTTGTTACTTGGGAGAAAAGACTGACATCCGCTTCGCTACAACCTCTTTTCAGGTAGTTGTAGAAAGAGATACGGTCTTCCCTGAGCATCCTTTCCTCCAGACTAAATAACCACAGTTCCCTCAGCCTCTCCCCTCTTGGAAGGGGACCCAAGCAGGCCAGTTGACCCAAACTGACCAAAGCGATATTCGATACCTTATGACATCAGCTCAGATATAAAAGCTAAGCATGGAGCAGGAGGGTGGGCATTCATTGTCTAATGGCTGCCTGCTGAGGAACCACTATGCATACTGCAGCCCTGCTTCTCGGGAGTGGCCGACCATCGCTGCTTATGGGAAGTAGAGATTAAGTCTGCTTTGCTTTGCTTCTGTGTGCGCAGGCTTTGCTGTGCTTCTTGCTTCCAGTAAACTGTCTTATCTCAACCCATGAGCTGTTGGTTTGTTGTTTTTTTTTTTCCTTACTCTCTCTCCCCTGTCCCTCTGGGAAGGAGAGTGATAGAGTGGCTGGGTGGGCACCTGGTGTCAAGCCAAGATCAAACCCACCACACCAAGTGCTGAGTTTTGCACCTGGGAAAGACCAACCCCATGTATCAGTCTGGGTTGGGGACTGGCCTGTTGGAGAGCAGTGAAGGGGAAAGGGATCTGGGGGTCCTGGTGGATGGAACGATGACCATGAGCCAGCAGGGTGCTCTTGTGGCCAGGAGGGCCAATGGGATTCTGGGGTGTATTAGAAGGGGCGTGGTTAGTAGGTCAAGAGAGGTTCTTCTCCACCTTTACTCTACCCTGGTGAGGCCGCATCTGGAATCTAGTGTCCAGTTCTGGGCCCCTCAGTTTAAGAAGGATAGGGAACTGCTGGAAAGAGTCCAGCACAGAGCCACCAAGATGATGAAGGGGCTGGAATATCTTCCTTCAAAGGAAAGGCTGAGGGAGCTGGGTCACTTTAGCTTGGAGGACACTAAGGGGTGACCTCGTTTATGCTTTTAAATATGTGAAGGGTGTGTGTCGCAAGGATGGGCTCAGGCTCTTCTCAGTGAAGCCCAGTGACAAGACATGGGGCAATGGTTGTTAGCTGAAGCATAGGAGATTCCGTGTGAATACATGTAGAAATTTTTTCCCAGTGAGGGTGGCAGAGCACTGGAACAGGCTGCCCAGAGAGGTTGTGGAGATTCAAAACCCGTCTGGACTTGCTTCTGTGTGACCTGCTGTGGCGGGGGGGTTGGACTAGATGTTCTTTCGAGGTCCCTTTCAACTCTTAACATTCTGTGATTCTGTGAAAACAGACACTCCTGATGTGGCCAAGTTTAGAATGGTTGGCCTCTACTTATTTTAATTTGATATGTCAGATATGATCTCCACAATAATAATATTATTATTGACAATATCAACATTGATTTAATAATAATAATCAATAATAATTATTATTACATTTGGAGAAGGCTCTCAGATTGGATAAGCATGATTTCCCCTTTCCAAACTTGTAATGACTCCTCCAATCATCTTCTTGCCCAGCCTTTTTGGAACTGATGTGAGTCTGACTGGCCTGTAGTTCCTTATATTCTCATTCCTCCCCTTCTTAGAGATAGCACTGAAATTTGTTATCTTCCAGACATAAGGAACTTTTCCTGACAACCATGACCTTTCAGAGATAATTGAGAGTGTACAATCACATCAGTGAGTTCCCTTGTCACTGTGGGTGAAGTCATGCATGCCAAATTTGTTTAAATGTTCCCTAACTGGTTCCTCATCAACAGAAGTGTTTATGTTGCTCAAGATCAACGTAAAGAAAACATTGCACACATCATCTTTTTCCGTGAACCTAGGCTCTGCTCCACACAGCAGCAGATTTTCCCTCATTTTTTTTAACATTGTTGATGTACTTAAAAAAGCCCTCCATGTCCCTCATCAGATTTAATTTCAGATGGAATTTGGTTGTCCTAAGATAATGACAGCAATGATGTTGGTAAATGATGGTAATCACCTCAGAAAAACGTTTGCAGAAGCAGCTCCTTCTTTTTATGTTCCCTCACAGTAATTGTGGCTGAGTGGGCTTGGTCACCTTTAGAGAGAAAATACTTGGGAAGCTGATTGTCTAGTCTGACCCTGTATGACTTCTTTCATGTTCTCAATAAGTAGTAACTACTCATTGAGTAGTCTGTGTGTGAACTGCAGCAAACACAGTGCTTCTGTGAGAGGAAGTGTTTCTAGAAGCTGTTCTTGACAGCAAGCTGTTTATAAAAGATATAGCTTGGCCTGACCACAATTTTAAAGAAGGGAACAATAGACAGAGATAAATGATATGTAATGCAGCTCCTCAGTTCAGAAATAGCTACACAATGACCAGAAAGGCAGACTCTACCCAAACTGGGAGAAGAGATCAAACTGACAAGAGAAAAATATCATAGCAATAATTGTTATAAGTCTCCAGGGCTCAGTAAGAAAACTGGTCAGAGATTTGGGACTGACTTATGAAGAAAGAAGATAAAACATTTATCATAGGAAATTTCATTTAGCTTGACAGTCAGGAGCAACTAAGAGATGTTATAATGTTAAGAGATGGAATATAATTTATTCTTTTCACTGTCCAGGAGAATATGCAAAATGAAGAATCCAGTCTTTCTTGGTTTTAGTGATAGAGACATGTGGAGACATTGTATAGTATACCAAAGTTCATGTATCTTTGTATTTTAAGAATAATTGGAGTTTTAGTTTAATGGAATGCCAACCACCAAAGTGTATAATGTCCAGGCCTTTTGAAAGAGAAATTGATTTACAGGACCAGATATACTGTCCACATGTAATAA
This sequence comes from Galbula dea, assembly GCA_013399015.1. Classification (NCBI taxonomy): domain Eukaryota; kingdom Metazoa; phylum Chordata; class Aves; order Piciformes; family Galbulidae; genus Galbula; species Galbula dea. The sequence goes on from VWZX01007819.1 coordinate 239,647, forward strand.
AGCTTCCATTGTATGACTATACCTTGCATCAAAATAAGGAAAAAAATACATAGTCATATAATTTTAAAGGACTTATACAGGAATTGTAATAAAATGTTTCACTAACTAAAAAGTTTACTTCAATTCATTACAACATTACCATAATTCATTACATAAAGCAGTTGTATTTGTGAATGAAATGCCTGGTTTTACCATACTGACTACTAATTTTTTCCAAAAAACTTGTTAAAATCCCCATTAGTACAAAAGAAACAAACAAAAACAACAACAACACAAAAACAAAACCAAACCAAACCAAAAAAACACCTACAAAAATCCCAGGGACTGGCAACTTGTTTAACTCTTCTGGAAACCACTGTGGGATAGCAGAAGTAGTATGATTTCTCCCAGGAAGTTAATATATTAGTACTAAAAAAGCAAAACATGGTAGTTTTAAACAAGATTTTAGAAATCTGCAGCTATACTTATATGGGCAGCTTCCTTTGGGATCAACACCTACACACATCTTAAAAACTTTTGTCATTCCTTCTTACACTCATCAGTAGTGAAGGTACTGAATTCAACTAGAATGCATATCACACAAGGTCAGATATAAAAGAATAAAGAAAGCAGAAAGACATTTGTTCTCTTTGGAAAAAAAAAAAAGAGACTACAGAGAAATGATACTGGAGGAATTTGGAGGAACTGAAACTTACATGACATGATAACATAAAAGATAATCTAAACCAAAGACAAAATATAAACCCAAGACAATAGTAAAGGGAATGAAGATGTAACATTTTAAAGATGAGATAAAAAGCAAACACTGGGAATATTAATTAAAAAAAAAAAGATACTATCTCAACTATTTAAGAAAAAAATATTTCTAGGGAAATGGATGGTGAAGTGGGGTAAATACTGAAATTCATCTAAGAAAGAAGAATGCATAGAGCTGTTTCTGCAACGTGGAGAAAGAAGAATATTGAAGTATGATTTTTGTTCAGTGAGAAGATTCTGGGAACAGTAGAAAATCCATAAATAAGCTTTTATGTAGAGAACTTAAATTGAATACACTGGTGTTAATTCCCAGACTCAGGCTCTTTATATCTTCCCAGGCACTCAGTTCCACCTTGATTTAACTTTAAAATTCAGCATCTTAAGAAAATGGAAGCTATCAGCCCCATCTACTGTGGCTGAATTGTGAAGCCAGAAAAGCTACAATTGAAAACTGGAGAAAAAAAATACTACTAAAATGCAAAATAGACACAAGCTATTTCTGACATTGGGTCAACTCTGTTATTTCCCACCAACATTAAAAGATAAATGAAGATGCAAGTTTTTCCACTCTAAGAACTGCTGACTTCCTTAAGAGAAGAAATATCACTCATATCAGATATGTGAAATGCATGCAATTACTTGTACACCTTACTGATCTTCGAAATCCTACCTATCTAATACACTGGGGTTATGAGTTACGTAGGGAACTGTCACTTGAAATATATGACGTCATTATGAAATTCAGATTTTGTGCTTAGAAATGCTCAGTAAAATAGAACAAACCCCAGGCTTTTTTGAACTGCTGACTAGTATTTGTCAAAGTAGTCTAGGTAGCTTAGCAGTAATCTACTGACTTGTGTTGCAGAAATAAGGTTATGCATATATATGCATAGCTGTTTATATAGCACACTTTCATAATTCCTCTTTATAAAAAGGTAGTGAAGCAAAGAACTGGATTTCTGCCTGTAACTGTATATTTTTCCTATCCATATGTTAATGAAAGACTGATAGTTAACATATCCATCTGTTACCTATCATGCCTCATGTAATTTCTGTTTTTATCAGAAGTCTTAGTTCAGAGTATTTCCCAGATCTACACAATGCGATGTGCTGAGACCTTGAAATTTTAGTTTTACCTAACATTGTCTCTCAGGTGAACGCATCTCCAGTTTACATGGCGGTTGCATCTTTATGTGGTAGAAGGAAACATCCTCATACACTTGTGTAACGTGTAAATTTTGATAACAAACCAGTGATATTTTCATAGCTAGTAAATACTTAGATTGGACTATTAATGACCTTAGAATAAGGGTGAATGTGTGAATAGATTTGGCTCTTACACTGCTATTTCTGCTGTCAGAAGGCTATAGCTTGAAGCTCCAGAACTGAGAGCTTTAACAGGATCACTCAACACTACAAGCAAAAGATGACGCCAGACACTCTAGGACTTTGCACACTCATTACAGGTTACTGTAATTACTAATGATTCTAGGATTATGACTTAGGGAACTGAGTAAAACTGGTTTTAGGGATAACAAAGGACAGCTCTGTGATGTATCCATAGATAGCGAACTAGGAAATATAATGTTTTTATGAAGCAATTATAAAGAATACTACTTCCTAAAAAAGACTTGCAGCTGCTGACCTTAGAACCATAGGAACAATGGAGGGGTAAAAATGACACCAGCAAAAAGGCAGGCACTAAATCTCTATGTAATTTGTGATTCAAAGCCAGACTGCAAACAATATCCCTTGTCATAGGGTAAAGGCTGAGCCGATTACCAACCCACGGCAGACGTTCCTTATCACCCCCTTTTTCCCCCAGCCGGAAGAGATAGGGAACAATAAGGTGGAGAGAGACTTCTGGATTGGAAAGTAAAACTAAAACTACTTTAGTAATAATAGCAATGTTAAATGGAACATATATAAATATATACAGGACCCAAACACCGAACCCAACTCCCCCTTTTTATGATAACTACGTCACCACTGAAGCTGCAAACGTCCCGTGCTGGAGCTCCCGGTAGCAGCTCTCTTTCCCCCAGCACTTGTCCAAATAAAGTGCCATGTGTCTAGCAGCTACCAGCACCCAGTACCGACTCAGTCCCAGCCCCTCACCCAGGGTCCCAAAACCTCCTGATTTCCATTTCCCCCTGGGGGCAGGGTCCTTCCCAAGATGCCTGAGCTTAAGATTCAGGAATTTCAGGTTTTAAAGGGGAAGCTAGCAGATAGCTTTAGAAAGGAGGGGGGCAGAACCTATGCCGAATATGATGTATATGGGATGGAACACTTTTTAGAAAATAAAGTCACTGAACAGAATTAATTCTGTTCTAACCCAAACCAGGACATTCTAACCCAAACCAGGACATCCCTCAAACCTTAAGAAATTCCAGAAGGCAAATGGGGCTACACACCATCATTTCTTACTTATATAACAGAAAATTATATTTTGTATTAGAAGGCAAAAAACACTACATCTTTTCCTCTTATTGCAAAAAGATTTTCTTGCATAGACCTTTAATGCTCTCTGTAACTTTCTTGATGATAAGTTTTAATATTAGGTAATTTTCTCACTTAATAATCTTCAACATTTTAAATATCATAAAATGCTATCATTCATGCAGTCCTATTGCTTTTTAAATAAGCAACAACAAAATCTGTTTATATATATTGTCAATTCATTACACTGGACAATGATGTACATTGGTTAACATTTTAAAATGTCAAGATTTGTTTAATTGCACTAGTATCTTTGCAGATAGGAATACACAGTTTTGACCTCTGAGTAGTCATATTAACAAACAAAACAAATCTACATATATAAAGTCATGTGGAATATTTATTGTAAAGTTCAAAATATGTTGAATCTATTTATGCAAGATTAGATAAAATATTCAAAGGGCAGAACAAAGAACTGCACATTCAGCTGTTGACTACCAGAAATGCAGAGGTTTCAGTCTGAACCTGAGGTCTTAAAAAGCTATTGCTGAGGTCTTAAAAAACTCTTGCAAAAAGCTATTACATTACTTTGTGGCATCTATTAAAAAAATCCAAGCACTTTACCATTAGGTAATGTTAAAATTGAACTGGTAGGTGGTGCAACCTCGTCAATGCTAAGTACATGAGGACAATTACTTCCCTAGTCCTGCTGGCACAGTTTCTGATACAAGCTAGGATGCTGTTGGCCTTCTTGGTCAACTGGGCACACTGCTCAATTCCTCTGCTTGTCTAGTTCTTTGTATGCATTTCTAATCTAAAAAAATTTCCTTCTTTCCTCTTTTTCTTTACTTTATTAGGACTTATACTAATTAATTTTTTTCTATCTTCCTTAAGATTTCTGCATTTCTCTAATTTTACTAGATTCCTCTTGTTCTTGCAATGTTCTCAACCTAATTTTCCAGAGTTAATCTTGTTCAAATCTTTCTGTCATTTAAGTTAGTGATGTCCACTCTCAACATCAATTGAAATAAGGAAGACATTTTTCACAATGAGAGTGGTGAAGCATTCAACACATTGCCCAGAGAGGTGGTGGATGTCCCATCCCTGGAAACATTTAAGGTCAAATCTGGTGTAGGTTTCCCTGCTTACTGCAGGGCAGTTGAATGAGATGATGTCTAAAGGTCCCTTCCAACTCTAATCATTCCATGATTCTATGATTCTATGAAATTCTATTAAATATTTTATTTCCCTTAATGCTTCCAGTTATACATCATTGAAACTAAGCTAACTTTTTATATTCTCAACATCTTCAAGTGTCCCATTATCTAATTTCATATTCATAGCTATTTAAAAAAAAGTATTACTTTCATTAGTCTTTTTTTAATTGTCATTAGTATAATTCCACATTTATCAATCTAGCCACTCATTTTATTTTATATTTCTCTATATTCTTATATATTAAGTTTGCAAAAATCCTTCTTGTGCCTGTGACGTTCAAGTGCTCACCAAATTCAAGTGGTTTCTGTTTCCCAGTAGTTTTCTTAGTCTTACTTAAGACTAGGTGGTCATTTAGAATGGTTTATTTCCTTCTCTTGATTATAAATTAACCTTTTTGAACGAAGTCATACTTTTTTTCTCTGCATAAAATACAGGAGACTCTCAGGCAAAAGCAAAGATAAACTGCTTCTCTAAGGGACAGGGATTCAAGAGATGAGAACAGCTAGAGAGGCAGAGACAGTTGCCTCATTAACAGTTGATCACTGACAATTTATGATCAAGTTAATCAAGAACAAAGACCTGAAGCAACTACCTCTAGTCCCTTGGTCAAAAATTGCACTTATGTGTAATCTTGGATTATAGGATGTAAACAAATAACGAAAGCAGAAGACTTGGTCAGAAAAGGTTGTAGTGACTTAAAACAGAAAGCGTAAGACATTCATGTAGATGTAGGTTTAAAATTTTCCCTTTGATAAAATGAACACATTTTTGCCTTATAATATAAAATATTAATTCTCTTTTTAGGAGGAATTTATATAAAATAATTAATTTTCAATTGCTGAAAATTAATATAATGGTGACAATTCTTTGAATCTAGGACTTCTGGTTTGTATGTCCTTATATCATGTAAAGTGTGCATGTCTGTAGACTCCAGAAATGCAATTCATATGCTGAATAAAGGCACAGTTTAACATAAAAAGCATAGCTGATACTATACTAGAAGCAATCTGTTTTGTTCAGGTACAAATGAACAGTACAGTTATTGTTTATATGGTCTGATTCCCTTTTCTAGCACAATCTATACTTGTATATATTCTGTTTTCCTCACTTGGATATTAAGTGCTCTCCTATTGTTTTCAAAACATTCCTATTCCTTCTCAGATGCTCTCTCTCTGAGCAGCTGGCTTTTGTTTCTTCGTGTTTTGTTTTTTACAGTGTCCTATTTTAATTTGTTCGGATGTAAGGAAAAACAATTTTCAACAGATACTCTCTGTTCTTGCATTCTGTGTAGAGGGGGACTAGATGGCTTTCTAAACTAGAGTTTTTAAGTCTAAGACCCCATTTATATTCTGTCTGCTATTCCCTAGACATATGCATATATGCATTAACACCATGGCAGAGAAAAGGCCCTGAATCAACTCCATCTACTCCTATGAAAACCATACATTGCATAGTTCTTTTTATATATGCACCATGTTTGTTGAGACATTTACCTCCAAGTTCCTACCAGAAAATTCCATCAGAAATGTGTACTGTTAATCACATACCTTCTAGCTTTTTCTGGAATGTCCATGGCCTGTCCCACTTACTTGATGACACTTTTTTCCTTTGGTTAAACAGCTTTTCTCTCTGGCATTCCACTGTGTCACTTTTCGTCACTGATTTAATGATAGAAATTTCCTCATACTCTGAAATGTTACTGGTATAATGTGTTACAGTCTGTTATGTTAACAAAACATGTACTTTTAGTCTTATTCTGCTGACAGAAGCCAGAATATGTGGCTTGCTTAAGTATCAGATTTGCATTAAGGAAAAGCTTAAACACAATATGTCTTGGATCTCAGAGCCAAATTTTGCAAATAAAAATATAAAAAAGAAATGAAAAAGTATGCACACAAGTACATGAGTTTCTCTTGATCTCATTCACAATCTTTTCCACATAACTAGTTTTTGCATTGCCTTCTAAAACATTCTCTGCTAGTGAAGTTCTCAGCCAACAGGTACAACAGAATGATGTTATTTTATGACATGATCCAGTTGAGCATTTGTAATCCCACTTCGGCTGTCTCTACAACTTGAACATTTTTTTCTTTGAGAAATCTCCTTTTTCATCTTATTACAGTTTCTCTTTCAGTTAATTTCTTTAAACTCATCTAAGAATTATCCAAAATTTTGTTCATATTGTACAATAATCACCCTGACTGCATTTGTATCATCTTAGCTTTTTATTCTTTTAAATGTATTCGTCTTACCAATTTAGCACTGCTTGGGACTTGGTAGTCTGTAAAGTTGTTAAAAAGGGAAAAGTGGCTCATTTTTCTGTTTGTTTGGTTGGGTTTTTTTCCTCCAGGAAAAATCATGTACATCCTTTTGTATAAAAGAAATAATTTGGTAGAGTTTTAAAAATTAACATTTTGAAAATATCCTGAAGTGTTTTTTACTTAACTTATATGACTGTGGTTTTATTTTTAGCTCTGTTCATCTACTTTTTTTGTCTCTGATATTTCTCTGAAAAAAAAAAAACTTAATGAAAGCAATGTAGAAACTATTTTGATTATCAGCTTTCCAAATTAATCTAGATATCAGGAGGCAAGGATTAGACTATCAAGTAGTTGTACAACTTTGTCCCTACGCAGCTTCCAAGTAATGTGGTGTCATCACCTTTAGATGTGTAGAAGTGAGTGAAGCACTTGGGCAATATTTTTTCTGAAGAGGTGGTCTAATACTAAATATATAGTCTTTGTCTACTTAACTGACTAAACAAGGTCAAATGTTTCAAGACTATTAACTAGTTATTCCTCCTCAACTACACAAGCCTAGGTATACACTTGCGAGACTTCTATGCTTATGTACACAAAAGTACACTTGCTCTATACTTCAGAAGTGGAAAAATTTTAAACATAGTACCTTAACAATGAGGCAGAGACTGGTTTAGGGATAGGAATGTTTTAATTACTTTCCATTGGTGTTGCATATTTCTAAGGTCACTGAACTGACCCAGTCTCTCATGCATTCAAGAAAGGGAGAATGAAGAGGTGCATCTGGCATACTCACACCATCACCAGAGTTCTGTGACCAACTAGAAGTCTTTCTCTTGCTGTGTAACAGCTATTCTCAACCTTAAGTCATATTGTTCTAAGAATACCTTAACTCATTAATTTGAATGAATAAGCAATTTTTCTTTTCAGTCAAATATGACAGATACGTAGTCTTCTTTGATATCGGAGTTGAAAAACTGCCATCTGGCATACTTAAAACACAAAGGAAGATGGAAAGACAAATAAAATGAAATGAAATTAAAATAAATGAAAAAATTGTATTTAGTCATTAAAGATGCATCATTGTATGAGTCAGTTACAGTTCATCCAGAAGCAATTATTTTTAATGTTAGCATTCAGTAAAATGGGCACATTTCTACTGCTTTTAATGGAGCTGTTATCTTCTGAGGGAAGATATTTGTTTCATGAAAAGAGACTGTAAAATAATATGCTCCTCTATCACTGTTAGTAGCAAAAACTTGATCCAAATTATCAAAAATTTCATTTCCATCCATATCTAATAACACACTTTCAATTCTCCATCTGTACATTAACTTATCATCATAAATACACATTTAACAGAAATGAATATTTAAAACTATAAATCAGATCAATATGACAAGGCACGTGATTTAAGCAGAGCTGAATCTTAAAATTCTTCTAAGGAAGCTATAGGTTCAGGGAAAAAATAAAAAAAAAGTCACAGAGATTTATGAAAAGGCTGTAAGAAAATTTGGTTCAAAAATTCAAATTGCAAAACCCTCAAAACACGATTTAGAAATCTAAAGATTCTCTCCAAAAAGGATATTTACAACACATTTTACCCTTTAGTCTTCTTTCTCAGAAATGATACATCACTGAGAGAGCATGACCTGTGAGGGACAACAACCATTTGGCAGCAGAATGCCTTCATTAGTCACAAACGTACTCCTCATTTAGGACTGCTTGCCACCAAGGGGATCCTCATGAACACATGATAACACTTTAATTTCTTTATCTACCACCTGGTGACAAAGCATAAAGAGAGCCTAGCAGATGGATGTGTATAAAGACATGCCAAAAACCCAGTGCCCACAAGTTATCACATGTGCAGTTGCTCTTGTCTGGGAGCCGCTCTATGCTGGTGACGCTGCCCTTGTTGCAGACACAAAAGCAGCTCTGCAGCCTTTAACATCCTGCTTTGCAGACACTGCCGAGCTCTTTGGGCTGGAAGTCAGCTTAAAGAAGACAGAAGTTCTCTATCAACCGGCATCTCAGGAAGTCTTCCATCATCCCCATATCACCACTGGCGAATCAGAGCTCAAATCAGTTCAGCAGTTTAATTACCTAGGTAGCCTCATCTCCTCGGATGGTAAGATTGACGGAGAGATAGACAACAGGTTAGCAAAGGCATATAGTGCTTTCAGAAAGCTTAATAAAAAAGTTTGGCAAAATAAACACCTGAAGAAAGGTACAAAGATCAGAGTTTACAGACCCACAGTGCTGTCTACTCTACTATACGGATCTGAATCATGGGTCATCTTCCGCTACCACCTGCATCTCCTCATGATTAGGCTTCTCGAACGAAGATTTGNGAGAACACAGCTGCTATGGGCAGGGCACATCTCAAGGATGAAGGACCACTCCCTCCCTAAGATCTTGCTTTATGGTGAACTTGCCACCGGCTGCTGCAAGACAGGAGCCCCAAAGAGAAGATACAAGGACTCCCTGAAACAATATCTCAGCCTTGGCCATATTGATCATCATAACTGGTCTACTCTGGCCTCCAAACAGAAGGCCTGGAGACACACCATCTATAATACTGCGGATGCTTTTGAGAAAGCACGCAGGATCACCCCTGAGGAGAAAAGACAATGCAGAAAGAATCGTGCCTTGCAGAACACACCATCTAAGGAGTCTTTCTGGTGTTCCTTTTGCAGCCGGTCATGTCTATCTCGTATTGGCCTTTTTAGCCACCAACTCGCTTGCAACAAACGTGGGTAGAGCCCTTCCCGAATCTTCATTCGCGAAGCCTAGCCATAATGATGATGGATATTAAATGTAGGTTTGTGTTATGCTACAGCCTCAACATATTTAGGATTATTACAGTCTAAATCTAGTTTAATGCATGACATTTGAAATAATTTAGAACTATAGTAATTTAACACTCCCTAAGGAAGAGGCAATTTAATACATTTACTTAACTATCTATCAGTTCACAAGAGCCTTCTGTGGATAGAGAGATCTTCTTGTTGAAAAAGAGTTAAATACAGACAGTCCAAAAGTCATAGACCATTTTATACACATAGAAATATTGTAATGCCAACAAAGATGTAGCAGAGCTCAATGTAAGATCTTACAGGAAGGGAAGATGAGTTTATTTTGAAACAAAGCCAGTTTTATTTACCCATACTCAAGCTCTCATACATATTAGCAACCACTAAAACAGGTGAGTCCAAATGGTCTGGCCAACAATTTGGCTGCAATATACATGAACTCAAGTGGCCTGGCCAATACTGAAACATCAAGACATATATCCAGTAGTCTAGAGAAGATTAACAATGTATAAAAAGTGACTAGAGTTATCGAGTTCTGCAAATCTAGGTGCTATCAAAATCCGGCCATTACTGCAAGTTTGGTCATCTGGTGATCTCACAAATAGACATTCCACTTCTTTTTTATATTCACATCACTCTAACATTTCTATGACAAATCTCCACATAAAACTCTGACACCGCACATTTTAGAATTGTAGCATGGCTGACAGGGTCCTAGCTTCCATGAAATTTACAGTATTCTTACAGTTGCTTGAAGTCTTGCTTAAGAATATGGATGATTCCAGAATGTTTTGCTCTGTCCAGATAATGGCCTGACCTATTATTTCTGAATTGGTGATAATTTTTAACTACTAATATGATGGGTTTAGAATAGCCATAATTATAAAAATTTCATGCTTGTGATAGGCAGTTCTAAACATTGATATTAAAGGATTAAATGGAATTAGGCTGTGAGATAGATTCATAATGGGACCATAGAAATACACAGTTAGGCTAATGGTGCCAGTCAGATTACATAGTCTGACATATAAATAAATGAGACTTTGCTATCATTCAAGATAGAAAGACAATTAGGTTGTCATGTTACTACACAGAATTTATGAAAATAAGTGACTGCACTGATGCCAAAACAAACTGCACATACTTATGAGACTGAGAATGTACTGAAGCTAATCATGGTCTGTATAGTTTCCAAACCTTTCTTGGATGCATCCTTCTACAAGTATAATTTTGGAGGTCATAAAAAAAGAAGAGGGAAAAGAAACTTCCTACAGAAATAACGCCAGTATTTTTACTCTCATGGGCTAATGAGAGACATCAGCACTAATATAGCATCTTTCCAGGAACCAGTGAAAACATATTAACACTCTGGTATTTATGAAGCCAGTGGGTCTGTGCAGCCATAGTGTAATTACACAACCAAAAAGAAAAGAAGCCTCACAGTGCTAAATGCCAAACCCTTGAATGCTGTCCAGAGCCATTCCATATACTTGGCACAAATGCAGACTTATCCTAAGTCCTACTTTTCATGCTCTATGGCATTATTTCTGCAAAATGTAGAACCTACTAGTACAAGGATACTGAAGGTTTTTACTTTGAACAATTTTGTAGAATAAAAAAGGAAATATTTTGATCTATTAAACTGTTAGCATGACTTCTGCATCACCATTTGTTAGTGGCATAGATACTCATCTCCAGCAGAGTAAGGGGTTCTGCTGCTTGAATGGTTTCTACTGAAACAGAAAGTTGAAAATCTTTTGTTATAATATGTGCTACTATATACATTTCAAGATCCTTGACTCCTCCGTAAAGATTGCAGGTTGAATGATGAAACACCTACAATTCAGGTCAGCAGTGCATCACAGAAAATGTTGAAGCAGAATAATGAAGAGAGCCATTAAATACTGTATTAGTGGAATGCGGCTTGGCTGGGACTCAATTTCTATTCTGTATTGAACTACAGAAAAGCACGTATTACAATATGTAAATTGTTCTGAATAGCACTTTTGTGTGAATGCAACTCATTAACACTGCCTGTAAGAGAGTTTATTATAAGCAATTTATTTTAAAATACTAATTTCAAAGCATCTATTAGAGTCTTGTTAGGCTTTGACTATATTACAGTTGATAACTTTCCCTTGTAACCAACTATATGGGCTATTTCCTTTACCATTTTCTTTCTTTGGTAATTTCAAAGTATAGTCACAAGAAATACTGCAAATGCAACATAGCTTGATCTTTCCTGAATATTTTCCAGAACTTCAGATTCAAAAAAAATATATCAAAAGAAAAATCTTTATTTTGAAATGATTTCAACAAAAATTAGAGAAAATGATTTTTGCCCACGGATATAAACAAGCAAAAGCTATTTATTGCTATCTGAGCTGTTTACACAAGCTTTTTAATGATTTTTAAGAATTTTTGGTTCCAGGCACTTAGAAGCTGGCAGAATTATACGTTTTCCTTTTCATTTCTTTCCTTCTTCTCCCACGTCCAATTAAAAAACAGAAGTCTGGTAGCTTATGCCACAAACTTAGTCTTCAGTCCTCTTAAAAATGGGAACACAAACTTCATAAATAATGGAACTACTTTCACCTACTGAACTGTACCACCATAGCCTTGCTACACCTGCTTTTTACTAACAGAGGTTCTTCTGGGAGATGTGGTCTTCAGAGGCCATCTTGGGCATAATGACACGAAATGTAAGAATTTTCAGTTATCAGTGAGGTAAGGACAGGAGTCAGCAAAACAGCTACCTTGGATTTCTGGAGAGACTTAGGGCTCTTTAGGATATTGGGTGAGAGAGTTCCTTGGGAGACAGTCCTGAGGGGTAAAAAGGTCCAGCAAGGCTGAACCTTCTTCAAGAAAGAAATCCTAAAGGCACAGAACAGGCCATCCCCATGCATCAGAAAATGAGCCAGCAGGGTAAAAGATTGAGCTGGCTGAACAGGGTGCTCTGGCTGCAACTCAGGGGAAAAAACATGAAAATCTACCATCTCTGGAAGAAGGGGCAGGTGATGAAGGAAGAGAACAAAGATTTAGTTAAGATGTGCAGAGAGAAAACTAAAAAGGCAAAAGCACAGCTTGAAATTAATCAGACTACCATAGTAAAAGGTAATAGAAAAAGGTTTTACAAATACATTAAGAACAAAAGGAGGGGCAGGGAGAATCTCCACGCTTTATTGGGCATGATGGGGAACATGATCAAGGACAAGGAAAAGGCTGACGTACTTAATGACTTCTTTGCCTCAGCCTTTAACACTCAGATCAGCTATCCTCAGGGTACTTAGCCCCATGAGCTGGAAGACAGGAACAGGGAACAGTGTGAAGCTCCCTTAACCTAGGAGGAAGTGGTCAGAGACCTGCTTAGCCATTTAGACAACAAGTCCATGGGGCCAGATGGGATCCACCTAAGGGTACTGAGGGAGCTGGCAGAGGTGCTCACTAAGCCACCCTCTAATATTTACCAGCATTACACAGAATCACAGAATGTTAGGAGTTGTAAGGGACCTCCAAAGATCGTCTAGTCCAACCCCACTGCCACAGCAGGGTTGCCTAGACGAGCTCACACAGAAGCGCGTCCAGACAGGTTTTGAATATCTCCAGAGAAGGAGACTCCCCAATGTCTCTGGGCAGCCTGTTCCAGTGCTCCGGCACCTGAACTGGGAAAAAATTTCTACGTGCATTCACACGGAATATCCTATGCCTCAGCTTACAGCCATTGCCTCTTGTCCTGTCACTGGGCTTCACTGAGAAGAGCCTGACCCCATCCTCCCGACACACACCCTTCACAAATTTAAAAGCAGAGATGAGGTCACCCCTTAGCCTCCTTTTCTCCAAGCCAAAGAGACCCAGCTCCCTCAGCCTTTCCTTTGAAGGAAGATGTTCCAGCCCCTTCATCATCTTGGTGGCTCTGCACTGGACTCTCTCCAGCAGTTCCCTATCCTTAAACTGAGGGGCCCAGAACTGGACACCAGATTCCAGACGTGGCCTCACCAGGGTAGAGTAAAGTGGAAGAAGGACCTCTCTTGACCTACTAACCACACCCCTTCTAATACACCCCAGAATCCCATTGGCCCTCCTGGTCACAAGAGCACCCTGCTGGCTCATGGTCATCGTTCCATCCACCAGGACCCCCAGATCCCTTTCCCCTTCACTGCTCTCCAACAGGCCAGTCCCCAACCTATACTCATACATGCTTTCTGATCTTTCCCAGGTGCAAGACTAGACACTTGGCCTTATTGAATTTCATTCAATTCCTTCCTGCCCAACTCTCCAGCCTGTCTAAGTCTCCCTGAATGGCAGCACAACCCTCCGGTGTGTCATCTACTCCACCCAGTTTAGTGTCATCAGCAAACTTGCTGACAGCACACTCTGTTCCCTCAGCCAGGTCGTTAATGAATAGATGGAAAAGTACTGGTCCCAGTACTGACCCCTGAGGGACTCCACTAGACACAGGCCTCCAACTAGTCTCCATCCCATTGACCACAACTCTCTGACTTCTGTCCTTCAACCAGTTCACAAGCTACCTCACTACCCAATCAGCCAGACCACACTTCCTCAGTTTAGTTGCAAGGATGCTGTGGGAGAGAGTGTCAAACGCTTTACTGAAATCAAGATTAACCACATCCACTGCCCTACCCTCATCTATCCACCTGGTTATGTCTTCATCAAAGGCTATCAGGTTGCTCAAACATGACTTCCCCTTGGTAAACCCATGCTGACTGATCCCAATGACCCCCTTATCCTTGATATGCCTAGAGACAGGGTCAAGGATAAAGTGCTCCATCACTTTTCCAGGGATGGAGGTGAGGCTGACTGGCCTATACTTACCCGGCTCCTCCTTCTTGCCTTGTTAGTCAACTGGATAAGTCCCAGAAGACAGGAATCTTGCCAATGTGATGCCCATCTATAAGAAGTTTTGGTTGGAGGATCTAGGGAGCTACAGGCCTGTCAGCCTGGCCTTGATGCCAGGGAAAATTATGGAGCAGATCATTTTGAGTGCGATCACATGGCAAGTCCAGGGTAACCAAGGGATTAGGCTCAGTCAGCATGGGTTCATGAAACGCAGGTCCTGCTTGACTAACTTCATCTCCTTCTATGATCAGGTGACCTGACTTGTAGATGAGGGAAAGGCTGTAGATGTTACCTACTTGGATTTTAGTAAAGCCTTTGACACTGTCTCCCACCACCTTCTCCTGGAGAAGGTGGCAGCTCGTGGTTTAGACAGGTTTGCTCTTTGCTGGATAAGGAAATTCCTGGAAGGCTAACCCTAAAGAGTAGTGGTATATGGAGTTAAGTCCAGTTGGCAGCCAGTCACAACTGGTGTCCCCCACGGCTTGGTGTTGCGGCTGGGTCTATTCAATGTCTTTATCAATGATCTGCATGAGGGGATTTAGTGCACCTTCAGTAAGTTTGCAGACGACACCAAGTTAAGAGGAAGCGTTAACATGTTTGAGGGTAGGCTTTGCAGAGGGACCTGGATAGGCTGGATCAGTGCATGGAGGCTGATGGGATGAGGTGTTAACAAGGCCAAATGCTGAGTCCTACGTTTCAGCCACGACAACCCCATGCAATGTTATAGGCTTGGGGATGAGTATCTAGAATGTTGTCCGGCAGAGAAGGATCTGAGGGTGCTGGTGAACAGCAGGTTGAACAAGAGCCAGCAGTCAGCTTGGCCCAGGTGGACAAGAAAGCCAACGGCATCCTGGCCTGTATCAGAAACAGTGTGGCCAGAAGGACCAGGGAGGTGATCATCCCCCTATACTCTGCACCTCAAGAACTGTGTTCAGTTTTGGGCCCCTTACTACAAGAAAGACATAGGATCATAGGATTGTCAGAGTTGGAAGACATCTCAAAGATCATCCAGTTCCAAACCCCCCGCCTGGCAGGGACACCATCCACTAGATCAGGTTACCCAGGGCCCCATCAAGACTTATCTTAAAAGCTTCCAGGGATGAGGCTTCCACAGCCTCTCTGGGCAACCTGTTCCACTGCCTAACAACCCTCACAGTGAAGAACTTCCTCTTAATATCCAACCTAAATCTACCCTCCTCTAGCTTACACCCATTTCCCCTGGTTCTATCCCTGTCTGACCTCCTAAAAAGTCCCTCGCCAGCTTTCTTGCAGGCCCCCTTCAGATACCGGAAGGCTACAATAAAGTCCCCTCAGAGCCTTCTCCTCTGCAGACTGAACAATCCCAACTCTCTCAGTCTGTCCTCATAGGAGAGATGCTCCAGTCCTCTGATCATTCTCGTGGCCCTTCTCTGGACTCGCTCCAGCACCCCTATATCCCTCTTGTAATAGGGGCTCCAGAACTGGACGCAATATTCCAGGTGTGGTCTCAGGAGTGCAGAGTAGAGGGGGAGAATCACCTCCCTCGATCTGCTGGCCATGCTTCTCTTGATGCAGCCCAGGATATGGTTGGCCTTCTGGGCTGCAAGCGCACACTGGCACACATAGAGGCATAGGAGCTTGTACAGAGGAAGGGCAAAAGGACATTTGCAAGGGGCTTGGAGTATAAGACTTATGAGGAGCAGCTGAGGGAATTGGGGTTGTTTAGTTTCAAGAAGCAGAGGCTCAGGGGAGACCTTATCTCTCTCTACAACTACTTGAAGGGAGGTTGCAGTGAGATGGGGGTTGGTCTCTTCTCCTGCTTTACCTGTGAGAGGACTAGAGGAAATGACCTCAAGTTGGGTTAGGGGAGATTTAGATTGGATATCAGGAAAAATTCTTTACAGAAAGAGTTGTTAGACATTGGAACAGGTTGACCATGGAGATGATGGAGTCACTATCTCTGGAGGTGTTTAAAAAGTGTATAGATGTGCTAGTGAGGGACATGGTCTAGTGGCATAATGGTGATAGGTTGACAGTTGGACTTGGTGATCTTAAAGGTCTCTTCCAATCTTGATAATTCTGTGATTCTGTGAAAGGTTGAATATTCTTTAGGTCACCCATTTCCTTTCTTTAACCTATTTGTTCACACTGAAAATTCTTCTGCCAAGACCAGCCCATGTAAATACTACATTTTTTTTTATTAATATTTTGTTATGGGCTTGTATTCATAGAATCATAGAATGGCTGAGGTTGGAAGGGACCTTGAAGATCATTTAGTTCCAACCCCCCTGCCATGGGCAGGGACGCCACACACACTAGACCAAGTCATCCAGGGCCACATCCAGCCTGGCCTTAAACACTGCCAGGGATGAGGCCTCCACAACATCTCTGGGCAACCTGTTCCAGTGCCTCACCACCCTTTGGCTAAAGAACCCCCTTCTAATCTCCAGCCTAAACCTCTCCTCCTTCAGCTTGTAGCCTTTTCCCCGTGTCCTGTTGCAATCAGACAAGGAGAAAAGTCTCTCTTCTTCTGCCCTATAATCCCCCTTCAGGTACTGAAAGGTCGCTGTAAGGTCCCCTCTAAGCCTTCTCTTCTCCAGGCTGAACAACCCCAATTCCTTCAGCCTGTCCTTACAGGGGAGGTGCTCCAGTCCTTTGGTCATCTTCGTGGCCCTCCTCTGGACCCGCTCCAAGAGGTCCACATCTTTTTTATGCTGAGGACCCCAGAACTGTACACAGTACTCCAGGTGGGGCCTTACAAGGGCAGAATAGAGAGGCAAAATGGCTTCTTTAGACCTGCTGGTCATGCTTCTCCTGATGCATCCCAGGACACGGTTAGCCTTCTGAGCTGCAAGTGCACACTGCCGGCTCATGTCCAGCTTTTCGTCAACCATGACGCCGAAGTCCTTCTCTGCACAGCTGTTCTCAACGAGTTCTTCTCCCAGTCTATACTCATATCTTGGGTTGCTCCTACCCAGATGCAGGACCTTACATTTGGACTTGTTGAATTTCATTCGATTCTCACAGGCCCACTTTTCAAGCCTGCCCAGGTCCCTCTGAATGGCATCTCGCCCTTCTGGCGTATCAACCACACCACTCAGCTTAGTGTTATCCGCGAACTTGCTGAGGGTGCACTCAATGCTTCTGTCCAAGTCATTAATAAAGACATTGAAGAGCACTGGTCCCAAGACAGAACCCTGAGGGACACCACTCATCACCGGCCTCCACCTAGACGAGGAGCCATTGACCACAACCCTCTGACTGCGTCCATCCAGCCAGTTTCTTATCCACTGGATTGTCCACCCATCAAATCCATATCTCTTCAATTTTGAGATAAGGATATCATGTGGAACTGTATCAAACGCTTTACTAAAGTCTAGGTAGATGACATCAGTCGGTCTTCCTTCATCAACTGTTGCAGTCACTCCGTCATAGAAGTCTATCAGATTGGTCAAGCACGACTTGCCCTTAGTAAATCCATGTTGGCTTCTTCGAATCACCTCTTTGTCTTGCATGTGCCTTACCATCACTTCCATATTTGAGAGGGGAAAAAACCATTTTTACTAATTAGATTTCTCAAGTTTTCTGTGGTGGGTTTAAAGGCTCTTCCCAGCCCCCACACACGGCAGTTAAAGGAGAGACTGGATTGGAAGTTAAAACTAAAAACTGCTTTAATAATAATAACAACAGATATAAATGAAATAAGTATAAACATATACAGGACCCAAAATACTGAACTGTCCCGATGGCAGCACAGCAGCTTCCCTGAGTCGCCGGTAGCAGCTCCCAGTCCAAGAAACTAGCACGTGTGTCTCAGAGAGCAGAAGCAGGCAGCAACGCAGAAAACAGCATCCAAAACCACCGCAGAGGGAGAAAAGGAGCAGCGCTTCCTCGTGATCCAGTCAACAAAAGTTCCCCGGAGAAACCCAGCATTCCCCCAGCTTCCCCCCTCCTCCCCGGGGGGGGGAGGTTTGCAGTGTCCTTGACTCAGGACTCTCAGGTTTCTTAAAGGGACAGTCCAGGGAAGGTGTGTGTGGGGGGGAGAACTGACACGACCCTATGCATGTGGTCATGGAATACTTTCTAGAAAACACCGTTACTGAACAGAATTAATTCTGTTCTAACCCCAAACCATAATATTTTCAAATACTACTTCAGCATTGTTCTTTTAGACAGTCTGATTTTTAGGATGTGTATATTATGGACAAGGAGTCTCACAAAATTGAAATAATCTACTTTTAATTTGTCCTAAAATGAACACATTTGTTATTTTCAGATCTTTCTTAGTAACATTCTCATTACTTGCAGCTGCTACAAAAAGCCTTTGAGAAAAACTGTAAAACAGTCTTTCTTCTGTCTTTATTCATATTTGCTGTGGCGGTATCAATCACCTTATCACAAGGAAAAGCTAGTACAGAACACACTTGGATATTCTTTAAAACTGCCATTTGCTTCACTCAGTAACACTGTGAAGGATAGAATGTTATTTTATAGCAAAAGGTATGAGTGGGGAAAAAAAACTCTCAAGAGACAAACCAGAAAGCTGTGCTCTTTACCAAACATGAAGGGGCAATCTGCTGTGTCAGCAGCAATGGGAGGCAGTGCCACTAAGCACAAGAGGCAGCATGGGAAAAATCCTTCTCTTCTTCCTTCTTCCAAGTCTTGTAGAGGGTGTCTTTGTTCTTTATGACTTCTTATCTGAATTTATTTTTATTAAGTCATATTTTATACGTACTGGATATATGGTTTTTTTCTCTTTTCTTATTTTTTTTTTTCTTCTCCAGCTGCACCCAAGTTCTCAAGGCTTTATTTCTTTAGTAAATGGCAAAAGACCATTTTGTGGTCTCATGCTTTTACTCCTGGTACCATCTCGGTCTGATACTTGGAAGCCCTTGTTATTGTCTATGATTATAGTACAAGAAATAAACTAGGTACGTTAGTGTTTAAGACTATAAGTGAGGGTGCCAGAGCACTGGAACAGACTGCTCAGAGAGGTTGTGGAGTCTCTTTCTATGGAGATATTCAAAACCCACCTGGATGCGTTCCTGTGTGACGTACTGTAGGGAATCCTGCTCTGGCAGAGGGGTTGGGTCAGATGATCTTTCAAGGTCCCTTCCAACCCCTAACATATTCTGTGATTTTCTAAACACAACAGTGATTAAAACTAATGTTTGCCAAAGTTTTCAATAAGCAACATGATGCTAAACTCTGAAAGATTTGAAAGGCTCCCTCTCTGTGTCTCTATATTTGCAGTTACTATAGCTTGTCTCTCAGCAAGCAGCATTAGATTCTGCTTAGTACTGCAAGTAGTAGATTGCAGATATATGAAGCTTATATATTTCACCAGCCAGTCCATATAGCTTCTGTCTGGACAACGCAAATTTGAGTATGATTACAAAAGAGTTTACCCTCAATCTCTTGTCCTCTCCCTCTACTCTGCCCTAGTGAGGCCACATCTGGAGTACTGTGTCCAGTTCTGGTCTCCCCTGTTCAAAAAGGACAGGGAACTTCTGGAGAGGGTACAGAAAAGGGCTACAAAAATGGTTAGGGGACTAGGGCATCTCTCTTATGTCGAGAAGCTGAGAGAGCTGGCGTTGTTTAGCCTGGAGAAGAGAAGTCTGAAGGGGGGATCTTACCAATGTTTATAAATACTTAATGGGTGGGTGTCACGAGAATGGGACTAGGCTTTTTTTCAACTGTCCCTAGTGACAGGACAAGAGGCAATGGGCCCAAACTGGAACATAAGAAGTTCCATTTAAACATTAAGGAAGAACTTCTTTACTTTGAGAGTGGTGGAGCACTGGAACAGGCTACTCAGGGAGGTGGTGGACTTTCTATCTCTGGAGACATTCAAAACCTGCCTGGGCACCATCCTGTGCAACATGCTCTAGGAGAACCTGCTCTGACAGTGAGGTTGAACTAGATGATATACAGAGGTCCTTTCCAACCCCTAAGATTCTGTGGTTTTCTGATTCTCTGGGTGATTCTTTCTACATTCCACTCCTCCTCCAAACTTCATGAACAGATTTATAAGTGCACTCTTCCTCCCTCTCCCAAGGCAATTATCTTGAAAATTTTTGAGTTAGGAAAGGTTAAGCAATCGAAGCTGTGAAGAATGAAATCTCTAGGAAGCCTAAGTTATAGCTTGTTGAAAGGAGCTAAACCACCAAAATTTGACTGCCTGTGTGTCTACTATGAGGAAAGCAAAAGCGGCATTCTGAAAGTCAAGGAGGCCAAGCTGGTTTTGATGACAAAACCTAGATCCCATATACTTTAATTGCAAATTAGAAGATTGAATTCTATGACCAACATAGTTCTTACCTTAATGAATTTTAATTATGTAGAAGAGATATGAACTTGCTTCAGTGAACATGTGTAATTGTTTGAAAGCACTTTCATGATAGAATATTTCAGAATTTATTTAAAAAAATTAAAAACTTTCAAAATCCACCATATTAAAAAACCAACAGAGCTATACTGAAATATCTTTGTCGCAGGGTGGGGGGCTTAGCCGACCACGACCCACGGCAGACATTCCTTATCACCCCCTTTCCCCCCCAGCCAGAAGAGATAGGGAACAATAAGGGCAGAGAGGCTTCTGGATTGGAAAATAAAACTAAAACTACTTTAATAATAATAACAATGTTAAATGGAAAATATATAAATATATACAGGACCCAAATACCAAACCCAACTCTCCTTTTTTATGATAACTACGTCACCACAATGGCTGCAGCAAAATTGTCCTGTGCAACCCAAGTCCCCTCCAGGCAGTCACACTTTCAGCTCCAAATTCAAGCAGCTCCCCCATGTTCCAGCAGCTAGCTCCCAGTACAGACTAAAGTCCCAGCCGCAAACCCAGGGTCCCAGAACACTCCGATTTCCGTTTCCCCCTGGGGGCAGGGTCCTTACTTAAGATTCAGGAATTTCAGGTTTTAAAGGGAAAGTTTAGTTTAGCAGGTGGCTCTGTCAAGGAGAGGGGGGAGGGGACTGGTACTGAATATGATGTATATGGGATGGAATACTTTTTAGAAAATAAAATCACTGAACAGAATTAATTCTGTTCTAACCCAAACCAGGACATTTTAACCCCAACCAGGACAATCTTATTTTTGTGTTAAGAGGAAGTAATGTTTTAACATGTTTAATAGAAGAAAAAATCAGGCTGAAGTAAATTGCTAATTATTAGAAATGAAATCTTCCAATTCAGAAAACTGTGCTGCCATTCAGTGGGACCTGGACAGGCTGAAGAGGAGGGTGGAGAGGAAACTAATGAAGTTGAAAAACGTAGAGTCCTGCATCTGGGGAGGAATAACCCCATACACCTGTACAGGTAAGGAGGTGGCCCAGTGGAAAGCAATTCCACAGACAAGGACCTAGGAGTTCTGGTGGACAAGAAGTTAACCATGAACCAGCAGCCTGCTCTTGTAGCCAGGAAGGCCTATGGTATGCTGAGGTGTATTAAGAAGAGTGTGACCAGCAGGTTGAGGGAGGTTGTCCTGTCTCTCTACCCTAGTGAAGCCACATCTGGAGTATTATGTCTAGTTCTGGACTCCCCAGTTCAAGAGAGACAGGGTGCTACTGCAGAGTTCAGTAGTGGGCTATAAAAATGGTTAGGAGGCTGGAGCATCTCTCTTATAAGGAAAGGCTGAGAGACCTAGAGCTGTGTAGCCTGGAGAAGAGAAGACTGAGATGCAATCTTAATGTTTATCAACATCTGAAGGGCAAGTGTCAAGAGGATAATGTCAGTCTCTTTTCAGTGGTACCCAGTGATAGGACAAGAAGCAATAGGCAGAAACTAGAGCACAGGAAGTTCCACCTAAATATAAGGGAAAACTTCTCTCCTGTGAGCTTGAGGGAAGACTGGAACAGGCTGACCAGAGAGCTTGTGGAGTCTCCTTCTCTGGAGACCTTAAAAACCTGCCTGGACACATTCTCATGCAACGTGACCTATGTGAACCTGCTTTAGCAGGAGAGTTGGACTATATGATCCCCAGAGGTCCCTTCCAACCTCCACCATTCTGTGATTCCATGACTATGATTGTAGCACATTTTTTGTGTTGGACATTCTTAGACTGCCTCAAAAACTGAAAGGACTTACATAATATAAACACCAAACTGCTTCAATTTTTTCAGAAAGTCTTGAGTTAACTCAGTGTTCCACCACCTCCTGCAGAAAACTAGCAAATCCTATATCACTTTTATTTAGGTAGTGTATCTTCACAGAAGGAATGTTGCCCTCTGTTCAATGGATTTTTTCTCCTCTACTCCCATCTCTCAATAACTAAGATAATAGACTATAATTCAGTCACAGCTGGATGTTAAAAATGATTAAAATTTTCACTATAAGTTTGTTTCACTGCACAACTGAAGTAAATGTTCTCTTATTCTGACAGAGAAGTCTGTTTTGTCATAAAACCACCTAAATGACAAAAAAAGGAGAAAATGTTTGTTCACCTTTTCCATATTTCTTGTAACATTGAGAAAATAATTTATCACTGCTGAGATTACTGAATTTAGCTATGTACCCCAACATATGTGATATTTTATAACTGAAAACAATGCAGAAAGTAAGACCTATAGAAACTCATTTTTTAATACACTGTTCAGTCTCTAGATTGCCCAAGAGATAATAGTGCATTGCAGTATGAAGATTCATTCTTCTCCGGAATTCTCAGAGGTCTAAGGAAAAACAAAACTGAATGAGGACAGTTTGAGAAAATATAAAAGCACAGAAATATAAATTGGAAGAGATTACAAGGAGCTATCTGTCCCTTTAAAGCTGTCCAAAACCAGTGTTTTATTAAGTAAAGTTGACCTATTTTTGGAAGATGATGAGAAAATTGCACTCACACTATGAACAAAAGTTTTCATAATAAAAAAAAAGTTTCAATCTAAGTTACTTGTAGAGAAATACAGAAGTATATGATATCTAGAATCTTAAGATTGTTCGTACACAAGAAATACATGATTTTGGTGTCACTGAATAAAGTCTGCTTTCCAATAGCCAAGTGCATCGCTTTACAACAGTCAATGACACATTGCTGACAAATGTTCTGTAAATATTTTTCTTCTTTTTCTGAGCAAGTGCATAGTCATCATAGAATAAGCAACAAAGTAAACCTCATATATATAACAACATTAAATTCAGAAATTCAGGTAAGTTTCAGATTGCTTGAATTTCAACTACCATACTGTGGTGGGTTTAAGGGCTCTTCCCAACCCCCACTCACGGCAGTTAAAGGAGAGGCTGGATTGGAAGTTAAAAACCCCTAAAAACTGCTTTAATAATAACAACAGATAGAAATGAAACAAATATAAACATATGCAGGACCCAAAATACTGAACCGTCCCGATGGCAGCACAGCAGCTTCTCTGAGTCCCCGGTAGCAGCTCCCAGT
>VWZX01007821.1:0-14592 GCA_013399015.1 Galbula dea
AGATGAGTCAGGCTCAGGGGCTGGATTCTGGTACTGGGTGCAGGAACTTATGAATCAGGATCACAAACAGAACAGATAGAGTTCTCGCCTAATGCTGACCACTGAAGCACAGGAGAAGAAGGAACCAAGAAGGAAGAACAATCTAGCAAGGGAGAACTGACCCCAGTTTATATATCAAATATGACGTATACGGGGTGGAATACTTTAGTTGGTCAGTTTACGGTCACCTGTCTTGTCCACTCCTCTCTGAAGGTGCAGCCTTTACCCTGCACCCCCCAAGATGAAACACAAGATTCAGCAGTGACCTTGCTTTGCATACCAGTCCCTGGTAGTAAATTGAAACATTAGGCTTTATCACTGCTAGAAGCAGGCACTGTCTGTAAAAACATATAGTTAGTCTCAGAAAATGCAGTTTCTCAGAGGAGCTTTAACTAAAAAGTAAAATCATTGAACAGAATTAGTTCTGTTCTAACTCAAACCAAGACACTTTGTTGTATCAGAAAAGGTTTTTTAAATTACATAAATGCATTGTAAAATCCCCAAAGTCCTTTTTATTTGTTGTGTAGAAAGATAATAAATACACAATATATTTTTTCATTAACTATATCAACTACTTACCTTATTACAAAATAAATGACAGAGAAATTGCAGTCATAGAAGAGATGATTGCTCATTTATTATGTATTAATTTCTAAATTCTAAATAAAATATTTGACATAAGGTAAAGTGAAGCCTTGGTAAATTGCTAATAGATATTAGTAATTTCATGTGAATAATTACTGGTAACTCTGAAAAGTTAGTGCAAATATGAGTGTAAAAATATCTCTTGAATTAATTCAAGAAGCATTCATTGAAGAATATATGTGATGAATTCAAAATGATGAGATGTAGATATGGGTGACTTGAAAGACCTCAATGCAGTACTTAAATTTATTGCAAGTGTATCAGCCAATGTAGATACAAGAGGTCGTGGAATATGAAACCTAGAAACACTCTATTTTCTCACTTACAGATGTTTATTTGGATTTTATTACCAGCGTGTGACAGATATTGATGGGTTACCTGAGCGCATTGTAAGAAATTAGCTTTTTGTATGTGCCTGCATCCTCTAAACATATGAAAAAATACAAGCATAAAAGGTGCTCTGTGAAGGCCTTTCATTACTCTGAAATGTAAGGTGCAAAAATGTAATATATGGGCAGTATTAGATTGTATGAATTTCCTTGTATGTCCCCTTTTGCTCACTACTAATGTAAAAATTCCTTAATCTACCTTAAAATAAGGTATTCTTACCACTGAACTTCATTCAGGAGGAACATGGATGTTAAAAACTTCAATTAAATTGATTTGTCAACTTTAGAACCAAAGATGATTTAAAAACAAAGCCAGAATTTTATCAGCCTTGTAGTCTTGAATCCTAACCTGTGTCCAAAATTCATAAGCTGGGTCTTTTTTATTGTTTCTTTGGTTTCTACACTTTCTAAGTGAAAGTCTAAAATAGGGTAGACACTAAAATTTACTATCTGTCTCCTACTTCCCAAGGACATATATATGTGTATAAAATAAAAATATTACTATCATTGCAACTTCAAAGAAATAGATTCAAAGAAAGATAAGCTATTTTTCCAGTAATCAAGGGGTTGATTCTGGATAAGATAATCCTTGAAAACTCAAAAATCCATTGATATGCTGAAAAACTTTGGCGGTATTAAAGCAAAGGGAAGCCAGCAGGAAAACAAAGGCAGCATCCCAGTTTCTCACAGCTAGAGGCAAATATGAAACTGACAAAAAGNAGGAATCTGCTACAGTCAAATGCCAGAAAGAATCATTTTCAGATTTCGTTGCCTGACTTTCTGTGATTAACAACAAAAAGAAAGGTGAAAAGATAGTAGGTGTCAAAAACCACGCTCAGCGCCCTAGTGCAGCTGTGTTTTAAGGCCACAGAAAACTAAGGTAACAAATTAGCATCATATACCTGGAGCAAACATATTCTTGTTTAACCTAGACAGTAAAACAAAGATTCTGCTGGAAATAATTACTTAGGTCATGGGAATGATGTGAAGAAGAAACCTGTACTCACAGAAGCAAAATTCATTGTCAGTCTAAGATGAAGTTACTTGTATTCCCCTGTCACCAGCTTCCTACTTTCCTCCTACTCCTGCCCCAAGGTAATGCATGCTCATCACAGTTATTAAAAATGGAAAATAGCCATAGCTACAGCCTTATTTTGCTATCTGACACACAGTTTCGTCTCTCATTAATTCTAATATAGTGCAGTCCCTGGTCCAAGTTCCTCTATTTCTCATGACTGATCCCAGATTGGGAACATGCACCTTCTATTTCTGGTCAGCAAGAGCTATTGGAAAATATTTATTTAAAAAGTTGTATTTTAACTTTCCTTTAAACCCCTGAAGAGATGCTATTTTCTCCATTCACTTTAAAGAATCAAAAATAATTGGACTTGAAGAAGAGAATCCAGGTGTCTGAAGTCAGAAGCTAACAACATGGTCAGTAGAATCTTCTTGCTTGCAAATATGCTGTAGCTCTCAGAGGCATAGAAATTCTCAGAAATGTGTTTTTGTAACACTGCTACTACATTCCATAAAGTATGAGCTCCTTACATTCATGTAAACTAAGATCTCCCACTCAAATTTAACAGTATACTAATATACTCTCCAGGAGTATTAAAAATACTAGTTATTATTCATTTGCAGAGAAAGCAATCATTTTGAGGGTGTTAATAACTGATTTAAATAGAAGATGGATATCTGGGTACCTAAAACAATGTGTCTTTTCCTTGTCTGACCTTATGATCCTACAAAGTCTAAAGCAGCACAGAGTACAGAGCAGTGCCTATTCCAGTACAGGTGTTCAGATTTGCTGTAGCTGTTACCCAAATGGGGTTCTCTCAGCAATCTTAATAGACTCCGTAACATAGCTACTGGATGACATTAAGCAAAGTTCTTCAAGTACACTGTAAATAGTAGAGACATCTTCTTACACAGATAACTACCAGAATCATCTCTCTGACCTTTTACTTCATGACCCTTGTGTCTCCTATTTAGCTATTGCTCTCACATAGAGATTTTTAGGTGAGAGTTCATTACTCAAGTGAAATAATTCTGCTTTGTGTACTCATTGTGCTGCTGATGCAAGTTTATTTTGACAAGGCACAGTGAATCCTGCTCCTACTGGTTAGTGTGTCTCTTTCTCTGTAATGGATCTCTTATTGCATGCAGTTTGCTTGCCAAGATAACAATCCAGCAACAATCAGGATGCAAAAATTCAGTTTGCTTACATGGATTTCACATTCAAATATGTGAAGACAGAATTGCTGGAAACATGTAAGGAGCCAGCTAGTCTTTTAAATTATTTTTTCCCAATTTTTCACTTGGATGCCACTAGAAAAGAAGTATGTTGATTTAAACTTTGTTGAACATCCTTCTTCTTCAAGACAGTTTTTCTTTCTGCAAGTCGCTATGTCCCTTCTCCTAGGTTTTACTTACCTGATGAAGAAAGGATAAAAAACGTTGCTTGGTAGGTAACAGGTGCCTTACTGTTCTCTGAAATGATTATTTTTATACAACAAGATGAAAGAACACAACATCTGCTGCTCTGGTCCTGTCACTTTAGAGAGAAAAATAAGTAAAAATTAATTGTTACTTTTTCTCTTGTCTTTATCTGACTTCTACTATGTTTCATTTTTCTCCGCTCTGTTCATGCTCCCTGTTCTGGTTCCTTATCATATTTTGTTTCATTGCATGGGTAGTCCTATCCTTCTCCCCTTTATATTATGCCTTTTCCTTTTCTAGTTCTTCTGATATCTCATTTGTAGAACAAATGTCTTCTCATTTTCAAAGCATTGCTTCTGTCTTCATCTCCTCCTATACTCTCAACATTTTTTCTGTGCCAGTTTTCTGTGCCATTTCCATTTTCACAGTTGCCCTCACCAATCTGAACAAAATCCTGTTTGATTGCATTATTATGTTAACTTCCTCTTGTAATTTAATTCTGAAAATCTACTTACCTCATAAAATAGTGAAGGTTATCAATTACATAATGAGAATATACTAGGTGTCACAAGGTTAGAAGTACTGAGTTTACCCACTGGTGAAAAAGTGGGTGTGTTTGTAACCAAACAATCTAGAAGTCTTAATATATGTTTGAATACTATGTATTTGGAGTTGCTTACACTCCAAATCCCCAAGATAATTTTATTTCCTCATCTGGAATTCATGTCATCACTGGGGGAATGATGAGATGCTGCACAGCTAAAGTTCTGTAAACAGCTATTCTGACATTAAAGAAAGAAAATCAAAACCAAAGACAGATATCCCACTCCAATGAAAACGAAATCAACAAAACCCTCAGCTCTCAGGTTATTTCAATTTATGGATAGGTATTCTGTATTAGACAATTAATGTTATAACATTGAAATTAGAATGTTTGATCAACACAGGAATAACAGAAAGCATGCTTCTGGCAGATCCAGAAAAAAAGTTGTAGGTGTTACAAAGAAAAGCTTTCTTAAGAATTGATGTTTGGTAGTAACACTTTCTCAGCTTCACTTCTTTACAGCATGAACAACTCTTTGTCTCCTATGAGGCATCCAGAGATACACTGGATTAGATATTGAAATGTCAATTTTTGTAGCAATTTCCCTCTGTTTTTCCAAAGAGAAGGCAAGGCAAGAAATATCCACAGTATTTTGAGGTTCCTATACAGCCAAAATATAAACAAGAAAGAGTTTAGGTTTTAAAATTTGTACCTACATCTGTCTATCAGACTCTTTGAGATTTTAGACATGACAAGGAAGACCTGCAATCTTTCATGCACTAATCAATCAAAAATCAAGAAATTCATTCAAGTCAAGACATCCTCATTCCAGCTTATAAGCAGTACCATCATTTTTAAAAAGTGTAAGACTTTTGACATACCCTTTATGAACTACAATATTTCTCTTCCTTCTTTAAACCCATATCATGCAAAAAGTGATATGTAAATCTGGGGGTTTTTCTTACTGACTTCATACTTTGTATGTTTTCAGGAAGTTCCATCATGTTAGCTTGAAGTTAGAGATCAGCTATTATTCTTAAGTTTTTCTCAAAGGAAGAAATCTGTTTATTATTGTGACAAATATTCTTTATTACCAAATATAACAGGCAGTCTCATTTAAATTCAATTTTGTGAATTTTATTTGTGTCAAAATGTAGAGAGGATGAAACAGCTCACAGGCCAAGGAACAACAGCCCTGTTGCACCAGAATGGCATCTTCTGTTATTTCTGTGTTATCAGTTAGTTGCTATTACTGAAATGCCATAAAAAAGAATGTCCCTGTTCCTATTTTTTTTGCACCAAACAGAATGACAGTTCTCATACAGGCGGGACTGAATCACTAAACTGGGTGGAGTGGCTGACACACCAGAGGGTTGTGCTGCCATTCAGCGTGACTTAGGCAGGCTGGATAGTTGGGCAGGGAGAAATTGAATGAGATTCAATAAGGCCAAATGTAGAGTCTTGCACCTGGGAAAGACCAACCCCATGGATCAGTAGAGGTTGGGGACTGAGCTGTTGGAGAGCAGTGAAGGGGAAAAGGATCTGGGGGTCCTGTTGGATGGAAGGATGCCCATGAGCCAGCAGAGTGCTGTTGTGGCCAGGAGGGCCAACGGGATTCCGGGGTGGATTAGAAGGGGTGTAGCTAGTAGGTCAAGAGAGGTTCTTCTTCCTCTTTACTCTACCCTGGTGAGGCCGCATCAGGAATATTGTGTCCAGTTCTGGGCCCCTCAGCTTAAGAAGAATAGGGAACTGCTGGAGAGAGTCCAGCGCAGAGCCACCAAGATGATGAAGGGGCCAGAAGATCTTCCTTCTGAGAAAAGGCAGAGGAAGCTGGGTCTCTTTAGCTTGGAGAAGAGGAGGCTAAGGGGTGGCCTCTTCTATGCTTTTAAATATATGATGGGAGTGTGTCAGGAGGATGGGGTCAGGCTCTTCTCAGTGAAGCCCAATGACAGGACAAAAGGCGATGGCTGTAAGCTGAAGCATAGGAGGTTCTGTATGAATACACGTAGGAATTTTTTCCCAGTTCAGGTGCCAGAGCACTAGAACCGGCTGCCTGGAGATGTAGTGGAGTCTCCTTCTATGGAGATATTCAAAACACATCTGGACACGCTTCTGTGTGACTTGGTCTAGGGAATCCTGTTGCTGCAGGGGGGGTTGGACTAGATGATCTTTCGAGGTCCCTTCCAACTCCTAATATTCTGTCATTCTGTGATTCTGTGATTGTCAGACTGTGAGCCATATTTGTTTCTCAGACTGTATCTTTGGTAAACAAAAATTATGACTAAAAATAATAAATTTCTAAAACAAGGGATAGATGTGGCTTATTACTATAAGCCACTGACAGTCCTTATATATGGCTTCCTTCCTTAGAATCATAAGATATATAGTGGAAAACAGTTCTTTTCACCACAGCACATACCTGATTTGCCAAAATGGTATGATATAGTTGCCTTAGTAAGATGAATGGTTTTTATTTGCTTAGAGACAAACATACTATAGTTATTTCAGTAGATGAAATGTCAAACTGTTTAGGAGTATCATTTGTGACATATAGACAAGTAGTTGCCTTGGGAAGCTCTCAGGTAGTGAGTCTGATACAGAAGGATGGAGAGCTGACTAGTGTAGATGCTGCATTTTACACCTGTTGGGGGAGGAAGAAAGAGGGGAGAAAAAGCACCCTACCTGTGCTTTTGAGAAATACAGCTGTAGCTATTCAAAATGTGGAATCCCTTTACATTCAGTCAGAGACCTCCCTCACACTCATCCTCATGAGATTGGTCCCACTTGTAAATATTTTATCAGTTACTATGGATACGTCAGCCCTCATTCTTGCATAGTCCTTTGTCTGACCAAGAGAACACAATTGTGTTACATATGACATGGGCTACCTTATTACACTTTCATAAAATGGGATAAAAATAACATTAAAAAATTTAAAATTCAAATTACCTTAAAATATTACCTAAAAAATAATTTTGCTGAAATAAAATTTTAAATGAATATTTACAATATAAAACCTTAGCTGCATGATATAAATATATCAAAAACATTTTCCACAAAGTGTGAAATATGCTAGACCATTACATTAAAACTTGGACAGATACACTGTGTTTAAAAAAACCCCATAAACTCATATACGTTGTATAGGCATAGATATAGATGATATCAACATTGGTACATGTGGTACACCCTTTTGCTCCAATGTTTATTTTATTAAGATCTTTCTGTGCAGAATGTATGCCCTTAGATTGCCTTAATTTCTCCAATTTGGAGGTCTTGTGCTAGACAACATGGTAGATATCAATACAGTTTTTGTAAACTGATTGATTGATTAACTTTCATTGACCTATGATAGAAAAGTCAAGCTTGTAGGGTTTTTTCCCCTTCTTCCCTTATAATCAACAGTCCTTAATAAAGGACCATAACAAATGCTAGTATGCAACTACAAAAGATCGTTTGTTTCAAGATTCTCAGATCAAAAGAGCACTGAGCTGGTTTAAACTCTAAGAAAAAAGGTTAATGACCTTTTTGTAACCTCTGACATGGTGGTAAAAAATAAAATAAAAAGCAAAGGATATGTTGGGCCTTTTTAGCATTCTAATTAAATCGAATCTTCAGCTGTGACTACTAGATAGTGATCAATTTTTTGTTGGTATTTTGTTTGGAATTCACTTCTCATTAAGAAACCTATGCAGGTAAAATGTAACAGGTAAAAATAAATACATGGACAAGCTTTTAAAACTTAGAAGTTTGAAATATAAAAGATCCATATTCAATTTAAATTCTATGATTTATGTTATGAATAACTTTTGAATGCTTAGAAAGCAGCTGACTGCAATTACAAGTCAGTTGAAAGCCATCTCTGAAGAGTGCATTCTGAATATTAATTGACATAAAAAACATTAATTTATTATTAAAAGGATGTGAAACAAACAGATCCTTACAGGTTTTTGTTGGTGGGGTTTTTTTTAAATAATCTTTTTTAAATATTCATAGTAGAAGTAGACAACATCATAAGGTAACTATATCTACCTTCCCTTTAGAAGAATCTTTGATATCTAAAACCCATAATTTTATTAAAACCTATGTTTTAAATCTGCCACACCTATTAAAGCCAAATGACACTAATATGACCATCTTCTTTCATCATCATTAATTGCCATTCAGGAGTTTAAAGAATTTTTATAAACAAGGAATCTGAATCTTCATGCAGTTTATCAGTCCAACCACACTGGGCCCTAAGTCCCATTTGTAGACAGCTAGGTAAAATCAGTAGAGTAAACCAAGATTTAGGAATATTTTTAAAAAATTCTATATTCAACTGCTGCAAATCAAATCAACCAGGTCAGCAAAATCAATAATCAACTTTTATGTCCTTGCAAACATTTCCAAATCTATTTATCACAAGTTTACTTGAAGCTGTAATCTTGAGTTGAAGTTTCCTAAGCTGCTTTTATGACCAAGATACTGAATACTAGGTTACTGAAGTACTACCTAAAAAAAACTACCTAAAAACCTATTCCTCCAACATATTCATTTAGAGTCCAAATTATCTAACTGTATAAACTTATGTGAGGTTACTTGGGTTTCATCGAACAAATTGTAGGTTTTTTACATCATCTTCATGTTGACAACATCATTATTTTCCCATTAGTTCAGGGGTAAGAGTGACCTCAAACAACTGGACCTACTCTCAAATATTTTACTGAAATAGAGTTCAACCTCACAAGTTTCTGCTCAAAATATTCTCATCTTGCTGACCAATATTGTAATCCAACAAATTAACATATCAAAATACTTTATTCTCTGTTTTCTGAGCCACAAAGTCCAAAGTCCAAGTGTTTTCCTTGCAGATAATTATTTCTGCAATTTCCTTCTCATAAATTCACAAGCAGCACTTACAGCAATAAGTCTAGGGGGAATGGGTTCAAGTTGTGCCAGGGCAGGTTTAGATTAGATATTAAGAAAAATTTCTTCACTGAAAAACTGGTGAGGTATTGTAAAAGGCTGACCAGGGAAGTGGTGGAGTCACCATCCCTGGACATCTTCAAAAAGCAGGTAGACGTGGTACTTAGGGGGATGGTTTAGGGATAACAGTAGTGTAGGACTACCAGCTGGACTTGATGATCTTCAAGGTCCTTTCCAACTGTGATGATTCAGTGATTCTGTGAGTCAAATTATGCATATGACAATTGCCAAAGTCTCATGGTATTCAACAATACTTTCAGAGTAAAGTTTTAAGTGCTCTTTCTAACTTATGATCACCAATGTACTCTCAGTAAAAACTCAGAAGCTGAAGAAAATATTTTGGAAGGTCATATTTATATGACAGTCATTCTTATATTTGTTTGAGAGATGTTCCCTATGTTTGAAGAAGATTTTTTGTTAGAAGGTGGGATGACTCACACAGAGGGGTGATTTTTTTTGTTAACCCTGATGATAATATCACACAACTGGATGGGAGAATCATTCCATTTTCTGATAAAAAATCTGGTCTCCAATTACCTGCAAAGTAACAAAAAAAAGGCAATGAGAGGTAGAGAACCCTGAATAATACCCTGCCTTTCCTCATCCTAGGCCTGTCATATGATCCATCAGCTTCTGGACATCATAGAGAGTCAGCAGGAACAGCTTCCCCAGGTCACCTGTGGGACTAAGGGGAGTTACTGCCTGGGAATGGGAGACACATTAATGTATTGTTGTGGTTTAGACCTAGCTGGTAGCTGAACCCCACAAAAGCTACTCACTCTCTGCCCCTCCAACTCCTTGCCCTCCCCTTACATTAAAAAGAAAACTAATGAATTAATATATAACCAAGCAATATAAAATACGACACACTTACCAACACCACAAGCCAAAAAACGCAGCATCTGCCCACAGAAGCCCTTCCCCATTTGTATAGTGGGCATGATGTCAGCTTGGTATGGAATACATTCATTAGCTTGTTCAGTTGTCAGCTCTGTGTATAGCCCCTGCCAGTTCCTTGTGCAAAAATGGGGCTTATACTGACTGAACGCTGGACATGATCCACCCCTTGTTCTGTACCATGCTACATCATGCTCATCTGAGTTATTTAACAGGTTAACATAATACAAGTTAATTTACTGACTGTTCTCACCCAAAATTATATTGCCTTGTGCTACACATTGGATTTCTCCAGGGCACCCAGATCCTTGGGTAAAAACAATCCCATGGATCAGTTTGTCTTTGCCTGAAGCAGGATTAACCAAGACTCTCTTCCCTAATACATTCTTCATGTGCACCACAGGGACTTTATCCCCTTCTACCAGTACGTGGGAATTTTTACTGGGCAGGGCTGGCTCAACTGGCAGATCCTCTGGTGTTTACTAACCAACTGGCTTGTGCTAAATGCTTGTCACGGATATTAGAGGTTCCACTTCCCACTGCTTTCAGTGTAGTTTTTAACATTCCATTGTATCATTTAATTTTTCCAGAGGCTGGTGCATGATAGGAGGTATGATAGACCCACCTAATACCATGTTCTTTGTTCCAGATGTCTATAAGGCTGTTTCAGATGTGAATCCTGTTGTCTGATTCAATTCCTTCTGGGGAGCCATGTCGCATTTCAAGGCCCAGACTAGTGTTCCAGGTAGATGCATGGGGCATGGGATAGGTTTTCAGCCATCCGGTGGTTGCTACTATCACTGTGAGTACATAGCACTTGCCTCCATGTGTTTGTGGAAGCATGATGTAGCAAACCTGCGGCTGGCATTTCTTTGTATTTCAGCCATTGTCCTCTATAATATAAAGACTTTAACTTCTTGGCTTGCTTGATTACATCACATTTCACATTCATGGATAAGCTGTGCAATAGTGTCCGTGGTCAAGTCAACCATTGTCTCAGACTCAAGCCCATCTATATATTGCATCTCTTCCCTGGTGACGTAAGTGTTATGTGACCACCAAGCCGGAAATAATTCACCCTTATGTTACCAGTCCAAACCCACCTGAGCCACGTTAGTCTTATCAGCCTGTTGCATTGGCTGGTTGTTTTGATGTTCTCCAGTGGCCTGACTCTTGGGTACATAGATATCCATGTGGTGTACTTTCACCACCAGGTTCTCCACCCAAGCATATCATTCTGTAATTAAGCAGCCTGCATGGGTTTACCTCTGCACACCAGTTTCTCTGCTTCCACTGCAGTAACCACCCCTACATGGCATTTACCACCATCCATGAGTTGGTAGAGATAAAGAACTGGCCATCTTTCCCACTCAGTGATATCCAGAGCTAGCTGGTTGGATTTCACCTCTGCAGACTGACTCAATTCACCTCTTCCTTCAGCAGCTTCAGTGACTTGTCATGTTTCCATACAACAGTCTTCTACTTTGATGTATTCCCACAATGCAACAAAACCCATCAGTAAACCAACCATACTACTTCTTGTTCTTCTGTCAGCTTATTGTATGATGGGGCCTCTTCAGCAGGTAACCTCCCCCTTTTCTAGAGACATCCCAAAATATTTGACTTCTGGACAGTTTGTGATCAATTCCAAGACTCCTGGGCACTTAGGGCTCCCTATTCAACTTGTTGTTTGATCCCTGTAATCTACTTACTTCATGTAGCATCAGTTGCATACTATCTTGAGCAGACCTTCCTTTGAACATCCAGCACAGCACAGACAGCTAGGGTAACAGAAGGAGCTGTGCTTCAGTACCATCCACTGCTGACCCAGCTTGAAGTCCGTTGAGTGCTGCCAATGTCTCTTTTTCAGTTGGGTTATAGTTGACCTCAGACCCTTTGTATCCTTGATTCTGAAATCCTGTGGCTCGGACTTGGATCTCCCCAGGTGCTCTTTGCCAGAGGCTCCAGATAGGACCATTCATCCCAGGTGCAGTCTACGGCACAGTTTTAACATCTTGTGCTGCTCTGACTGTACCAACGACCACTGCATGCACAATCTCCTGTCTAATTTGTTCAAAGTCAGCTCAGGGCCCCATTCAAAATCATTCTTCTTCTGAGTCACATATTAGAGACAGCGCACAATCAGGCTGTAGTCTGGGATATGCATCCTCCAGAAACACAACACTCCCAAGAAAGTTCGTGTTTCTTTTTTGTTGGTAGGTGGAGATATAGCTGCTATCTTGCTAATCACATCCAGTGGGAACTGATAATGCCTGTGTTGCCATTTTATCCCTAAAAAGTGGATCTCTTGTGCAGGTCCCTTGACCTTACTTCAATTGATAGTAAAATCAACCTTCAGAAGGATTTGAATTATTTTCTTCCCGTTCACAATAACTTCTTCTGCTGTATCACTCCATAAAATGATGTCACCAATGCACTGCAGGAGCTCTGGAGTTCCACCTTATTCTAGTGCAGTCTGGATAAGTCCATGGCAAATGATGGGTTTCCAGTCCTAAGGCTGTTAATTTCAGGTGCACTTGATGCCCCTCCAAGTGAAAGCAAACCATAGCCTGCACTGCTCTGTTACTGGACTAGAAAAGAATGTATTAGCAGTATCGATTGTGGCATACCATTTGGCTGCCTTTGACTCCAGTTCATACTGAAGTTCTAACATGTCCAACACAGCAGCACTCATCACTGGCATAAAGGTAGTCTACTGTTATACACCATTATCCACTAGAGTTTTGTACTGGCTATATGGGGCTGTTGAAGGCTGTATGAGTTTTGCTGGTCACACTTTGGGTCTCAACAAATCTGTTCATAAATAGAAATCAGTGAGTTTCGGCTGGCACAATATTGCTGCTGGTTCACTGATATGGTAGCAATTGACACCTGCTTATGCTCAGCCCTCAGCAGCAACCCGTCACTGAAGGGTTCTCTGAAAGACCAGGTACTACTGATGACAGTTTATTTCCCTCTGTCTCCAAGGAACCCTAAACAAGACCTGGGACACATTGAGGAGCCACAGCAACAAGAGTATGCTGGCTTGAATATCCCAAAGCTATTCAAAGTTCTCAGAAGTTCAGAATCCTCCCCTGTTTTGCCCATAGATTGGGTGAGATTAACAATAAATGGCGATGCTGCATTGAAATACCAGCTCAAGCTTGTGACCNAACTCCCCATGGAAGCCCTCCCACCCCCTTACATAGTATGTGTTCATGTGTTCATATGCATGTAAGTGACATGATCTCTACTTGCAACTTGAGCAGGGCTGTGGCCTCAGTGAGTGTTATGCCCAGGTACCAGCAGTAGAGAATACTGGGATCCAGAGGCAGCTACTCAATGCATCAGATATTTAAGCCCGTCTGCTGACATGATCTGCATTGTGCATACCTATATATACGGTTTCAGCAGTGGATGTCCTTTCTTCTCATCCAGAGAGAGGAACAGGGTGAGACTATTGTTTGTNACACAACACTCCCAAGAAAGTTCGTGTTTCTTTTTTGTTGGTAGGTGGAGATATAGCTGCTATCTTGCTAATCACATCCAGTGGGAACTGATAATGCCTGTGTTGCCATTTTATCCCTAAAAAGTGGATCTCTTGTGCAGGTCCCTTGACCTTACTTCAATTGATAGTAAAATCAACCTTCAGAAGGATTTGAATTATTTTCTTCCCGTTCACAATAACTTCTTCTGCTGTATCACTCCATAAAATGATGTCACCAATGCACTGCAGGAGCTCTGGAGTTCCACCTTATTCTAGTGCAGTCTGGATAAGTCCATGGCAAATGATGGGTTTCCAGTCCTAAGGCTGTTAATTTCAGGTGCACTTGATGCCCCTCCAAGTGAAAGCAAACCATAGCCTGCACTGCTCTGTTACTGGACTAGAAAAGAATGTATTAGCAGTATCGATTGTGGCATACCATTTGGCTGCCTTTGACTCCAGTTCATACTGAAGTTCTAACATGTCCAACACAGCAGCACTCATCACTGGCATAAAGGTAGTCTACTGTTATACACCATTATCCACTAGAGTTTTGTACTGGCTATATGGGGCTGTTGAAGGCTGTATGAGTTTTGCTGGTCACACTTTGGGTCTCAACAAATCTGTTCATAAATAGAAATCAGTGAGTTTCGGCTGGCACAATATTGCTGCTGGTTCACTGATATGGTAGCAATTGACACCTGCTTATGCTCAGCCCTCAGCAGCAACCCGTCACTGAAGGGTTCTCTGAAAGACCAGGTACTACTGATGACAGTTTATTTCCCTCTGTCTCCAAGGAACCCTAAACAAGACCTGGGACACATTGAGGAGCCACAGCAACAAGAGTATGCTGGCTTGAATATCCCAAAGCTATTCAAAGTTCTCAGAAGTTCAGAATCCTCCCCTGTTTTGCCCATAGATTGGGTGAGATTAACAATAAATGGCGATGCTGCATTGAAATACCAGCTCAAGCTTGTGACCAATGTTTTAATCATATCATAAGTTGACAATATGCAATGCAACGATGTGACAGACCTGATCCATTTCCCCAGTGTGATAAACATCCCTAGATAGTGCACATAACAATTTACATAACAGAACCGTGAGAACAAGAAGAGCAACATTATGAACATAGACTGTTTAATGGATGTAAAATTGTATATTTTATATATATATATATATATATA
>VWZX01007821.1:21023-32364 GCA_013399015.1 Galbula dea
AACTTGCTGAGGGTGCACTCAATACCTCTGTCCAAGTCATTAATGAAGACATTGAAGAGCAGCGGTCCCAAGACAGAACCCTGAGGGACACCACTCATCACCGGCCTCCATCTAGACAAGGAGCAAATATATGCCCAAAAGGAATTTGCCTTTTACACACTATAAAGAGTTGAATACTTGTTAAGAAGTTGTTTTGAAAAAAAATCTTAGAAAAAACTAAGCATGCAGTTTTAAAGTAAAGTGCTCATTGATGCTAGAAACGGCCCGTTTATGCCAATTCTATCACTGTTTACAGGATGAAAGTCTCTGAGTGAATATTTACTTTGGGAAAAGTTGTACACAGTGAGTTTTGGATTTTAGAACGAAAGCAAGAGACAATTTTCATGTTTTGTTGCACAAATAATTTATGTCTTTTCAATACCTTATTTTTGAGATCATAAATTATTAAAATTTATTACTAAGCAGTTTATTACAACTTTGCTGGAAAATAACTCAATATTACCCTAATATTAGCTAATAAGCAAAAGTTTGGTAATATCTGTTTATAAGGAAGACAACAGAAATATTTTTTAGAAGTCATATCCTGAAAAATCATAGATGAGATGGTGGTAATAGTTACCCAAGGCTCAAGAAGAAGTGATCTCCTAATACTATCTAATCAAAAGAAACACAAACTGGGAACAATTTTGTTTTAAACTATTATGTGATCATTTTGTATTAGTACAGTTATGAGTTAATTAGTAAAAGATGGTATATGGAAGGACTGTATACCTGGCTCTCCGTTTTCTCACCCATCAAAAAGAACATTTCTCTTTCATATGTGTATGTGTGTGTAAATATCTTCATCTGTTTGACCAGCTCTGCAGAAATTTAAAATACTACAGCTGCATTAGAGTGCTAACAGTGTAATTAATCCCTCATCTAATAGTAGTAGCCAACCATGATAGCAAATACATGTCAAAAGCACATGCAATAAAACCATGCAATACCCTATCAGGATGCAGTGCCACAAAAGATGGAGAAAAACATTATGAATTCTGTGTACCCTTAGTCCATGTCAGTGTTAAAAAAATGCTATTTGCTAAGAACAGAGAAT
Source organism: Galbula dea (assembly GCA_013399015.1). Taxonomy (NCBI): domain Eukaryota; kingdom Metazoa; phylum Chordata; class Aves; order Piciformes; family Galbulidae; genus Galbula; species Galbula dea. The sequence continues at coordinate 22,120 of VWZX01007821.1, forward strand.
ATACATACAGTATTCCTACCTGAAATTCAGCACTTACAGCTGAAAAAAAGCACATAGCGTCAGGTACCACAAGGTCTGTAGAACTATAAAATCAGAGCTTTTCTGTCTGGAAACAGTCCATAAAACCTAGAAAGCACTGGAAAATGTTGTGTATTGTAGATTGATCTGTCCCTAGATCTCTTCCTAGAATGGACTGGAGCATGCGTACTTCTGTTGTACATGTGGATCCAACCATGACAGCATGATTTTAAAAAAAAATCAGTCTGGTTCTGATTCATGATTGGAGGTGCAATTCTGACATTTTTTCACTCAGGTTACCACTTTTTGGCATTTTAGGGTCAGAGCAACAACTCATCTTTTTCAGAGAGAAGTTGCATCAAATGAATGAATATGCCAAAGGTGTTCCTAATCATTGTTAAACTCTGTTCTTTTAGTCTCCTGCAGCAAAACCATTACTGAGGCAATTTCTAGAGTCTTTGACAAACAGATGTATACAAACCACGTGTCTCTAATCCACTGGTGCACAAATAATTTCTTAGTGACCTGCTTCCCTTTGAGAATGCTATTAACAAGCTGCTTCTGCTTACTTGATCCTTGACCTTATCACAGCTTTAGGCTTCTTGCTTTCCTTTCCTCTTGTGTCTGTAATAGTTTAGTTAGTTACAAGGTTAAAAAGGCAGGTATGGAAGGATTTAGATTTGATCATCTATTACAGGGAACGTCAGCAAACTAGCACAGAGTACTAAGAGAAGCTAACATCTCAGCTCCACAAAGCTGGTAATTGATTTCATTATTAAGGAAGCATTTTGATTTTCCAGAGGTCATAAGCTGCATACTGTTGGATGTTTACATAAAGGACTCTCTGTCTCTTTGTCATTGACCAGACATTTAACTCTAACCCAGTGTTTTGTTACAGCAAACTATTTTAATTGTCCTAAATATTTTAAGATAAAATAAAAAAAAATAAAAATAAAGGTCATATAAAGACTTTTCTGACAATGATATAGATACAAAAACTATAAAGACAGAAAATAAGTGCCTCACTGCATCTTTGGGCTGACAGACCTTTAGCTGATATCTAGCTCTTGCTTAGACCACAGTGTATGCATTATCATGTTTATGTGAAGATAATTAAGGAAATCTATGAATCCTAATATAAATAATGTCATACATTGGTCAAATATGCTTATAACTCTTATTAAACATACAAATATATTATTTATATGTTATTTATGTTATTTATATTTATTATATCATCTGATAACAAAAAAAGTGATGTTTTTTTCTGGAGCCTACCACGATTTGACCACACTAGTATATTAAAATACTTTCAGTGGCTGTGTCAGAATTGGTGTGGACAGGTGGGAGCACTGTGGTTGGATGCCTGTATTTACATCCACAGCTCTTTTTGAATATTGTACTTCAGTGGGAACTCCACAGACACAGAAGAATATGAAGCATACCCACAATATACATCTGCTGTAGTAATCTCAGTGGGTCAACATGCATATTGTGATTCAGAAAGTCGTAAGCTAAAAATGGTTGCATTCTGAGTGAAATACAGATTTAGACTGACTCTTCCCACACAGACTAAAGTGTCTTCTTTGACATCAATATTTAGCAATTATCACTATTTATTAGATGCTGAATTTCTTCCCACAAAGGTATTATAGTATTGAGTGTCAATGGTCACCTAATAGGACTTCAGTTAAAGAAAAGTGAAATCTCTTTGCACCTACTTACACTGTGATTATGTGTTCATCCCTTTTCAAGGGATGATTTCTGTAAGAGTGCAAAAGGTTTTAGGAGGGGCTGAAGAACCATCAATACCAGGATCTCTAAGGGTTTTTGCAGAATGAATTCCCATGATATCACAGAGGAAAAAAAGAGCGAAGTTAATGACTGCAAGTGTCAGAGAGGCTTTTAGATTTCTGATTATGCCAAAGCAAATTTGGTGAAAATGGCAACAGAGTGGGAGAAACAAATTACTCTGTATCATTAGGATGAATTGGCTGACATACCAGAGAAGAAAAAACACCACAGATAGTAATTCAAATCAAAGTTCAATCTTGGAGTCCCTACATTCTTCAAATCAGGCTGCTCATTTGAGATTCTCTTTCTAATCTCTTTCTCTTTTGTGGGAAAAGGAAATGTCTCTCCTTTTCTTATCTGAATAAATTATTTTAGGGGGATTTCTGACTCATGGGACATCTACCTCTAAGGAGAGGATAATGATCCCGTAAGGAATCTTTCAATTATGTGTTTAGGCAATATTCACCAGGACGCAGGAGGCAAAACAGGTGCAGTTCTGTTTCTTCTAGAGTTCCTTAGCCAGTGCCATATTATATCATCCCTTGTCATTATTATTCCTCCTAAACTTTTTAAATCAAGTTTTTAATTTGTTATTATCAATCTAAGTTTGTGCAAAAAGTGGCAGGCAAAGGACAACTGTCTTCTAATTTTAGCATGATATCTCAGATGATAATGAGTTCTTTTCTAAAGGTGCCATGAAAGAGCAGACCCCAGTAAAAAAATATGGCAGCTCTTCATTAAAATTCCTTTTATGAATCTTCAGATATAATGACAATAAAGAGAATTTCAGGTTAAATGTGACTCAAAGTTTATGGGTTTGGACCAGAAAAAGTATGAAGGGGAAAAAAAATGTAAAAACACTCCAAAAAACTCTGTGAATAATTTATTCAAAGCCTTTGCAGTTAACATATCACAAAATCACAGAATCACAGAACATTAGGCGCTGGAAGGGACCGCAAAAGATCATCTAGTCCAACCCCTGCCACAGCAGGATTCCTTAGACCAGGTCACACATGAGGCGTGTCCAGATGTGTTTTGAATTTCTCCAGAGGGGACTCCACAACCTCCCTGGGAAGTCTGTTCCAGTGCTCTGTCACCCTCACTGTGAAAGAATTGCAACATGTATTCATATGGAACCTCCTATGCTTCAGCTTACAGCCATTGCCTCTTGTCCTGTTACTGGGCTTCACTGAGAAGAGTGACACCATCCTCCTGACACTCACCCTTCACTTTTTTAAAAGCATAGATGAGGTCACCCCTTAGTCTCCTCTTCTCCAAGCTAAAGAGGCCCAGCTCCCTCAGCCTTTCCTCAGAAGGAAGATGTTCCACTCCCTTCATCCTCTTTGTAACTCTGTGCTGGAGTCTTTCCAGCAGTTCCATACCCTTCTTAAACTGCAGGGCCCAGAACTGGACACAAGATTCCAGGTGCAGCCTCCCTAGGGTAGAGAACAGGGGGAGAAGAACCTCTCTTGACCTGCTGACCACATCCCTTCTAATTCACCCCAGAATCCCATTGGCTACAAGACCACACTGCTGTCTCATGGTCATCCTTCCACCTACCAGGACCCCCAGGTCCCTTTCCCCTTCACTGCTCTCCAACAGCTCAGCCCCCAAACTATACTCATACATAGGGTTGGTCTTTCCTAGGTGCAAAACTCTACACTTAGCCTTCCTGAATTTCATTCAGTTTCTCCCTGCCCAACTCTCCAGCCTCCGGTGTGTCAGCCACTCCACCCACTTTAGTGTCATCAGCAAACTTGCTGACAGCACACTCTGTTCCCTCATCCAGGTCATTAATGAATAGATTGAAAAGTACTGGTCCCAGTACCGACCCCTGAGGCACTCCAGTAGACACAGGCCTCCAACTAGAATCCATCCCATTGATCACGACTCTGACTTCTGTCCTTCAACCAGTTCACAGTTCACATCTCTGCCCCATCATCCGGACCACACTTCTTCAGTTTAGGTGTAAGGATGTTGTGGGAGACAGTGTCAAACGCTTTACTTAAATCAAGATAAACTACATCCACTGCTCTACCCTCATCTATCCACCTGGTTATGTCCTCATAAAAGGCTATCAGATTGGTCAAACATGACTTCCCCTTGGTAAGCCCATGCTGACTGCTCCTAATGACCCCCTTATCCTTGATATACCTAGAGTCAGAGTCAAGGATAAAGTGTTCCATCACCTTTCCAGGGATGGAGGTGAGGCTGACTGGTCTATAGTTACCCGGCTCCTCCGTCTCGCCCTTGTTGAAGACTGGAGTGATGTTTGCCTTCCTCCAATCCCCAGGCACCTCTCCTGTCCCCTAGGACTTACCAAAGACATGTTGAGATGGTATATAAAAGCATTGTTGATGTAAGGAAGTTATAAATTTAATGATAAGAAAAATACTAATAAGCATATGAACATAGGCTGTGTTTTTAAATATTTTGAATCTGAGGTGGAAAAAACAAGCCATGAAGCTTTCTGGGTTCATGAAGTCCTTTCTGCTTCTTTTATTGTCAATTAGGTAGGCTCCTGAACAGTCAGATCGTAGCTGGCCTTAAACTGAGTGGGAGGTTATGTAGAATGACCTCCATACATCCCTTAGAACTTAAGTTTCTTTATGGCTATCTGCTTCTACAGAACAATTAGAAGTATTTGAATTTAACTTCATTCTTCTGGGACCACATGAAACCCCTTATTTCCACAGGCTCTTGGCCATCATATTCTCCAAGCTGCCACAACTATTAAGCTCTGTAAGGGTACATGAACTTCAGGGCTTTAGATTTAGAGTTTTCCAGAGAAACAGGCAATCTCACAGATCTGATGTTCCCTTTGCAATTCATTTGCTCTGATAAGTTGCTCACAGGTCAAAGGCAATTTAAACATTGCACAAACTCAGGTAGAGTGAAACATCAAGGTACATGAAGGGGATTCAAGAATGTAACAAGTCAGAAAACATATACATATATATAAACTATATTGTTTTAACTCTCCAGAGCCAGAACCATCTTTAGATAGATTAAACAGATGATTTGAGATCTTTTACAGTGACAGAAATTGTAGACAGTAGTTGATGTCAACACCAGCTCAGTTTGTAAGCCTTAAACATAGACTGCTTCCCCTTAATGTTGCACACAAAACAGAGCATATCAGGTTTGCTGGTGATACCTTATAAAAGAACTGTATTTTATAGTAAATACACAAATGCAAATTCTTTTCATGGGTCTATTTCCTAGTAGCCTTGGAAAAGTCTATGCAGCTATTTTTCTAGGTTCCGTGATCACTTCAACTGAACATTCTATTTTTTTTTATGTAGTCTTCTTGCCTAACTCCCTTAGTTCTTTTGAAAGCTACAGGCTAATAATTTGGTATGTGTCTGGAGCTAGTGCTAGCCTGTCATTGACTTAGCTAGATTAGTTAGAAAAATCGTTAAAAATGTCAGGCATTTTCTATTATGTGTTTTATCTCTGAAGCGCCCAAGGTCACCACCATTTAGAGAAACAGGCAACATATAACTCTATTTAATAAACTCAAACAACTTAACTTTCAAGAAGACTCAGCACTCAAACTGAAGTAAAAATTTAATACTAGGGATGCTCCCTTCATAGGCAGATGAATTGCTTAGACAGGGTATGAAGTTTCTTAAGATTAAGAATAAAATATGTTAAATATATTTATTAATGCTTCTGCTTATCATTCAGCATTTTAAATAATGAGGCTACTTTAGTAATTTGAACCTGGGCTTACAAGTCTAACTTCAGGAATTTGCATTTAGGGGAAGGAAAACCAAAACAAGATAAACAAAGAAACCACAAGAGAGAAAGTTTATTCAGGAGCCCACAGAGAAAAAAAAAAAAAGGAAGAACTGGTGAGATATTTAGGGTTCATGAAGGACTTTCCTATAGCTTATGATAATTCAACAGTGTCTAATAAATAGATTTTAAAGTGCATTCTAATTAAACCGTGCAATCCAAGAACGATTTCTTTAGGAACATGCAAGAAATTGCAAAATTCTTCTTCACCGAAAGGAAAATTTATTTTTTACATTGCCAGTTGCACCCTGGGCTGCATCAAAAGAAACTTGCCCAGCAGGTCAAGGGAGGTGATTCTTCCCTTCTGCTCCTCTCATGACACCCCACCTGGAGTATTGCATTCAGCATTGGAACCTCCAGCATAAGAAGGACATGGACCTGGTAGGGTAGGTCCAGATGAGTATCACGAAGATGATCAGAGAGCTGGAGCATCTCCCCTGTGGGGACAGGCTAAAAGTGATGTGAATGTTTAGTATGAAAAGGAGAAGGTTTTAGGAAGACTTTATAGCAGCCATCTAGCACCTAAAGGGGGCCTTACAAGAAAGCTGGAGAGGAAATTTTCACAAGTACACGTAGTGATAAGAAAAGAGGTAATGGTTTTAAACTGAAAGAGGGCAGATTTAAGTTAGATATAAGGAAGAAATCCTTTACTGTAAGTATAATAAGGCACTGGAATAGGTTTCTCAGAGAAGTTGTGGATGCTCCATCCCTAGAAGTGTTCAAGGCCAGGCTGGGTGGGGCTCTGAGCAACCTTGTCTAGTGAAAGGTACCACTGCCATTTCAGGGGTGTTAGATGATCTTTAATGTCCATTCTGATCCAAACCATTCTATGATGCTATGGTTCTATATGTTACCGTTTGTGGGGTCTTTTTGCTGCTCTATGAAAGGAAATGTTACAAAGTACAACTGAAGAAACGATTATTAATGTCTGCTTTACAAGAGTCAGTGATTTAAGAAAAAGAAATATATAACCTGAATCTACATTCAAGCCACATTGAGGCACTTGAAGGAAGGGCAGAGATTTGAAAGATCAGACAAAATGTTGAAGCTTTAGAATGTAGTTCTCTTTTGTTTTTAAGCATTTACCTCTTGAGATTTGTGTTTGAGTTTGCATCATGGACAGTTAACATATTGTTTTATTTTTAAGAGGCTAAACTGTGAGAATGAAAGTGAATTGAGATTTTTATACACTAAAGAACTTACGATCTGGAGAATTTTATTTGTTTAAAACTCTCAGTCTACTATAAGGAAGACTTCTTTGCCCAACTACTTTTAGACACTGCTTCCCATTACTACAAAAGACTCATTAGAGACACAGAGTACTCAATCTTTTTGAAAGTACGGAAAATACTTCCAGATTTCCATGTAAATGTACAAATCCAAGTAACTTTGCTGAACATCGCAGGATGAAGATACTGAGTCTAATCAATTCTTTTCCATTGTTACCCAGGAAATATAAAAAGCAACTAGGAGTTTTCATTTGCTATCCAAACCAGGATCAACAAGACAAAAAAGGCAACCTTCTGCCACCTGTCCAATCCTGAAAGTTTAGTTTCAACAACAACAAGGCAATACTGACTGGAATATGCAGAATTCTGATACAGAAATCAATGTTCCTAATAGACCATTCTGTGAAGAATATTCAAGCTTTCTTTATTCTACCTTAGAGCTATATAAATCCAGGAGAAGGGTTGACAGGAAGATATGCATAAGTACTGAAGTTCGTGTCAATTAGAAGTCTTCTAGTTTGTATAAACGAAGACAGACTGAAGAGATTAGCAGATTATTGCTGAAGTCAAAGATAGTCTAAACTCCAAAATTCTGATTATTTTGTTGGTTTAGGTTTTTTTCCAAAAAATATTTAAATTATCCAAAAATGGTCGTCTTCTAGTATGCCTTAAATACAGGTCAAGTCTCCTTTGATATATAATTATTTTTTAAAGGCAGTATTAGAGAGCTAGCATTTTATATGTCTGTCTTAAATTCCCAAATTCTTTCACACCTTCCCTATTTAAATTGAAAATTTAACCAAATCGTATATTGTGTAGTTTTGTGTGTGCATTTTAATTAGTACTACCTTCCATTTTTTTCAGCAGAGGAAAATCTTTATTTACTAATTCAGATGCTATAAAAGAAGATCTGCCCATGTGGTGCCAGGTGGGCTGGGAGAGACTGTGTTAGTGCAAAAGTATTTTGCATTAACATCTCATAAAATATTTCAAGAGAGGCAAAAAGCAATTTATTTAAGTGTCCATGAACACCTATAGAGAAACATAAGACAGCTCTGAATAGCAAATGAAATCTTTGTATTCAGTGATACTCTAATTAATATCACAATAATTCATAATAAGTGGACCCTAAGCATTATTTTGATTGATTATGTCACAGTACTGTGGGAGTATACCAACAGTAGTTGCAGACTGTAATCTCTTCTCTGACTCATGACTATATAATTAATGTACACATAAACTTTTCTGTAATGTAAAGGAGATGCAGAAATTACTATGTATTTGATAACCATCATGTATGAGTATAGGTTGGGAACTGAGCTGTTGGAGAGCAGTGAAGAGGAAATGGATCTGGAGGTCCTGGTGGATGGAAGGATGACCATGAGCCAACAGTGTGCTGTTGTGGCCAGGGGGGCCAATGGGATTCTGGGGTGGATTAGAAGGGGTGTGGCTAGTAGGTCAAGAGAGGTTCTTCTTCATCTTTACTCTACCCTGGTGAGGCCGCATCTGGAATATTGTGTCCAGTTCTGGGCCCCTCAGTTCAAGAAGAATAGGGAACTGCTGGAGAGAGTCCAGCGCAGAGCCACCAAGATGATGAAGGGAGTGGAACATCTNTTATACCAGAATGAAACCCTTTCATCCTTATAAATCTTTTATTCTCTTGAGAAATATAAAAGGTAAATAGTATGAACATATTAACAGCAGACAATTTTTTCATCAGAAGGTACCAGAAGATTTTCTGTGTGATACAGACGAGAGGACCAAAAAGAGAGATCTGTCAAGAGACAGTAAGTTATAGCTATTAAATACTAAATGCCTTATAAATACCTATCTGTGTCACCTACCAAATTCAAAGTCTATTGCTGCCTGGAAATGAAATAGATAAACTTTATCCTTTATTAAGTCAGTTGAGAGCTCTTCATGTGTGCTGTCTTTTTTTCCTTGACAATTTAGAATGGAAATATCATTGCTGGGTATGAAAGTTACACATCTAACACAGACTCACAAAATAGATTGAGATTACACAAAATGAACCAAGCTCCCAATAAAATAAAAGAATGACTGCCTTGTAGTTAAAGAAGTTACGTCTGTTTCTAGTTGTGCCATGTGTAGCTATTGGAAAGAAGATATTTAAGTGGGCTTTTCTAGGCTTAACAGAGATGTTCCTTTCTAGTGGAATTTCCTCAAATTATATTTAATTCTTTCTTAAATTCTACTTAATTCTTTCTTAAACTGAAAAGAGAAGTGACCTTTTCTATCATTATCTACACAAAACTGAGACAAATTGATTGAGCTGAATATCTGTAACACCTACTGACTTGTTTTATGCTTCAATTCTGAAAACGAGACTTCTGGATGTTTAAGAGAAAATCTCTAAAATAAAACTTCTTAATGCAGCTTAATTGCTCAAGTTAGTTCAGCTGCATTTGGAAAGGGAACTGAGGAAAGAAGCTGAGGACTTTGAGAATGTTCATATCAATAGGTTTATTATTGCAGCAAAGACAGACACAATAGAGTCAGAGCATCATCTAGGACAATCTACCAACCTTGTTGCAAAGAATATCCAAAACAGACTTGCAACGGAATCTTCTATTGCTTCTTCGTACTAACCCACTTCAAATAAATTTTTAATCCTATTGCTAAAAGAGCAAGAGGATATTGAAGAAAACAAGTGCATAAATGAATGATATTTCATACATAAAATTGAATATATCATGACCAATTCATTAATCCTTGTTTGAGTCTCATTATTCATCTTGCCTTAATCTTCCCTTATTTTTTTATGGGCTAGTCTTCTAAATCCCTACATAGTATAGTAGCATACGGACACTGCTAAAGTAATTCTGCAAGTTATCAAAATCAGTCAATGAAAACCAATTACAATCTGCAATTGTACAACACTTCAGGATCTAACTTTATTCTCCATAAATTAGACACATATTTCAACCACTGTCTATAAACAATGATTTTGAAGGAGATGTCTTCATTTTTATTTTCTTGGGACTGTTGATCTTCCCTAGCCATTTCTTCCACACGTACATGAACTCCAAGTCTGAGGAAGTAAATAGTAATTGATTTCACTTGGGATTTTCCCCCTTTTTATTGTTATTTCTAAACTGAAGAGTTCTACAAAAGGAATCTTAAAAAAATTTTTGATGCTTACTTCAATGAAACATCACAAAAAACCCCCACAAATCCATGTTAAGAAAAAAACCTTCCACACCTTGCATTCTGTATAAATATATAGTCTCCAGACTCATAATTTTTGTAATCTGCTGCTTATGATCAGGACGGCATCTACATCTGATACCGTACTGATGGAAGCCTATTCAACCTAAGGAGAGTGAAAGCCCCCACTAAGACCTTAAATCATCTTGTCCAGGAGCTGTTCTATGCTGATGAC
>VWZX01007821.1:32798-46425 GCA_013399015.1 Galbula dea
GTGCCTTGCTGAATACACCATCTAAGGAGTCGTTCTGCTGTGTCTTTTGCAACCGCTCATGCCTATCTCATATTGGCCTTTTTAGCCACCAACGCACTTGCAGCAAATGTGGGTAGAGCCCTTCCCAAATCTTCGTTCACAAAGCCTAGCCATGATTTTTGAAAACCTTAAAATAGAGGTTTTCCTTAAGGTGCATAGCAGTCAACATTTTTAACTTGTTAACCTGTATGAAGAAGGACTTTGCAAAAATGAAAAAACATAGCCTTTATATACAGTTTCTTCAGGAGGTTCCAGTACTACTCATTTTCACAGTTGTTTTACTAAGACATTTGTGTTTAAAATGAATGCTTGGGTTTTAATAACCAAAGCCACATGCATCTTTTTAAGGAATTTGCTTTTAAAATGGAATAAGATAAGAAAACAAATAAACAAACAAACAGGAAAAGGGTGAACTGACAGATTCCTCCATGCCCAGTAACAATACCACATACTTCAGCAGAAAGGCACCGATCAGCTACTGATTTCTACCAGGTTTGCCATCAGCCATCAGGCAGCCAGTCTCTCTCCACTTCATGAAGTCATTGCATTCCCATCTATGAGCTCTGCAGGACATGGGTCAGGCCATAAGCAGTCAAATCACATCTGTCTTTTCCCCAAGACACAGGCAGCTATGATGAGTTGAAAGCACCTGCTTTTTACTCACAAAGGCTGTAATGTAGCTGCATTAGCAATTCCCCCCTTTAGTTTACTCAATCACTCTATTCACCAGGTGCATCAAGAAATCACACCCCCTCTGGGCCAGTGCAAAGTATAGATTAATTATGCTAATCATCCACTCTAGGCAGTAAATGCACGAAACATCCACCCCTTCTATTCCTCTAGTCTGTTCTTTTCCATCTACACTTCTTACCTCTGGGTCTTCCCAGTGTGCATGACTTAACGCATGGCTGGGATTTTGAGACAGATTCCAAGACTTTTCTCTAGTCATTCACTGCTGTCAAACCACATTAACAAGCTTTGCTTCTTTTAACTACTGTGGATATTTGCAGACTTGTTAGTTTTTCTGCTTTAACTGTATAAATACTCCTAATACTTGTGACTCATTTATTTTCAAAGCGGATCCTTACCACACTACTTTTCTAAAGCTTCTGTACTATGAAAGCTCAAGATTTGGATACTTTCTACAGTCTCTTTTTTGTTTCTCAGGTAGCTTTTATTTCCCTCCTAGTAACTTGTAAACCACTTTTTTTTTTTTTTTTCCCCCTAAAAGGTTCATGTTTAACAAGCTCTGAGTTGCTTCACTCTTTTTTTTCTGAAACATATGAGATTTACACATTCAACACTAAGTTAAATGCACATGCTATGTACAATTCACTTCACTAAATACAGTATTTCTTGAAATTTTACATTTCACAGAAAAAAACGCATCTGTGGATAAGGATGTATTCTATTGATTTTTTCTTGTATAGTTTTTAATTTGATTAAAATTATCAATGCAGTTCAATAGCAAAAGATTTTTCTAGATATCCAGTTCCTTGTTGTAAACTTTTATGTCAGAATGACACTATTTGAAAAACAATGAGATTTCTCCCTTTCATTGTTGGAAAGAAATCTATAGTAAATTGAACAAGTTTAAGGTGATACACTGAAATGTGCAATTCCTAATTGTGATAATTTAAAGGTCAATGTTGTTGACTATTTGTATAGTGGCTGTTTGAGAAAAAGTGTTCACTTCTCACTTCTGGCTGGATTTCCTGGTTACCTGAAGTCTCTCTAGCCACCTACACAGTGAATAGCATATGTCTACTTCTTTCCATAAGTGTATACATGTAATCTCTGGATACTAAAGTCTTGGAAACATATAGTAACTGGAATTCAAGCACAGCAAAAATAAAACTTGGCCTACTCTACAGATGCTGTCTTTCATTTCCATGTTTGACTCAAAAATGACTCTTTTTTTTAAGTATAAGTGACACTGACAGAGAAACGACAGTCTGTCAAACCACAGCAACAAAAAAACTAGGCTTCTTGCCATCAAAACTGTGTATTCTTTGCCAAGGCATTGTTCAGAATAGATGTTTGAATATATATATAGTGTTAAATAGGGTCTAAAATGAAAATATACAGAGAATGTGTTTATTCTGAAAACTGAATCTAATTCTTTTAACAATGGGCAATGGATTCACTTAATTCAATGGATTCACTAGTAAACAACACAACAACTGAGGCATTTCAGACATTTTGTCAGTGTCTGTTAGGATGCAATATTGGCAGATTCTGAATCCAGTGACCTTCTTTAACCCTCATACCCTGCTAAACCAGGGACAAAATGAAGAATCGAGGTCATTTTTCAGCCTATGTTAACTAGAATGTCAATTACACTTTTACTCTGCCACAAAGCAGTCACAGAGAGTTAGTGCACAGGCTCAGATGTGAACATATAGAGAGGGACAGCCTCAAGATATATTCAGTCTGCTGATGTCAATGTTTGCCTTTCTAACCCTGCTTGCAGTCAATACGCTATTGAAGGTTTGATTCACTTTTCAGACTTTCAATTGTTAATTCAAACACATTCATTTGTACTGCCTTTTTTTTTTTTTTATTGGATTATTTCCCAAATCTTTTTTTTGAAGAATTTTGTGCATTAAAATATGGTTCTTTAATTTTATCAGGATCACAAAACCACAGAGTGGCTAAGGCTGGGAGGGAACCTCTGGAGGTCATCTTGTCCTACCCCTTTCTGCTCAAGGAGGGTCACCCAGAGTAAGTTGTGAAGGACTATGTCCAGATAGCTGTTGAATGTCTCCGGGGACGGATAATCCACAACTTCACGGGGTAACCTGTGCCAGTGCTCAATCACCGTCATAGCGGAAAACATCAATATGTTCTGGTGTCCATGTGTTTCCATTTCTCCCCTTTGCTTTTTGGCCTGTCATTGGGAGTCACTGAGAAGAGCCTGTCTTCAACTTTTTTACATCTTCCATTTAGATATTTGCAGACATTCATGGGATTTCCCTGAGCTTTCTATGCTCCAGGCAGGACAGTCCCAGTTTCTTCAGTCTTTTCTAATATGTGATATGTTCCCATACCTTAAACATCATAGCGGTTTTCCACTGACCTCTCTGTAATAGCAGCATGTCTTTCTTGTTCTGGGAAGCCCAGAACTGGATCCGGTACTCTAAGTGTGGTCTCACTTATCCATTTATTTAATATAGTTAAGAGGTTTCATTACATAGTCTCTGAATATACAAGAATCCTTCTCCTTCAGCTGTGGTATCCTACTTACCGTGTAACCATGGCTAAATCAACACTATCAAAATTTCTGTTGCAAGATGGATATGTCCGTAATATGTCCCACTCTGTAAAGGGTATGTAGCCAGACTAACGTGCTCAAAACAATGCAGAGTAAATGTGAGGAAAAAAAAGTCTACTGAAATCTAGGACACAGGAGCACTGTGTGAATAAGTGGCAATAGGCAGGAATACTCTGGCATATAGCTGCAGATGGGAACAAAATGGAAAGAGTAACCATAACCTTATGGAAAGAGCCATAGAGCTTTTGACCCTATGTCTAATTTTACTCTGAGATATAAAAAGCATTGTGGGAACAGTTCATAGAAAACTATCGTCTTCTGGGTTACCTCTTTGATCCAGGTTGAAAAACGTCATTGATTTCAATTACAGTGTGATTACTTTGATGTTTTTAATACCTCATGTAAAATAGACAGATTAGTAGCACTGTATGGTCTCTAGCAAGGTAAAGTAACATGGACATTGGAGCTCTTGGGTGACTCCTGTAATTATTAACCACTGTATTGAGACCATGTGTGTTTCGAAGTGAAGAGTTTTATTTTCTGAAATTATCTTCTAGAACATTTTAATGAAATTGCAGCATTAAAAACAGAACCCCATTCCTTCTTATCACATTTCATTTGATGTGGTACTTAACACCAAGATAAAATTATTGTTCCAGACTAGAAAACTTTAAGTTGTGAGTTCAAGTCACCACATGAATATAAAAAAAAGTACCTAAAATCTGAGCTATAGGGAAATAAATTTTTTTTTTTTCTAGACTAATTCAATCTCTGAACATTTCCAGGAGTTGAAGAATGTGTTCTAGAGGAGCTTGGCTGCTACAGACAGTTTATTTCTGACTCTGCCCTGTAGAGCGCTGGCCTCTCACTTCAAATCTCAAACATCCTTTGACCTGCTAGACCATCACAGATACACCTATCATCTTCAAGGGAATTCAAAACAGTCAAAAAGATGATTTGTGTATGTTATTACTTTGCAACATGCATATAAAGTATTACCTTACATGCCATGCAACTTCAAACCCTGCTGCCTAAGTATAAAGATCATTACACAGAACTGGATATTGTCTTATTGCTTTGTGAACTTTCTTGCGGTAAGCTGGGCTAATGAAAACATACCCTGTTAGTTACAGCAATAAAAGGTAAAGACGTACTTCTTGAAGCAACTGACATTTCAGACTAGGAGCTCTGTGCTTAGTACTGGAGTTATATGAAATGTGTGACTTGAGGCATAGCACGGAAAGACATAAAAAGTCTGTTATGGGTCACTTCCACTCACATCTGGTCACCAAGAATGGATTATTACATCTATTTTTATATCTATATATATTAAGGTAATCAGTTAATAGCTTTCATGGGCCTATTTTCTCTATCTAATATTCACATCATTCTGACGGAGCACATAGATGCAAAATTAGAATATTTGAAGTGTCTCCCAGGAAATTCAAATTAGTTTTGCTACCTAGACACAATCACCCCATTTTACCCATTCCTTCAGTGTTCACTGGCCTCAATAAATAGTACATTACCGTTTATGGACTCCCACAGGCTCAGTTTGAACTTTACAGTGTTTCTCAGATACTTAGTCCAAGTTTGTGCTCCAGGTCAGTTTCACCACCATGTCAGGAAAAAACTTGGTTTCATACAGCCTAAACCTCTTGAGAGGCTTGATTTTCCTGGAGAAAGAACATTGGCAGATGAGCTAAAAATAAAAGATTCTGCACTATAGGATAGTCCCCACCATGGACAATCAGGAATACCAGCACCTGATATTAACCACAAAGTGCATCCGTGGAATTTGGGCTCCATCAGGAAGACTGTAGTAAGCCATGGTGATGTCCAGCTTATCCAAAACCAGAATTTTGCAAGAAGAGCTGAATACGGCTTAAGAAAGATTTTGAAACCATCTTTTATCAGCTGCAAAAGTAACTTCAAAGGTGTAGTATTGCAGTGTTTTTGAAATAGCAGAAATAAGAAACAAAAAAGGTCTCATGCTCCCATGACATCTTCAGGGAACACTAGTTTCCATTAGAAACACTATTTTCTCCTGATGTTTCCTTTGCATCTTTAAAATTTTACCTATGTTTTCGATATATCATTTCCCATTAAACTGTAAACGTAAAATGTTCATATGTATTATCGATCTTGGGAAATGGCATTGGAATAATGGTACGCTTTCTGAAATATAAGAAAAAAATCAGATATAGCAATTATTTATTGGGCTTTTGCATAAAAATTATGAATAGGAATTGGCTTTTAATAAATTATTTAATATGAACAACATACTACCTATATAAAATTCAGATGAAATGACTGAGGACTCTCTGTAAATAAAACTTAGGCAGAATTGGATTTAGATGGAATTAAATATGCTACATAAAACAATTAATGGATAAAACCCCCCAAACTAATCTTTGAATGGCAATGTTGTTTTACCTTCTGGATGACTCACTTTCTTTTAGCATTAGTCTCTCACCTTGTATCTCTTTATTTAGTTTCTGTGTGCTGCAACGATTTAAACAGATAATACAAGGATCTCCTTTCCATAATCCTTGCAAAAGTATCCCATATAACTCTTCAGTGAGGTCACTTTAAATAGCTTGAGACATCTTTATCTGAAAAAAACCCAAAATCAAGTCTTCAGCATTTTATATAGACTGTCAATACTTTGAAAATAAGGAAGACCCATAGCTATAGATACTGTAAAATAAAACAGGAGTTTCTCACTTCTTGAGAGAAAAGAAACTTCAATCTATCTTCAGAGTAGCTTCCTGGGAGAAGAGGACACTAGGGGGTGACCTCATTTGTGCTTATAAATATGTGAAGGATGGGTGTCAGGGAGATGGGGTCATGCTCTTCTTAGAGAAGCCCAGTGGCAGGACATGGGGCAATGGTTGTAAACTGAAGCATAGGAGGTTCCGTGTGAATACAAGAACTTTTTTTTTCCCAGTGAGTGTGCCATAGCAATGGAACAGACTGCCCTGAGAGGTTGTGGAGTCTCTTTCTCTGGAGATATTCAAAACCCATCTGGACACGTTTCTGTGTGACCTGGTCTAGGGAATCCTGCTCTGGGAGTAGGGTTGGACTAGATGATCTTTTGAGGTCCCTTCCAACTCCTAACATTCTGTGATTCTGTAATACCCATACATGCCTCCTGGAGCCAGGAATCAGAAGCCTGATGCCCGTGGTAAGGTGCATGAAAATCACCTTCTTGCCTCTTCATTCACCTTAGGAAACTGCCTGATGCTCTCCCTGGGCTGAGTTTCTGCAGATCTCTGTTTTTGAGGCTGTTTTGGAGCTCACTTTAAGGCACCTAGGTTCCCTCAGGCAAAAAGAAATTATGATCTGCAAGTGGTTTTAGAGTGTAGCCTAGGAAACACAGTGTCCCAGAGTAATGGTTTGCAACATCTATCCTTGTTGCCTTTCTGGATTTTGTTCTGAAACTTCTTCATCTCTGAAGGTCTGCCTTTTGTTGTATATCAGTTTGTGAGCTGACCCCAAAGTTATCATGGTTTCAAACATTTCATGGGTACAAATCACATGGGTACAATATCAGGAGTTGCGGAAAATATTGTAGTGTGATCACCGGGACGAGCTGGGAACTGAATACTACATACATTTATTTCCCTGGTCTCACCAAGATCTGAAGTAAGTTTTAAAGACTAAAATGTGTTACAGGACACCTTGAAAATTGCTATCATATATTTGCTCCACTAGTGAGCTTGGATTTTGTCCCAAGACTAATTTTTAAATATGCTCTTAACAATAACTTTTTTATTTCTCAGTTTAAAGAGTAAATCATAATTATAGTGTTATCATAAGATTGCTGTTCCCTTAAGTCTTAAAGGACATTGGTAGTACGAATCTGTTTTCAAATTCAATGTACTTCATTTGTAATTATTGTATGCATCTTTTTTTTAAAAACAATTTCTTAATATATCCCATAAGGTAATGATTTAAATTTGAAAGCATTGAAAGAGAAATTACTGCTCAAGAAAGATATAGAATAGTTTAGCTAAGTGCTTTGTGCTCTGGCTGCCTCATTCTCCCTGACTCTGTTTTCCCCTGAGTCTTACTTCTCAAAGCCTGTTCTTCCTCATGACATCCTACTCCTGTCAGACAGTCTTACAAGACAAACCTCATCCAAAACAGGGATGTGTTTTAATTCAATAATGTGAATAAAATCTGCATGCATATTGCCAGAATTTTTACTCTGCCTTCATTGTACCCTTTTACTTGAAATGTTACAAAAGTATTGGGAGCTATTGGTGTGGCATTGGTAAAATTATGAGTGTAAAATTTCATTGGTTTCCATAGGTGCAGATCTTTCGACAATGGACTTTGTTCTACAAACTCGCTGATATTTGAATAGCTCCACTGAATTTGGTTATATTGTGCACATGTGAGAAATCGTTCTAATGCATAAATGTTTATAAGATTGGGGGCCTGAATTTTAAGTGCTGAAGTTCAAAGAAAATATAATTAACAAAGAATACATTCCCATGAGCTGCTCAGCAGTTCCTACAAAGTACTGGGTATCCTCAACTCTCATTAACTTCAATAGAAGTTAAAGAGAAGTGGCATGAAGCAAGATTGTAAAAATTCAGCTAACATACATTTTCTTTTGACAGCAACAAAACAGTGGTTTAATAAAATCTATTCACCTCAGGACTTATGTGAAGTCCAAATCTGATTTTGTCTCTTTACAAGTAACGGTCTCATTAATTCCAAAGCTCAGTTAAAATGTATAATTATTTAGTAATGATACATAGTGTGTAAGGATCAGTCTAAAGTATTTACATGTAGTGATAAAATAGGTCACAAAGACATTTTTAGAAAATTCACAATTTTAAATCCTACCCCGCCCTCATACTTGTATATATACTTGGTTGAAGGGAAAAAGTTTAAATATATATGTGTAAGTGCATATTTAAGTGTATATATGCATGCATTTAGTTCCATAGAAATGCACCTTTTTCTTTCTGACCTTCGTCTATGATTAAATATATGAAAGGCTTCTCATTTTAAAAGAGTACACACTTAAAAATTAATAATAGTTTTATGAATATAATTTTTGCTTTCTTCAAATTACTAGGGTTACCTACAGTGAAATCAAATTCTCGAAGATCTATCTAGTTCAGTTTCAGGTCACTTTCAAGATCAGAATGGGCCTATTTTCTATACCTAATTTGCATGCAAACAAAATCCTAGGGGAACAGTTGAACTCAGAAAAATTCACTTCCAAATTGCAGAAATTATCGTTATTATCATTATTATTGCCATCATTTACACACCCATCAATGTGTATTCTTGAAAATGTAAGAAGCTGACATTAAGCAAATAGGATAATCAAATATGTAATTCCCCATGTGCATGCCCACACACAAATACAAACACACACGTACAGGCTTTGAAAGTAAGAAAATGAAAGCAAGAAATTGTGGTTAATAACAAGAGATTTACAGTGCTACTGTGTTTGAAAGTGACTCAATTTTAAATACATATCTGGTAAGAGGTAGTTCCAAAGTTGAAGGAAGAAGTAATGATAGGCTCTGTCTTTGCCAGTATGCAAAAAAACAGAGCATAAACACTCTTGAGGAATGGAGATAGTACAACGTAAATAGAGCATGAGCCTCAGCTCTTCAACTCAGCTTCTAAGAACCTGTGCTTCAGAAATTGAAGTGGGAATTATGAATTGTGCAAGAATAAATCAACAAATATCACAAAATGCTGAAATACTTTCACATTTTCACCTCAGTAGCAAGCATTTTATTACTGTATTAGTTAGAAATTCCTCATACCGTTTGAATATAGTGCCATAGTAAAAGCATTTTGGAGAAGTCCCACAGAGAAGTAAGCAAGCAATTAAAATGATGTTGTTTCTATTTCTCAGAAAAATGTGGATAAACTTTCACCATAATATTTTAACAATAAGAGATGTGAATGCTTACACAATATGCCTATCTATGTATAATATCATCCGGGTTCAAATTCCCTGCTACTTTTGCGGGCAATCAGTCTCAAGCTTGCTGTGTTCATTTTTTACCTATTACAGACTTATGAAGCAACTTGCTTTTCATCTAGAAAAAACTGTGAGAGTGAATAGCTGGTGTACGGCACTATGCCAGCAGTGAGAACTAAATCTCATTAGTTTGCACGTAGCTTTAATCAAATCATAAACACAGTGAAGAGTAGTCCAAAGCTTTCTCAAAGAAAGAGTACTCTAAAAAGTTATCAGATAGAATCCAGATCTCTTGTGTTTTTTTCCTGTCTTTGACAAAATTTTGTTATTAATTTCTCAAATTATTGTAATACTGCCTCTCTATTCTGCCCTCGTGAGGCCCCATCTGGAGTACTGTGTACAGTTCTGGACTCCTCAGCATAAAAAAGATGTGGACCTCTTGGAGTGGGTCCAGAGGAGGGCCACAAAAATGATTAAAGGGCTGGAGTACCTCCCCTATGAGGACAGGCTGAAGGAATTGGGGTTGTTCAGACTGGAGAAGAGAAGGCTCAGAGGGGACCTTATAGTGGCCTTTCAGTACCTGAAAGGGGATTATAAGGCAGAAGGAGAGAGACTTTTCTCCTGGTGTGATTGCAACAGGACACAGGGCAATGGCTAGAGGCTGAAGGAGGGGAAATTTAGGCTGGAGATTAGAAGGGGGTTCTTTACCCAAAGGGTGGTGAGGCACTGGAACAGGTTGCCCAGAGAGGTTGTGGAGGCCCCATCCCTGGCAGTGTTCAAGGCCAGGCTGGATGTGGCCCTGGATGACCTGGTCTAGCGCACGTGGCGTCCCTGCCCATGGCAGGGGGGTTGGAACTAGATGATCTTTATGGTCCCTTCCAACCTGAGCCATTCTATGATTCTATGATTCATGATAAACACTTTATTCTCTACCAACACAATGTTCTTAATTTTAATAAAATCAAAAGGAAAAAAGAGTGTGCAAGTACATAATGAAAGAAAAGTCATCAGGTGGTAAAATTCTTGTCCAAGATTGAGGAAGGGATCTTCCTTTTAGCACAATCCTTTCCTTCACACAAAACTTATGCAAAAGTCTTCTGTAGGCAGAGGCATCAGCCAGGAATCTTGCACATAGACTGCTAGTAAGTTGCCTGAAATTTTATGTCAACTACAAAATAAATAGTACTTGTATATTTGCTAGATTCATCTAGCTAGAAGAAGGGATAACTGGTGAAAAAGCTATGGTACAATATTTAGGTATCTTTAGATTTAATCTTTAGAATGTAGGTACCCCATTTCCCTCTCTAACACAATCTAAAGACGTCTTTATCCTAACTGTTAAGAAGCAGTCTAGTGGGGAACCCATATGCTTGTTCATTCACATTTGCACAGTGACATGGCAATGATATTTATATGTAAGTCACACTTTAACTATTTAGGCTGTAGAATAAATACATGTAGGGAACTTATTCTGTCTCTTTCTGCATTATTGTTTCTAAAGTCAAAATGGCACAACTCCTAGATGCAGACTTACAAAGGTACATTGGCTTTATTTTACCAGAATTCCATAGCACAAACTTTTAATTCTTCCTCTTAAGTGTTAAAGACTTCTGCAGTCAAACATTCATCAGAAAATTGTGTTTCAAATTATTCTCGCAGGACAGATTACATTTTATTTTAACTGATGATTAAGAATTATCAAACTGATAGTTTAAAGAAGACAACCTGGAGCCTGCTTCTGGATCAAGAGATTTGGAAGGCAAATCATACTGAAAAATTCCCGCTGCTTTTGTGAGTTTTGTGGAGGAGAGTGAACTTTATTGCAAAGCAAGGAACGTTTTATGTTTGGTGTAGTTTTGGTAAATAGGAGTTGCTGTAATAATAGCTGTCATGTACCTTACCTATTCACAACTAATGGTGGCTGTTGATTGCTTATGAATTTCTTTTTTTACCCAAAGGGGTTTGTGCCAGCTGGGAACTCTTGAAGAACAAGACAGTTCTCCTTTTGCTTGCAGCCACATCCCTGGAGACCCTGCATGTTACAGTACCTTGCACTAACAGTGAAAGGGTTGGAGAAATACTTCTTCAGCTTTGTAGACACAGACTTCCATGGACATAATTTGGACTATAATTAGTAACTGAAATGTTCAGGCTCCATTACTCAGTACAGTTCCACTCCACAGTTACAGTTTTCTCTGACTTTTATATTCACTTCAAGTCAATCATGTTCCTCTGTTTTCCAAATATTCTGTTATAGTGAAATAGCTTTAGCTTTTGCCTGCAATGCATAAGAACCAGTAAGTAATATTCTTGAATTTAAGAGTTAATTTAATTCATTTGGGAAAGAAAAAAAAAAAAGGATAAAAGAGACCCTAATTGCTGCTCTAATAGAGTGTTGAATGAGATCTTTAGAGATAATGTTGACATCTACAGGCAAGTCCAAACCTTATTACATAGAATTAATTGAGGGCATAATTTTTTCCTTAGGACTATGCTCTCCTTGAAGTTCCCAGTGATTTTAATAGGATTACAGGTATAAATTGAGCAAGGGTAAATTCCTACAAAAAAACATTTTAAAAGGAAATCATGTGGTTTTGTCATTTGTTTAGTTTTAAAATAAAGATCTAAAATTTTTCTGTTGGCTCTTTAGTCCTGCTTTTAAAACCCTTGTTTGTTGTTTTATTTTTAGGTTTTGGTTTGGGATGAGGTTTTGGTTTGTGTGTAGCTGGGTGTTGTTGTTTTAAAAGCCTTTGGCATTGGAATTAAATATACATCTTTATACAATAATCAGGGTTGAAAGACTAAGAATTTAAAAGTGGAAAAGAAAAGATAGGAAAGATTCCTGAGACACAGCTCTGCACCATGAAGATTGAATGGAACTAAAAAGAGAATACTTTATTTTGTCTTTTTTGCAGTCTAACTGAGGTCAGTATTAAAAGTCACTCTTCAAGCTCTTTTATAACATTCTACTTTAAGAAATTTTCTATTTTAAGAGAAGAATATTGTGCTGCAAGGTTCAGGCTCGATGAAAATGATTTTTTGGCTTTTCTGTGAAATTCTATTCAATCTCTGTGGCACTGTGCTGACCTGTATAGAGAAAGATGGCAAAGTTTCCTCTTAGTTTTGACATCTATTCCTGTAACACAGCCTCAGCAGTCAGTTTGTAACAGCTCCTCTGACAGGAAGACCTCTTATAGAGTATATCATAACTTAATAGCCAAAATAGGAAAGAAGAAAGGACGTTCTCTCAGTTCGAACTTCAGTACAGCAGTTCTGAATGGTGCTTACACTGGTGTCCTCAGTGTTGGAAAGAAGGATTTCAAGAGGAAAGTAAATCTGAAACACAATTTTATGATCCAGAGGAAGTTCCTACAGGACTGTCCTGTTCTAGCTGATATGGTTATTGATGCCTGCACATACATAATAGTTTTCTGTTTCAAACCGAGTTTTATGGATATTTTCAGTGACGTTACAATTGCAGTATTTCCAGGAAGCTCAGAAGTGGACTAGCTATCTGAAAATATAAACTCTACTTGAGTAAATCTGGCTACATTAAAAGTGTTCTGCAGAACTTAGCACTAAAAGGGTCCTCTTGGGCAGTCCAGCTTTGTCTCCTGCTATTTTTGTGGTACGAACGTTTTTCTGCTGTACTGAACAAATCCATAGTAGCCACCTATTCATGCTCCTGCCACCTAAACCCTGTTGTATTGGTCCCATCTCAAATGGTATCCTTCTATTCACTTGATATTTATTGCTTTTCCCAAATTTCCAGCAAAGTTCTTATTTAATAGGACAAGACTCTGTCCGTGATCCGTATTAAGAATATTTTAGATGGGTTTCACCAGTTCCTTGTGCTGTGATTTGAATAGTTTTCACATTTTCACAGAGAATATTTTATCTGAATCATTCTAAGATCACATCTACATTCTTCACAGCAACAAGCTGATAGTTCACAGTAATTCTGTAAATGATCACAGCTGTTGTTCTCAGCTGATTGCATTCTAATTTGTTGCAGAAACATTGTTAGCTAGAAGCATTACTTTGAACTTACTATTATAGATTTTAATTCTGCTTATTCTTCAAGGTAATCTAAATCTTCCTCTTTTCTGTTCTACTCTTTTTTTTTTTTTTTTTTTTCCCTAATGTCATTGATTGAAATATTAAAATCGTTGTCTCAAGCTTTGACTGGAAGCATGATCACTAAGAATTTTCTTTGTGCAAATATCTACCCTTTCACCATCACTGTTTAGATAAATTCTTTCCAGGTCATTTACTAAAGCCCATTTTCCTTATTTCATTAAAAATTTTGCTTGTGATATTCTTTTAAATGCTTAACCATACCATGTTTATTG
>VWZX01007822.1:0-313639 GCA_013399015.1 Galbula dea
TTGCAAGGGAGATCAAGGACAATAGGAAGGGCTTCTTGAATTGCATTGCCCAAAAAATAAATACAAGAGGCAACGTAGGCCCTCTGCTGAATAAGGTGGGTACCTTGGTGACAGAAGATACAAAGAAGGTGGAGTTTCTGAATGCCTTCTTTGTCTCTGTCTATACTCTTAGAGACTGTGCTCAGGAGCCTCAGACCCCTGAGCCCCCACATGATGTTAGGATAATGAAGGAGTTTTCCTTNTGTTAGGATAATGAAGGAGTTTTCCTTAGTTGAGGAGGACTGGGTAGGGAACAGTTAAGCCATCTGGACACCCATAAATCCATGGGACCTGATGGGATGCACCCCCGGGTGTTGAGGGAGCTGGTAGAAGTCATTGCCAGGACACTCTCCATCATCTTTGGAAAGTCCTGGGGAACAGGAGAGGTGCCTGGGGATTGGAAGAAGGCAAATGTCACTCCAGTCTTCAAAAAGGGCAAGAAGGAGGAGCCGGGTAACTATAGACCAGTCAGCCTCACCTCCATCCCTGGAAAGGTGATGGAACACTTTATCCTTGACTCTGTCTCTAGACATAGCAAGGATAAGGGGGTCATTGGGAGCAGTCAGCATGGGTTTACCAAGGGGAAGTCATGTTTGACCAACCTGATAGCCTTTTATGAGGACATAACCAGGTGGATAGATGAGGGTAGGGCAGTGGATGTGGTTTATCTTGATTTCAGTAAAGCGTTTGACACTGTCTCCCACAGCATCCTTGCACCTAAACTGAGGAAGTGTGGTCTGGCTGATTGGGTAGTGAGGTGGATTGTGAACTGGTTGAAGGACAGAAGTCAGAGAGTTGTGGTCAATGGGATGGAGTCTAGTTGGAGGCCTGTGTCTAGTGGAGTCCCTCAGGGGTCAGTACTGGGACCAGTACTTTTCAATCTATTCTTTAATGACCTGGATGAGGGAACAGAGTGTGCTCTCAGCAAGTTTGCTGATGACACTAAACTGGGTGGAGTGGCTGACACACCGGAGGGTTGTGCTGCCATTCAGCGAGACTTAGACAGGCTGGAGAGTTGGGCAGGGAGAAATTGAATGAGATTCAATAAGGCCAAGTGTCGAGTCTTGCACCTGGGAAAGACCAACCCCATGTATGAGTATAGGTTGGGGACTGAGCTGTTGGAGAGCAGTGAAGGGGAAAGGGATCTGGGGGTCCTGGTGGATGGAAGGATGACCATGAGCCAGCAGTGTGCTCTTGTGGCCAGGAGGGCCAATGGGATTCTGGGGTGTATTAGAAGGGGTGTGGTTAGTAGGTCAAGAGAGGTTCTTCTTCCTCTTTACTCTACCCTGGTGAGGCCACATCTGGAATATTGTGTCCAGTTCTGGGCCCCTCAGTTTAAGAAGGATAGGGAACTGCTGGAAAGAGTCCAGCACAGAGCCACAAAGATGATGAAGGGACTGGAACATCTTCCTGATGAGAAAAGGCTGAGGGAGCTGGGGCTCTTCAGCTTGGAGAAGAGGAGGCTAAGGGGTGACCTCATCTCTGCTTTTAAATATGTGAAGGGTGTGTATCAGGAGGATGAGGTCAGGCTCTTCCCAGTGAAGCCCAGTGACAAGACAAGAGGCAATGGCTGTAAGCTGAAGCATAGGAGATTCTGTGGGAATACACATAGAAATTTTTTCCCAGTGGAGGTGCCAGAGCCCTGGCACAGAGTGCCCAGAGAGGCTGTGGAGTCTCCTTCTCTGGAGAGATTCCAAACCCGTCTGGACGCCCTTCTGTGTGACCTGGTGTAGGGAATCCTGCTGTGTCAGGGGGGTTGGACTAGATGATCTTTCAAGGTCCCTTCCACCTCCTGCCATTCTGTGATTCTGTGATTCCCTGATCTGTTCTGGAGGAAATTTGCTCAGGGCATTGTAGAAGGCATTCACATAGTGCAGTCTTCTTGTGATTGTGGCTAGAAACCCGGCTTACATGGTGAGTCATAAAATAACTCTGGTGTCTCTGTTACACTGGTGATGCTGGAGTCCCCTCAGGATGAGTTAGAACCTAAGTGCTGGCTGCCTTTTGGTTTTTTTTTGTGGACCAGCATTTAGGCTAAATTATAGCTTCAGTCATTAATTTTGCCACAGCCTGTGGTAACAGCAAATGATGCTGTCTCCCATGTTTCTAGTCTAGTGGGATCCTGGAGTTTGCATGGTGGGAGCAGCCCCTCATGTGTAATGATGCATTTGGGAAGTATTTGATCAATAATGATTTTAGGAAAAGAGGCCTGGGCAGCCTGATGTGCAGGGCTGCCATAGGCTGATGAGATCTTATTTTTGCCCACATGCTTGCTCTGACTCCACACAAATGATCCTGCACATTGGTAATAGAATGGGTTAGGCAGAAAATGGGGTGAATGTTTAATCTTTGAAATTATTCTATATTTAACTCTAATGGCTTCTGCAGATCATTTGCTATCTCCAGGCTTCACTTCTACTGTGATGAGGGGAAAAGACTGATTTTTTCTTTTTCTGATTTACAATGGGACATAACTTGGTTTTAGTTCAGTGTTAGTTCTCTCACCTCATCTCATACTGTTTAGCAGAGGAACACTTACTTCACCAGCCAAATTCCCAGTGCACAGTTCACAAACCCTGTATCTGGCAATTTCAGCTGCTTTAGATGAAATGCATTTTCCTCCCATCCACACAGTGTTTCTGCAGGAAGCTTCACCCATCTTGCTCCAGTGTAGATAGCAGGATGGTTAGTGCTTCACAGGTGTAAAGCTCTGGTTCTTTTCAGCTCCACCTTGGAGAATTTCATGCAGAGAAGTGATTTTGGTATACAGTGCAAAGTATAAAGTCTGTATTTAAAGCTTATTGGCATTTCTGAGTCTTATTGATGACTGCCTGATTCCCAGCCATTTATTTGACACAAGTAGTGTGGGATGGATGACAGCACAAACGACTGTAAGCCAGCATCCATATTTTAATCTGACTTTTCTACAAGGGGAGGGAGATCTTTTCCTGGCATTCCTCCACAGCTCTGCACAGCCTAAAATTAAATTGTTAGAAAGCAACCCTAAGAGACTTTAATTTACATTTCAATAGTCCAAAGGAGCAGTTAGTAAATCTCTTTTGGAGTAAGCTTCAGGTTCTGGTTAATCACTAAAGTTTTTGATATTGGGAAGAAATAGGTGTTTAACTTTGAGGGTTAAGGTGTAATTTCCTTTGCTGTGGGAGGGTATTGGCACAGGAACTCTGCCTCTCTGTTAAAAGCTTTTACTTACTGCCACTTTAGCTGAGAAGTGACACAGGAGGAGCAGACTTGAGTAAACCAATGTGGCTCAGCCTGTGTGCAGTGGAGTGCTGCAGTACTTCCCTTACCCAACCTCATGTGATTTATTACTTACTGGAGATGAAAAAGGGCCCCCCCCAAAAAGTCTAAGTGTAGTTTCATGCATAAACAGAGGAGGCAGGTGCCTAGAAAATCGAGGCTATGACCATGACCTTGTTGCCAAGCTCTGTCCCTGGCAGCTCCCCGGAGTGCTGCTGCAGTGGCTGCTGCGCTGTGAGTGAGAGGGGTAGCCCTGGCCAGTCCTTCCTCTCCCTGCGACTCCTTTGTCGTTCATCCCTCTACTGAAACTGGAGAAAGCTCTCCAAGGCTGCTGTACTGGTTCTTCATCTCATCACCAGTCCCTTTCTGTCCTACCCTGTCCCTGGTTAGTTTTCTATCCTATAGGACTGTATTGGCCACGTTCCTGAGTAGCAGCAAGAGAGCTCCACCCTTTTGATTGCTTGGACAACCTTAAAGAGTGTGGTTTTTTGCTGAAGTCAGAGCAAGAGAAGATCACAGAATCACAGAATGGCAGGAGGTGGAAGGGACCTTGAAAGATCATCTAGTCCAACCCCCCTGCCACAGAAGGATTCCCTAGACCAGGTCACACAGAAGGGCGTCCAGACGGGTTTGGAATCTCTCCAGAGAAGGAGACTCCACAGCCTCTCTGGGCACTCTGTGCCAGTGCTCTGGCACCTCAACTGATGCAAGTGGGATGCTGTGAGGAGTTATGTTCTGACCTGGCAGTGGCTTTTCCAGCCCGTAGTGTCTGTGCCAAGGAAGGAGAGGATGTGTAGGTGGCCCAGACACAACTACCCTAGGCTGTTGGACAATGCTGTGGTGTATGAATCTGCTGCACCTTCATCTTTAAAGGTCTCCTTCACCTGTGGTATGTTTGGGACTTCCTCTTATATACAGTAGGTGCAATGGATGACTGTTCCATTGCAATACCAATTCTAGAGATGCACTCAAAAACACCTGAAAAAGAAGAGGGATGATATCCCTGTAAAAAATGCTTTTAACAAGGTTAGTCTGAAGAATCCCAGTGCACAGCCCTTCTGTGGAGCTGCAGTGTTTCTTCTTTTCTTGCATTATTTTTGATTTTGGTAGGAAAAACATATTGTGATAAAAAATAACCCCTCCCAATGAAACAGTGCTGAGCAACTCTCATCTGTCATCAAAAGCACATTTGATGCAAGAAGTGGAAATGTTAAAAGTTGTATTTCCATAAACTGAAAGTGCATGTTAGATGGGAGACTGTTCCTCTGAGCATCAGCAATTTTCTCAAGAAGAAACAAAAAGGTAAGCTCCAAGCATCCATCTGATTACCACTGAACATGCTGTGAGGTGAACTTTCAGGTTGTTCTCCTCTTACTTCCCTCTTTACCTCCCTTTTTATTTTCTCTGTTGTCTTTCCTTAAGATGTATTCTATGTCTTTTCAGGAAAATAAAAGCCCCAGTCTTATTTCCCAGACCCCCATGTCCACCACCTACTCTGTGAATCCCACAGAAAAGCCACCTGTGCTGAAGCTGCTCCCTCAGCAGGACTATTATTCCTTGAGCATCATCTCCCATGTTACCCTGGAAGCAGCTACAGATGCTGATGGTTGCTGTAAGTACTATATGACATTACAAGAAATGGAGTCTGTTGCCACGTGTGGGTTATTGTAAAGAGGTGCATTGGATGCTTAAAAAAATAGAGAGAGAGAGCAAAGGAAAATATGAGACAGTCAGTGACCTCTAATAATGTGGATCTGACTCCCTTAATGCTTGACAAATGGTTTAAGCTCAGTGGCTGGCTAGAGGAATGGTGCATGCTCTCAGCCCAAGCATAAGCATTTTGTTTAAGACTACCACAGAAGTTAATGTGCTACAATAAAAGCAGCTGCTTTATTTAATGACCCATACCATCCTGTAATTCCTGTCTTTAACTATGAAATGCCAGCAGTTTTCAAGAAGGCTGGGAGTGTCCCAGCAATGATGTGCCTGTTATCTTATTTATGAGGGAAAAGAAGCAATCAAGAGCTGTAAATGATTTCCACCAAGGCTGAAGGTGTACTTTTCTGACTGGGCCTGTCATGATGGCCCTCAAGTCATCTCTTTCTCATGCCAGGCAGAAACCTCTTCATTGCCTCTCTCCCTGCTTCCTACTGCTCAAAAACATTGTGTGCTTACAGGTGAAATGCCAAAAATGTTTTAGAAGAGTTGTGGTGTTGAACTGCAGACTCTGCAGGGCAGTGCTAGAGCTTCTCCTCTATGATGAAGATGAGGGAGGCTACTGAGTGATGCTGTTTTAACACTTTCTATTCCTCTTTTCTTCATTCTCTGTCACTAAGAATAAAAATTGGGAAGCTTTGCTCTCACTGTTCAGCAACTAATCTGGCAAATAATAACCAGTGATCATAAATGATGCTTCTTTATGGAGTACCCTGGGGCAGCTGTGGTCAGTTGCCTACAATCACACATGATCCTTATTTCTCCAGAAAAAGGATATGAAAAGAATGAGATACAACAAAATATGATTATTCAGCAAGTGTTACCAACTGGAAGATAATGCAGTGCAGTTGTATCTTTTCTATTTAAAAAGGAGAACATTTCTGCTTGTTCTTATTCAGTCATTAAGCAAATTAAGCTTTTAGTGTTGCAGAGCAAACATGTTTCCAAGAAAGTTTCTAGTTTGCACATAAAGCTATTTTTTCACTCTTTTTCACTACTTCTGTAGCTTGTTCTTCATGGCTGATTCCTCAGATAGTATTTTATGACCCTGCCTGGTATAGGCTCAATTTAAAGCAGCCATACCACAATTCCCAGCAGGTCTAGAAAGTAAAAGTTAAATCTGCAGAGTTAGTTTCTAAGCTGTAGCATAGCTAAGCACTCATCACAGCTCTAGCTGGGGAAAAAAAAAGAAAAAAAGGAAAAAAAAAGCTTTAAACAGATAATTGGAAGTGGAAGTCAAGCTCATGGCCTGTCAGATAGCTCATCTGGAAGGGTTATTTCATTTTGGACCATTTCTGCAGTCCATTAGCTAGAGCAGTTCCACAAGCACCTGTACTACACAGATAGAGGGGCAGGAGTAATGGACAGAAGAGAGAGCCTTCACCTCCTGGTGTCACCAGAGGTGCTGTGTGCTGAGTGACACAGGCATCAAAGGCTCTCCTGCTGAAGAAGACCTGTTTGATGGTAGGAAGTGACCTGCAGCTCTTCCTTGGAGTCCTTGTAAGTGGTGAAACCTGTACTTTTCCCAGATGAGTTTGCTCATAAAGCTGAGTGTTAATAGGTGAGATATGATGAAGGTTGGTTAAAAACATATAAAAACCTCTACCCTGGTTAAACACACAACCTTCTTTTCTGATATGCTTTTTACAGTTTAACATTTACTCTGGTAGTTTTAATGATGTTATGATGTCCTGTATTTACACTCTAAGAACTGAACATTTTCTCCTCTATTAATGCATTTCTACCCAACAGGCACATGGGTTTTTTCCCCATGTATACTTTTCTCCAATGTAATGTCCTCTATTTTCTTTGTCTTCCAGCATGCTTGCAGCCCTCATGGAAATCTCTTGTCACCATTGCATCACATAAGAGTTGGTTGCTTTCCACCTTGGACTCCTTTTCATATGCTCACTTGTCTACATTATGTAGATAAAAGCTCTTTTCCTTGAGCTACTGTTCATCTGTTTCCCAGTTTCCCAGAGCCTGGTAATAAACCAGTATTTGGTTAATTTTCATTTGTAGGTAGCAACATGCCCTTTTCTGAGGTGACCAGGGGTGGAATAGCCTCAAGATAAAGAAAACCAAAACCAGAACATGTCTGTTATGGTGATGTGACTTTGAAGAGAATCTCCTTTGTCACAGACTCCCTTTGCCCCTTGTGCATGGGTAGGGCTGCTAGGAACAATAGAAGCAGTGTGCTTATTTTTGGAGCTTTTCTCTTAGTGCCCAAGGTGAGCAACTGCAATTTCATTCTCTCATTGCTTACCCATGATGTCCAGAATTCATGTCTTAAAGGGCAGTTTACCTCCAGAGAGTTAATACAGAAAAGGGATATGTTCTTGTGGAACAATTTCATTTCCTGTATGTATACAGATTCAGATTTAGTTTTGCTCATTGCAGATGAATGTCCTCATTTTTTTCCTCCTAATTTTCTTCTTGCTCTTGGGCCTGCAGGTGCACCTGGAAAGGACTGAAATGGATTTTCTTCTGACTTTCCCAACACAAGACAACCATTAATTAAGTTCTGATTTGTGGTGCCAAGATGAGCCCCTACTTTCATCTGTGAGAAGGCACTAAAGGCAGAGAGAAAGAGCATAGCATGCAAAAAACTGCAGTGATGGAGCTTGTGTATGGCTTAGGAGTAACACAGAAGGCAGTCTGAGTTAGTTGGAGTCACAAATACCCATCTCCCTATTTGTGAAATCAACAACTCTCATGTAAAACATGAAGACATGACAAACCCTTTGATGCTGTTTGTGCAGAATTGGTTTGCAAAGCAGAGCTGGTTTTGAAATAAGCTTTTGTTAAAGACATACAACTGAGATCCCACCTAGAAGATGAATAGAACTTTCAGGCATGCTAAGGACACTGCTTCATGTGTAACCATTTCCTCTGCAGCATGCAGCAATGTTTTAATTGTAGGAGGCAGAATCAGTTTTACATGTTTTTTAACTAAGTTGTGAATAGCATCCATCACTAACAGCAGCACATTTCCCCTTGAGTCCAGCTCTCATGGTCACAGGTCATAGTTTGTGGGTAAGAGGTGTGAAGGCAAAGACAGTGAGTTTCATTTCTGCAGGGAATGAAACAGTAAAGCAGCACTATTAGCATAAAGCAGACCTTTGGTCCTCACACAAAGTTGGATGGTGTTCAGGGATCACTACAGAAAAGGACTTATTTGGGAAGGTTAGTGAGAAAGGAAATTACATCTGCATAAGCCTCTGGAGTTTTGGTTTATTTTGGGTTTTTGAACAGCACAGAATTACTAGGAAGTCTTGTTGGAGTCCTTTTCCCTCAGCAAACAACTGATTTGTGCCACAGCACCAGAAATCAGGCATGCAAAATACCAGGAAATGTGGATTATGTTAGCCAGGAGATTGTATGTTCAGACATATTTAAGGGCCCCTTAAAAATTATAAAACATGTTGTTTAAGCACTTGTACAAAATCTTATCCAATTGCAGATATTAGGATTGAAAAAATGGGAATTTGTAAACCTTTCCAGGCTTACCTGGAAACTCTCAAAGCACCCACAAGAGGAGCAAACCTCCTGTGTTTTTGTCAGAGAAATTTACTTATGAAATGCTGTAGCAGATTCCTGTGCCTGTGGGAAACACTGGCTTCTCAGGGCCCCAGATTATTTTAGCAATAAACATTACCCACCCAGCAAGGGTGTGCACAGAGGAGGCTCAAGTGCAGATTTGCTCAGCTGCCAGCTGCAGTGCAGCTTCCTTCCCCAGTCCTACTCCAACATGTCCCAGACAGGAGGCAGAGCAGGAAGGAGAGAAATTACAGACTGATCTAGCAAAATGAACCTTTAATAACAGAAAGTGTAGTGGAAACATGCTAGCTCAGAGGGTAGCTCAGAGGGTTGTGTGAGATTCAAAAATTCCCTTGGAGTAAATTAAGGTGAAATGACTCTGAACAGCTGATTAATTTGTTAGTTTTGTTGCAGGCAAGGAGTGTACTTTGGAAAGTTTTAGTCTCTAGTGCCTAAGAGAGAGAAAGGAAAGAAGAAAGAGAGAAGAGTGAGATATCATCACCCTTGGTTCCAGTGAAGTTTTGTGGGACTGGTCCCATATCTCAGGTTCTTGGGTGG
Source organism: Galbula dea (assembly GCA_013399015.1). NCBI lineage: Eukaryota > Metazoa > Chordata > Aves > Piciformes > Galbulidae > Galbula > Galbula dea. The sequence continues at coordinate 9,112 of VWZX01007822.1, forward strand.
TGGGTACAAATCCAGGGATGTCATGTAGAGCTGCTCTGGGTCCCAAGTTCTCTTGTGGTGGGTGCACACACAGGGGTGTTGTGCAAGAGCCAGTCCAGGTCCCTAGATCTTTTGAGGTGGATGCACACTGATCAATACACCACAGTCCTTTTATACATCCAGGACAGGGATGGAGTGGCCACAGCTGTGTAACAGAGAAATTAACTCAAGAAAAAGAAGTTGTCCCACCTTCCCAGAACATATCTCTTCCCAATGTTAATTCCCTTATCTGCAAAGGGGCAGCCCTTGCCTGGGCTCAGGGGGGAGCAGGGTTGTTGTTGTACTTCACACCTTCCCCCTCCAGGCAGGCCTTTCTTGTCTTCCACCCAGGTGACAATATTGTTTCATCACCACTCAAGGTTTAAGGAGGTGTTGGGCTCCTACACCACCCCACCTCTCAAACACTGGCTGTGTTGACTCTTCTGTCTTCTTGTAGTGTCTCTTTGATGGTGGTGATTCTCACATAGGGAATAGAAGTGTTGGAAAAAGGAGAGATAGATGAAAGTATACAAGTAATCATACATTTAACAATAACTATACTGATCAGTAAAAGAAAAAGGCCACACAAAGTCCTAAAATCAATATTTACAGGCCATTTTCCCTGTCCTGTGAGTCCAAGAGATCACAGAACTGAAGCTAGCCACTATCCAGGGTTGAGTCCATCACACCAGTCCTTTGGTTGTAGGGGTTACATTAGTTATTTAAGGAGGTGTCAGGCTTCTACAACAGGTCATGGGGTTTTACCTGTTCATTACCATTACTTCAGGACATGCTGAAGTTCTGGCAACTGTTTCTCCAGAAGAGAAAAAACTGCACAGATTAATTTTCCTCATCCTGCCCATCCCAAGTTAAACCTGTCTGCAAAGCACTGCAGCCTCATGGACATTTCCAGGCACAACTTTTGTTTGAAATTACAATTCTAATCCATTTTTCTGCAGCATAATGCCTGCTTCAGTGATGACTACCCTGTCACGAATTTTCATCTATGGAGAACTGCAGCAGATGAAACTATAAGCTGTATTTATCTGTATGAACAACAAATTGGCTGCAAGTTGCCACTACAACTTCATTAGAAAAATATTTTTTACAATTTTTTGTTTAGTTTGAAAGACATGGACTTTACCTTCTTGAAAAGAAGTGGTAGACACTGTTATGATTACTCTTGACTGTATGGATATTGTACTACTGCACTGTCTGGCAGCATTGCTAAAAAAAAGGGGGTTTTGACTTTTTCTTTCTCTTTTGTATTCAGGATCATTGCAGATAGTTAATGGTAGCTGACACTTTGCTGTTTCAGGAAGAAAACAGAACAACAACAACAACAACAGCAACAAAAAGAAAGCTAAAATCTCAAACTGTCCATATCTATTTCCAGTAACTGAAGGAGCAAGGGCAAAACCCACCCTCTTGCTGTGAACAGTAGTTGCATCAAATAATGAGCAGAACTTTTGCTGCTTAGTTTATTGGAGCTTCTGAAAATACTTGTTAGCTATAGTGGCACAATAGTGATGGATACCCCACCAAATCATTAAATGTATATTTCTCAGACAAAACTGTAGTACTGAGGGATGTCTGAGCTTGTGTCTCTGTTGTCTCTGTTGCATGTCTTATTGCAAAGAATGCATAGGCATTCTGTCAAGCACTAGCTTGCATAGAGGTTTAAGACCATCAGCTAAGGAACAAAGAAAAAGGCAATGTAATTCTTAGTTAAATCATTGTATATACACTCTGAAGCAGGCTGATCATGATAGAATCATAGGATGGTTTGGGTTGGAAAACTGTGTTCAGCTCTGGAGCCCTCAGCACAGAAAGGACATGGACCTGATGGAGCAGGTCCAGAGGAGGGCTAGGAAAATGCTCAGGGGGCTGGAACACCTCCCCTAGGAAGACAGGCTGAGAGAGCTGGGATTGTTCAGCCTGGAAGAGAGAAGGCTTTGGGGGAACCTAATAGTCACCTTCCAGTACCTGAAGGAAACTTACAAAGAGGCTGGAGAGGGCCTGTTTACAAAGGTCTGTAGTGAAAGGACAAGGGGAAATGGCTTTAAATTAGAGTAGATTTAGATTTAGATTAGATATTAGGAAAAAGTTCCTTCCCATGAGGGTAGTGGAACACTGGAACAAGTTGCCCAGGGAGGTAGCTGGGGTCCTGTCCCTGGAGGTATTCAAAGTCAGGCTAGACAAGGTTCTGAGCCACCTGACTTAGTTGGGGATGTTCCTGCTCACTATAGGAGGGTTGGACTAGATGACCTCTGTGGTCCCTTCCAATCCAGATGATTCTATGATTTTCTGGCCTCTAGTTCCAACCCCATGGCAGGGATACCTTCCACTAGACCGGGTTTCCCAAAGCCGCATGCAACCTGGCCTTGAACTTTTTCAGGGATGGGACATCTACAGCTTCTCTGCACAACCTGTTCCAGTGCCTCTCCACCCTCACATTGAAGAACTTCCTTATATCTAACAAAAATCTACCCTCTCAGTTTAAAGCCATGGCCCCTTGTCCTATCACTACATGTATTTATAAAAAGTCCCTCTCCAGGTTCCTTGTAGACTGCCTTTAAGTACTGGAAGACTGCTATAAGTCTCCCTAGAGCCTCCTCTTCTCCAGGTTGAACAACCCTAACTGTCTCAGACAGTCTTCACAGGGGAAGTTCTCCAGCTCCCTGATCATCTTTATGGCCCTTCTCTGGACCCACTCCACCAGGTCCATGTCATTCTTATGTTGGGGGCCCCATGGCTGAATGCAGTACTCCAGGTGGGGTCTCACAAGGGCAGAGTAGAGGAGGAAGAATCACCTCTCCTGATCTGCTCTAGCACTTCTCTTGATGCAGCAGCCAAGGATACAGTGGGCTTCCTGAGTTTGCAAGCACATGCTTCTGGCTCATGGTGAACTTCTTGTCAACCAACACCCCTGAGTCCTTCTCTGCAGGGCTGATCTCACTCCACTCATTGCTCAGCCTGTATTTGTGCTTGGGATTGCCCTGGTCTGTGTGCATGACCTTACACTTGGCCTTGTTGAACTTGGGCCTGCCTCTAAAGCCTCCTCTGGTCCCTCTGGAGGGCATGCCTTCCCTCCAGTATGTTGACTGTGTAACACAGCTTCGTGTCATTGGCAAACTTGCTGAGGGTGCATTCAATCCCTCTGCCCATGGCACCTATAAAGGTATTAAACAGAACCAAATCCTGAGGAATGCCATTCATCACTGGTCTTCACTTGGACATCAAGCTGTTGACCACAACTCTTTGAATGCAACCATCCAGCCAATTCCTTGTCATTATCATGTCAGTCACTAAATGCTAAAAGACAGACCTAGGTGCTGAGGGTGTCCTGTACCTGCATTATACTTAGGAGGATAACTTGTGTTCAGTAAGGCTACTGATGGGTGCATGTTCTCAAATCTTCATGATGGTTTGCCCAAAGGTGTTATTTGGTGTGAGTTTTTTTGTGCCTAGTTTTCTAGCATCACATTCCAGCAGAAAGCCCTTGCCTGCCCAGAGGGAAACTCATGCCCAGGTGCTAGTGAGAGTTTCAAACAGGAGAGGAGTTTCAATATATTACAGAGTCCAGCATAGTGGCTGACTGCTTCTCAAGTTAAAGATTTATAATATATTTAAAATAGATGAAAACTGGAACCATGAGTTGTAAACTATTCATGGAAGAGCAGCAGACATGCAATCAGGTAAGGTTGCTTGCTAGGCACCACTGTGAATGAACAGATTCAATATCATTCAGATCAATCTGCTTCAATACATTCTCTTAAAACATCCCAATTTCCAGGCAGCCTGTAAACTATTTCCTGAAGCAATTAACGAAGCATAATGCAGAGGCAGAGCAGACATGAAAACAAAAATGAAATATCAGCTGTAAAACATGGAGTAAACCTCATGTCACTTCTTGCATAGTCATAGCTGGATGCCGTTAATCATCCACTCTTTGTAGCTTTGTCAGGTGAGTGTCTGAGGTTTTAGGTGATTTATGTGCTTGTTGTTCTCTTTTGCAATGCAAATGACTGGAACTGCATGTGCTCTCTTGCCAAATGTCAGCTGGGAAGAGGTAACCTGCAGCTTTTTGTGCTCTGGGAGCACTTTGAGCTCCTCTTGAGTCATTCCCACAGGATGTAGAAGGTTTTTTTCTAATTTGTTCATGAACATCTGCTTGTGTAACTACCACTGTACTGTCAGAATAGCTCATCTTTCCAAATTCTGTAGCATAACTCTTTGCACTGTAAATATTTACAATGATACATGGGCAAGCTCTGGGGTCATGCATCTGGTGGCATTGCTACAGGCACTGACGGACCGAGGGCTGAACAAAGCATTTTGTACAGCTAAATTGACATCTGTTTGTTGTGGGAGGAATAGCTCTAAAAGGAAAAAGTAGATTATAACTTTTGCATGGGCAGACAAGATAATAAAACATTGCTCATGAAAAGGCAAAGAGAGTTTCAGACCTTTAATTTTTCTTGTACAAGCACTAATTCAACCCGTTGGCCCAAATGATTCTCCCTCTGGCTCTTCCAAGAGCAGTAAGTACCATAAAGATCATCTCTCCATTTCAAAAGTATCTATAGCAAAGCTCAACACAATGCCTGGGTTGAAATGTAGAGGTTTAATATATGTTTATGATTGTCAGACTCCATGCTAATAAAAGGAGTGAATGAAGTGGTCTAGTGGTTAGGATTGAGTGCTGTCACCACTGGGACCTGGGTTCAATTCCTGGTCAGGGAAGCTTTGTTGTGACCTAGTCTTAGAGAATCCTGCTGTGGCAGGGGGGTTGGACTAGATGATCTTTCAAGGTCCCTTCCAACTCCTCACATACTGGGATACTGTGAGCTTGGCCTCCCTCCTACCACAGGGTAGGAAATCCCTGAAGCTGCTAGGCTCAAGACTCACACTGCAATCTTCTAGTGCCACAGAAATAGCTTTAAAATGATTTTTTCTTCAAGAAGCTAAAAACTTGTGTGACATAAAAAAAAAGGTGAAACCTTTAAGCTGTCATTATTTTTTAGGTATTTTCCCTTGAAGTTACACAAGTTCAGGAGATGAATGTAAACCCCCATTCCTCTCCTGATATATTTAATGTTGATTCAGTTATTTCTGAGTATCTAAGGACAAAATTTGTGAATCATAATAATGCCAAGAAATACTTACTTGTTTCCCACCAGCTTTTTCTAGCATTGTATTGTCCTCAAGCTTAGCATAATCTAATGTCCCCTTAGGTACAAGACAGCAGTTTATGAAGCTGAGAAGGGAAATCTGTAGAGGGCTCAGTTGTCTGGTTCAGTTTGGCACTTCACAGTATGGTGTCTTTTAAGAGAAGAATAATACATTTTGGCAGTTACTTTAATGGAGGAAAGCTGAGCTGCTGTTGGATAGAGCTATACATTTTCTGTTCTCTGAAGGTAGTGTTGCCTTGCTGGTACTGTTTACTTTTTGGGTGATATTATGTTATTTGTTAAAGGCAATAAACTCTTTGTTGGGCTGGGCTGGGTAGTTGACTAATTGGTTTTGTCTCCAAATAGATGTAATGCTACAAAATCCAAATTTGTCCTGGATTTGGCTGGGGTAGAGCTAATTTTATTTTTTAGTAGCTAGAACAGTGCTGTGCTTTGGATTCAGTGTAGGAACTGGTATGAGACTGTTGATAATACTCTGTTGTTTTTAGTTGTTGCTAGAAATTCAAGGACCTTCCAACTTCCCATGTCTTGCTAATGAGCAGGTACACTAGAAGCTGCAAGGGGCCACAGTCAGTGTAGCAGATCCAACCTAGCCAATGGACTATTCCATATCATCCAATGTCATCTCACGATAGAGATAAGGGTGGGCTGGGAAGGGGGGCTCTTCTGGATTGTGATTTTGGGATTTTCTCTGCTCTGGGATTGCTAGCTGGGAACTTTGGTGAGTGACTGGTGAGAAAATGCATTCTACACCACTTCTGTTATGCCATGTTGAAACCAAGACAGAAATCTATTGCTGTCTGGAACTGTGACCATGCCCACAAAATGAGATGTGCTCTAAATATCATCTTTTTACACTTCATGTAGAATAAATATTGTAATTTAATTTTGGAAAAATGCATATTTGCATGCTGTCATGCAGCCTGCTAATCTCCATACTTTTTATGAAGATTTCTGCTAAATTTCAGCTTACCTTTCTGGATTTTCTGGGGTTTTTTTTGAGCAATCAGCATGTACAGACTTGAAAGTCTCTCCATAGTGAGGGTGTCAATGACTTGAGAATTGTAACTTCCTGGATGCCTGCAGAGTTCTCTTTAAGTTTTCAGATCTTTTTTTCCTTTCCTGAAGCTTTGTCAAATCTTTTTTGTTAATCTTTAGTAGGTTTTGTATGTTCTTTAATGTTTTATAAGCCCACTTATTCAGTCCCTTGTACAGCAGTATAAAAATCACTTGAATGATATGTTCTCCAAGAGTAATAACTTGGCTCAATACCAACAGGGTAAACAGCTCCATAGATCTTTCTATATCACCACCTATTTATTCTTTTCTCAGACTTGACTTAGGGGCAGACTTTATTTACTTCTATGTAACTGAGCAGCAATGCCATCCACCTCTACTCAGTTAACAAGCCTGCATGACTGCAGAGCTTTTCAGTCATGATTTCATTATGTTTATCTTCAAGTGCTTCACATTATCTTATCATACTTATTAAAGATGGATCCAGAGGTAAATCTGAGGCTTTGCACTTATTTTAGTGAGCCACAATTTTGTTGCCATAGGAACACCCAAACTTTTGTCTGACAAGGATAAGTTGGAAAAACCTTTGTCATTTATCTGTTAAGTAAATTCATAATTAGCATTTATTATTTAAAGTAACAACATGTCACCCTGACATCTAGTGAATGCTATGATCTGACAACAGAACCTTTTATTAAGCTAACTCTTGCCATTCAGAAAAACTATCTTAAACTTTTCAATTGGTTCTAATTCTCCATGCAGCTTCCTGGATTGTAGTAACTTATTTTATGGCAGTCTGATTTCTTCACAACTGGCTGCTGGGGTTCAGTGTAGTAACATTAACTCATCATTGTACATTTCAAAACCCAACAAATGTGCCATTTAAAAGGAGACTTTACCCAGTTTATAGATATAGAAGGAGTTCATATTGGTTCTGCAAGTCATTTCTCACTTCCAAAAGTCATTCCCTGCTATGTGCAAAGGTTGTGTTAGGTTTCTGCATGTAGTTTAAGATTTACAGCTGCTATTGCTAATCAATAGCAATAGTTGGCAGTTCCTTGAGAAGCTACATTAAATGTTCAGCTATGAATCACTTCAGTGAAGAGGAAGAATAGGAAGTGTTATAAGAAAAAGGTTAATTAAAAGCAAATTCTAAGTCTAAACAGTGGAGATTTGTTCAAGTTAACTAAGAAGGAATTAGAAAGAGTGAAATACAAATGATAGAAAAGAAAATCAGAAAAACCAAGACATACAAAGAGAGGTTGTAAAAATTTTATACCATCATATAAATACAACAGCAGGAAGAAAAACTTACTATTCAGTGAAGAGAGAGAGTTGTGGACAGATAAAACCTAAAATACAGAAATATTTAAAGCTTTCTCTGGCTTCATTCCTCAGATTACAGCTTGGCCAACTGCTATTTAGACTGGGAATATGTGGATGAAAGACCAGTGGAAACACAGATGGAAGAATGTTTAAACCAGTGTAACAAATTATCTGGATCATGGTATCAGAGCCAGGATATTGGAAGAACTGACTGAATCAATTATGAAGCATTATTCATCTTTGGGAATTTGTGGAAGGGAGGTGAAATTCTGCAGGAATGAAACTTTGGTATCTCTCTTCTTAGGAAGAGTTTTTATTCTTTATTCTGAATGAGAGAAACCCTATCCCTCCAAATACTGATTTTTGTTCTGTCTGGATAAGACAAAAAGAAAAGGGCTTTCAGTGCAGTGAGACAGGTTTAGATGAGACAGTAAAACACCAAAAAGTTCCCCTAAACTTTTCTAATGGTAAAAGGGTATTTGTGGAAACTGGTTGCTTTGAGAGGTTTTCAGGGCATTGTTAAAATTAGGTTAGATAAGCATCTGCCAGGAATAGGGTTGATACATTTGGTCCTGTTTGAAGGGAAGAAATGGATTATATTTTCTCTCAAGGATCCTTCCAGGTTAGATGCCTGCCTTTTACAGTGAGATTATTAAAAATCTCTATTTTGAGTACCCCTGTACCAATTTACCAAGATACAGAAGTTCTTCCATCTGAACTCTGTTGTGTTTTCACATTTGATATTTCCTGTTTGGAAACCAGACCTTTTTAAAATTACCATTTGTTGTTTTCCCTCTGTAAATTGTATGAAAACATACCAGAACATCATGGAAAAGCCTCCTCTGAATAACTAAAACTAAGCAGCATTAAAAAAAAAATGAATAACTACCCAAAACATACCCCATAGAAATACTATGTTTCTATGAAACATAGAATAGAAAGTATAGAAACACTGTTACTAGGCAGAAGGAGCTTGTGAAACAGGTAGAAACAAACATAATCAGTAGTAAAAGCAGACCAACAGTTAGAAGTGTGTTTCCAATAAGTATATAGCAAACATTTTTATCTAGGTAAAAGACTCTGGCCTGAGTCTGTACAATAAACACAGACAGTATAAATGCACAGTGTGTCAGGAAGGATGAGCTAGTAATGCCCTGACCTGTTCTGCTTAACAGCTTTCCAAGGGCTGCATTTCTTCAAATGAGAGAATGTCAGCCAAACAGAACAGATTGCAAACCCATCTCTTCCTTTTCCCTTTCTTGAGCCCTTGATACATCCTAAGTGCTAGTCAAAACACCTGCTCTTCAGTATATGTTCAAGCAGAGAAATGGTGCAATGTCTCTAATTATAGGCATGCAAAAAACCCCCACAAAGGAACGGATTATGCAAATCATGAAGACCTGAGGCAGAGTTCTTAATCCAGTCTGTACACCTGTGGGGACATACTAGATGATCTTTCGAGGTCCCTTCCAACTCCTGACATACCTCTGCTACCTGCAGGGAGAAAGTGGCAGCAGGCAGCATCCTGGTGCAAGGTGACTGGAGCTCATATGAATTCGTTTGCTCCTCAGCTTCCTAACAAGGCACAGACCATGGCAGAGTCTCTTTCTCTTGTGCTGATTGTTGCAAAATGACACAAGATGGGTCGGTAGCTTTCATCTTTTACAAACACTTCAGTGCTTTCCAGGAGACTTATGGAATCCTGCATAGTCTATTTATTAGTCTGTTTCTAACAGAATGCTGGGTTTAGTTGCTTTTTGAGAACCTAGAAATACAAATTTCCTGGGAGTCCTTAAGCCATAGGAGGAAAACCACTGCATTAATCATTCAGTGTAAATGACGACCCTAAAAGGCTGGACAGTTTCTGAGATTAATAACAATCCTGGTGTTGTGGGAGACCTGAATCAGGAATCATTGTTCCATTCTACTAACATTACCAATAATCATGTAAAAGATGGTATTTTTTCTGAAGGGTTTATGTTTTAAGCCAGTGGAAAGACCCGACAAGCTGGAGGTGGACAGTGTAACACAAGTAATTATGTGCAGTTAACCTGGCAGCGACAGTCACAGGCTGTCTCCTGCCCTCTCAGCTTCTGCCTAATGGTGGACTGTGGCAGCTTTTAACAATAGGTCTCATTTTCTTATCCTTAGGTCCTCTCCTTTCTTCAGAAGCTTTAATTTCTTTTCTGCACCTTGCAGTTTCTTCCAAAATCTTCATACTTCCCTGTGACCTCTTTACTATTTTCCTTTGTCTTAGGAAATAGTCACTCCCTCTCCATTTTACTTGTAACATGCTTGTTTTCCTTCACAGGATCACAGAATGCTTGGAGTTGGAAGGGACCTGAAAAGATCATCTAGCCCAACCCCCCTGCCACAGCAGGATTCCCTAGACCAGGTCACACAGAAACGTATGGTCACATTTTCCAGTCTTTCACTGACCTCATGGGAGCTGTCAGGAACACATCAATGACAAAGTTGTCTAGGTATAAGAGTAAGAGTTGTGTGAATGTGTGTCAGAGGTAATAAGACATGTCTTTTACTACAGATAATTTGCTTTTGGGGCAGATATGTTCTAAAAGAGTGTTAAAACTTGTGTTTTCTCTCCCTGAAGAAAGCAGTGACATTCTAACAGGAAATGGATCGAAAGTTAAGAAACAACCCATGTTTCTGTGCAGAAAAGAACAGAGACTGAAGCATCAAAGTCCCTGATACTTTTTACAATAGATTTTTTCCCCTTTTCTTTGCCCACCTAAGCCAATTTTATTGCAACCTTTGTATTCTTGCACTTCCATTTCTGCCTTCCTCAAAAGTTAGTGCGACCTCCGTCACTCAGGAGACAGCCTTTCCTAAAGAGACCTGTCAGAAAAGGCACTCAGCACTTCTGACAAATAACTGTCAGGATTTTGATTTTACAGAGTGGAATAATTTGTAGTCAGCCTTTCATTCAGCAAATCCTGTTGCCTGAGCCCTGCTGTCCACAAATGTCAAGCACATATATTTAACCCATTATTCCTCACTTAGCAGATGGTGTGATTAAAACCATGCTGAGCACTAGCTGCTTTCAGAGATCCCATAAATATCTTTTTACCCTCTTCTTCAGGGACAGGGTTCTGCAACTAGCACTATTGACTGAGAAGGGGTACTAGACTACTCCCAGCAAAATGAACCTTCTCACATACTGGGCAGGAAGAATTCAGTACCAGGAGGATGATTATGCTGTGGGACCAACTATGTTAGTGTAAGAGCAAGCCTTCTTGCATGGACCTATAGAAATCCTAGAATGAATTCTACATGCTGAGTGTGCAGGCTGCCAGTACAATGTTTTGTTGTTTGTTTGTTTGTTTTTAAGTCCTTAGTGTCTAAATCCTTTTTTTTTTGGTACTCTCTTCTCCCTGTCCTCTCCTTTCTTTGTTATCATAATTACAGCTGGTTCAATGACAGCAAAATTTTGGACATCTTTTATTTCTGCTTGTCATTGAAAATATTGATTTAACACATGCCTTGTGTGTGCTTCTTTTCTTGTTCCAGGTTTTATTGGAAGGCAGATTAATAATTAACACATGCTGGGGTTTTTTTTTTGTTCTCTGAACCTGAGACCTTGATAGGACACATAAATATATGCTACTCTGTTTTGCTGAAAGCAAAACAAACCTAAACACTGTTACCAAGTCCTATTCTAGTTTTATCTCTACCACTGAGTGCAACAACTTTCCCAAAGCATTTCTATTTGTTGGCAAGATGCTGTGAGTAGGAAGCATTTTTCCTCTATTGTTTCTTCATATCTTCTCTTTTTATTTCCTGAATTTCATTTGCAAGTAGTTTGATGGTAAGTTTTCCCTAACCCTGGAATACAACTGTTAACACTGCTGCTTTTAAAAATCACCAGGTTCTGATGAAATGCACACACATTGTTCAACAGTGGACAAAAAGGCTCCCAGGAAAAGGCTTTTAAATAGGAAAAATCCTATATATATATGTCTAACAGAAAACATTTCTGAATAGTAAAAATACAATGCCTGGTGATTTACACATGGCATATCTCCCTTAAAGAGAGTGTGGACAGAATTATTCCTCTACCAGTCTGCAGAGGAGAAGGCTCCCAGGAGACCTTCTTGTGGCCTTCCAGTATCTGAAGGGGGCTACAAGAAAGCTGGGGAGGGACTTTTGAGGAGGTCAGACAGTGATAGAAGCAGGGAAATGGGTGTAAGCTAGAGGAGGGCAGATTTAAGTTGGATATTAGGAGGAAGTTCTTCACTATGAGAGTGGTTAGGCAGTGGAACAGGATGTCCAGAGAAGTTTTGGAGGCCTTATCCCTGGAAGCTTTTCAGACAAGGCTTGATGGGGCCCTGGGCAACCTGATCTAGTGGATGGTGTCCCTGCCAGGCAGGGGGGTTGGAACTAGATGATCTTTAAGGTCCCTTCCAACTCTGACAATTCTATGATTCTAAGCAAACCAGTGAAAACAATTGTTTCAGTTTGCTATATATAAACCTCCTTCCAGTGTACCTGTACTCCCACTGTTTATCTGTGTTTTTTTTCCTCACCCTATTGTTCTCTGTTGAATTTATGCATGCATTGTAATAATGGCTTTGTCTTGCCCACTCTGTTCTTGTGTTTTGTTCTCACATCTTGTATGTTTGAAATGAATTAAATATAGAAGGATAAAGAAAACCTCTGCAGTAGGTTTTCCTTCCCATTATCTCAGAAGAGAGTGGTTCATTGCTATGCAAATGGGGAGCACATGGCACAGGGTAATTGTTACAAAGTCTTCGTTGCAGACATCTATCATCTTTCATTGTCAAATGCTAAATACACTGCTCACAGTAAGGAGCTAGGTCACTCTGGGTAATAAGACACTAAGCCTCATACTACTGTAATAGCAACAAACCTCTACAGTGTTTACCCATGGTGGTGCCTGAATAGAGTCAACTCCAAATAAACACCATGCTGCAGTGTGGGCTCTGGCAATAACATGTGCTCCATGGAGGAAGGTCAGCTGGGAAATTAATTTATAAGAGAGATTATCAGGTCCTCAAACCTCTGATTTGAATCTCACAGGAGTGATTTACTTAGACTATGTAGGTATAGAGTGTGTAATGTGTGTAGTAAAGGTAGGGATATAATGGTGCTCTACAGATCTGGAAACTTTCTGTATTGCAGCCAGAAAGAACAATCTTGTACTATCCATGAGGTCAGATTAGATGATCATAGTCATTCTTCATGGCCTTAAAATTTATGAGTAAAAGCAGAGTGGTCCACAAAACCTGCTAACAGTTGGGCAAACCTGGTTTTCCTTGCAAATATTTAGATGGAGCAGTAATGGTGGCTATTGAAAAGAAAGAAAGAAAGAAAAAATGACCTCTTGAAGCTCCTTTGTCAAATGAAGGGATAATAATCATTCTGAACAACCCAAGGATGTTTGGTGGCTTATTCAGTGCTTTCACTGCACGTTCAAGATTCTCCTATAAAAGGCCTTGCTCTACACAAATGCTGAGTATTGCTATTATTAATAAGGGACCATAATGGTTCTAAATTTAGAGTTATAGTTCAATCTAGAGTTTCTGCTCTTTGCCTGGGTTACAGCCACGAGGGTCTGCAAGTAAGCAGTCCCTGTCAATTACCAGCAATGACATATGTAAGATAGTGCCTGCTTCTGTCTCATTATTTTGATTTGAAGACACTGTAACAGGAACCTTCAGAATGTTAAAACCCTGAGAGACGATGAACATGCTGATAACATAAGCATAAAGCTGTCAAAGGCAGAAAACCTTGAGTATGTCTCCAAGCAGTGCTTTTGCCAAACCACAAGCTGAAAATGCCCTTTGAACGTTGTAACATATATTGTACTCTCTATCTTAAACACATACATGCCAGCAAAAACACTCCAGTAGTCTATAAAAAGGTTAAAAATGAGGTTTTCTGTTGTGTTTCTGTATGCTGTACATTTAGAATAGCCATAAGATGTAAAGGTTAGCTTTATGATGGCATTTAAAGCTCACTAGAAAGGTAGGGGCAGCATTAGTAATTTTCATTTGTTTGTAATGGACTATTAAGTATTTATTAGGTCACACATGATCACTGCTTGTTTGGTCTTCACCCCAGGTTTGGGGTGTGAAATTCCCTTAGAATGTAGAGAGGTGAGAAGGCCTTTTGGCAAACCTGATCAGAGGGCTGGAGGAAAGCCTGAGAGAGTTGGGCTTGTTATGCTCTGGGGAGACCTTATTGTGTCCTTTCAGGACTTAAATGGATGTATAAGAAAGATGGGGAAAAACTTTTCAGCAGGGCCTGTTGCAACAGGACAAGGGCAATAGTTTTAAACTAAAAGAGAGCAGACTGAGACTACATGTGCTCTGCCATGTACTTTCAAGTCAATCTACTTAAGGGAGGCATCTTGACATCTTTCCTAGTGTTTATGAGGAATATTTGGTCTGATGGGGACAAACTAGATGATCTTTAAGATCCCTTCCAACCCAAACCATTCTATGATATGACTGCAGTACACCAGATATAAAATAAATTGCAACTATAACTTCTCTTGGGAAAATAGTCAATGACTCTATGTTTAGTGGTTAAATTCCCTTTGAGATGCATCAAGCTTTTGCATAAGGAGAGATATCTACCCTTTGTCTAATTTATTAGAGCACAAGAAAAAAACTATTTGAATAGCACAAATGCCTTTCCTTAGTAGAAGTTAGACATGCTATTAATTCACTCATGCCCTCAAAAAGAATGACTTGTATTTGACAACCACATTTTTCCCCCCTAGAAGAAATTTTTTGCTTTATTTTTGGAATTCACCCTTTGATTTATTCAATGAAATATAAACAGACACACACACACACACAGAGCAAGAACCAAACATGTCAAAAAAGCTATCTGCCATACAGAAACCTGCTGTTACTATTTCTTTACTCTGAAGGCTCATGCTGCTGCAGAAAATGTGAGCCAATGCTAGCTCTCTATAATCAGAAAATAAGATGGTTAAATTATTTAAAGTGAAAGAAATGGAAGTAGTATGAATGCAAAAGGCAAGCAAGTAAGCAATTGCAGTACTGAAGATTGTCAAGAATATCTAGTCTCCAGAGACATTTGTAAATCCTGCATCTACAAGTGATATATTGTTTATGTAGGTGAGGCTGCCCAATTCAATAGTTATTTATATATCTTCCATTCCAGGCTAAGCTTCAGATCAAAAATGCCATCAGAAAATATGAAAAAAACAGATGGTGATTGGTCCCATTAACTTTGTGGTTACATTAAGTTTTCCTCTTAAGGATGTTCATTTTCTGTATCTAGCTATGCCCACTTGTCTATCTCATTTTCAGACACATGTAACTGGTTCTCCTGAGGTGTGAAGACTTATCTTCAGTCTGAAGACAGTGGAGTTTTGCTAAAAGACTTTTCAAGCCAGACAACTCTTATTTTTTGGATGTTTCCTGCACTCCATGAGTTCTTCACACTCAGATACCCACAAACACCAGCCCTTGCAAGGGTCCTGGTTTGAGTTAGAGCAGAGCTAAATATGTTCAGTGAGGGCTCCTGCCTGCACAGTTGCAGAGGGCAGGGTCTTTCAGGAGAGAATTTCAGGCTGTTAATGGAATTAAATATATATTTGTAATTGCTTTGAGTGGCCAGGTTTTGGTAGCAAGGGGGACAACAGTGGTTACTTTTGTGTGGAGATGCTTGAAGCTGCCTGTGTCCAACAAAGCCAATGCCAGCTGGCTCCAAGGGGGACCCACTGCTGGCTGAGGCTGAGCCCATCAGTGGCAGTGGTAGCACCTCTGTGATAGTATATTTAAGCAGGGAAAGAACCTGTGCAACAGCAACTGCAGCTGGAGAGGAGTGAGAATATGTGAAAAAAACAACTCTGTAGAAACCAAGGTCCATGAAGAAGGAGGAGGAGGTGCTTCAGGTGCTATAGCAGAGGTTACCTTGTAGTTGGTAGTGAAGACCATGGTGAGGCAGGCTGTCTCTTTATAGTCCATGCAGGTTAATGGAGGAGCCAGACACCCATCTGCAGCCTGTGGAGGATCCCACACCACAGCAGGTGGATGTCTGAATGGGGCTGTGGCCTTGTGCTGGAGTATATTTGCAGGGAGGACTTGTTACCATGTAGGGGAACATGCTGGAGCAGTTTGTGCAGAACATTAGCCTATGGGAAAGGCTCATATTGGAGAAGTTTGTGGGGGACTGTGTCCTAGGAGAGGGACCCCATGAGGGAGCAGGAGAAGAGTATGAGGAGTCCTCCCCTCAGGAGCAAGGAGCAGCAGAGACAACCTGTGATGATCTGACAGAACCTCTGTTCCCTGTCCCCTTGTGCTGTTGAGGGGGAGGAAGTAGAGAATTTGGGAGTGAAGGTGAGCCTGGGAAGAAGGGAGGGATGGGAGAAATTGGTTTAATATTTGGTTTTATTTCTCATTATCCTACTCTGATTTGATTGGTAATAAATTAAACTAATTTTCCCAAGTTGAGTCTATTTTGCCCATGACATTAACTGTTGAGTGATCTTTCTCTGTCCTTATCTTGACCCATGAGCCTTTCATTATATTTTCTTTCACTTGTCCAGCTGAGGAGATGAGAGATTGGCTCTGGTGGGCACCTGGCATACATCAAGGGTCCTTCCACCACAATATTACATTAAAATAAATGCCTGTAAAGGGGGATGACTTTTTATTTTTGGTGTGGGACTAGGCCAGGGACAGAAAATAAGCCTTGCCAAGCCATGGACTGTCCTGTTCCTTAAGGAGCTAGCCTTGTGATTTTCTGCAGATCCTTACCCCTCCCTGAACAGCCTTGCCTGTCTCCTTATTTTCACAGGCAACAATTTGATCAGCTCTCCAGCCTGCTTTTTCTCTGTGAGGATGAAGACAGCAAACACCTTTGAAATTGCTATAAAACCTCTACTGTCTCTGCAGAACAAATCAACTTTGTCTGTTTGGTGACCCTCTGAAGGTCAGCAGCAGTCCTGAAGCAATGAGGGGTGCCTTTGCATGTAATAACAGGCTGCTAGCCTTCATCCTACACTCTCATACCTTTGCTGTGTACATACACAGCCTACATCCTAAGAGTCATGGAGTTGTAAAATCACCTAAAAATAGGGAATGTCCAAAAGAAAGCTCAGTGTACAGCAGATTAGGGAAAAGGCAAATTCTTAGGTGAGGGAACACTACTGCATTTAAGTCAGGGAGAGTCTGGAAAAGAGAAGGCTTTAGGGGGACCTAATAGTGACTTTCCAGTACCTGAAGGGAACTTACAGAGAGGCTGGAGAGGGCCTGTTTACAAAGGCCTGTAGTGAAAGGACAAGGGGAAATGGCTTTAAATTAGAGAAGAGCAGATTTAGATTAGATATTAGGAAAAAGTTCCTTCCCATGAGGGCAGTGGAACACTGGAACAGGTTGCCCAGGGAAGTGGTTGAGGCCCCGTCCCTGGAGGCATTCAAGGTGAGGCTGGACAAGGTTCTGAGCAACCTGATTTAGTTGGGGATGTCCCTGCTCACTATAGGAGGGTTGGACTAGATGACCTCTGAGGTCCCTTTCAACCCCAGTGATTCTATGATTCTCTGATTTTCTGGCCTCTGCCACAAAACTCTCCACAGTTGTTTGCCCATTGACTTTTCTCATGGGATCTGTGTCTGAAAGGTTTCATATTTTGACACTTGGCTGAATACAGCTCAGTCCAATGCTCAAAATTGCTGAGCACTCAACAACTGCCACTGAAAGTATTAAAAGCCTTGCTTAAGATACCTGGATGGACTCTGGAAAATATATAAGGCTCAAATGTAGGATTTATCCAACAGTGTTAAAGTTTGCACCTTGACTTTTTTTCAAGCTGAGAAGCAGGCACTTGTAGGACATGATCTACCTTATCATAAAGCATATATTTTAGCTAGGTCTTAAGAATTGCTTCTCAAAACTGCCTATATCCTCTTCATTGCTTCATACAGAAGGTAGGTGACCAGCTCAGGAGTAGATGCCTACAACAAGAGCATTGAAACGTGGGTGAGTCCCAGCCCCTTGGTGTTTGCTGGTAAAAAATATTGCAGCATGCAATGCCTGGGGCATCACACTGAACCAAAATGTGTTCATTTGGTTGTCTACTGTTTATTTTATTCCCCACATTATATGGGGAAGCCTAGAAAGAATGTGATGTCATATGATCCCTTCTGTGTGACCTGGTCTAGGGAATCCTGCTGTGACAGGGGGGTTGGACTAGATGATCTTTCGAGTCCCTTCCAACTCCTAATATTCTGTGCTTCTGTGATTCTGTGATCCTGTAGTTATTAACTGTATCACAGTGAACTTGTAAAGAGTGATGCTGTTTATAAAACCTTAATTCTAACATGTTACCTTTGCTATCTTACTAATTCCTCAGAAGAAATGCCTATGTATTCTTGGCTTTTTAGAAGTCACACTGAGAACTCAGAAATGTTCTTATTGAGAAATTGTCTCTTGACAGAACTGGAGCCTTCTGTTGCACAGATTTTTGTAACTTCAGCAACAGAGTAACTGATAGCAGTATCAGATTGTCATTGCCTGTGTTTACCAGCAGTGAAGAATGCAAGGTGCCCTTTCCAAGTTGCCCATGGCTGGTATGAGGGGAGGGGTGAGGTGCAGAAGTCAGCTCTGTATTTTGAAAAGCAAGTTGCTTTGGTGGTTGCAGATTCTTCCTGACTACATCTATTGTGCTCCCTTCCTCAGCACTCTGAGATCAGTCCCCTTTCTCAGTTGATCTTAGTCTTACCAGCTCCTCCTGGATTTTTAGCCATTACTTCTCTTAACTGAGCCTTTCCATTGTACCCTTCTTGTCCTGTTTTTGCATCAGGTGACAGTCTTCTTGCTGCCTGAGTGCCAGACCTATGATGGTTTGAGACTGCCAAAGGCCATGTGCTGAGATTTTGTTCTTGTAAAAAAAAAATCAGAAAGGTTTTATAAGAAAAACAAGACACTCTGCTCTCTCTGCATAGTCCTTGCAGCTGGAAATGCCACCATGGAAGCAGTACTTGCCCCTTTTCCTCAAGCTATCTCTGTCTCTGTGTTTTCTGTAGGGATGTTGCATCTGGCATAGCAGCCAAAGTCTGTGAGAAAATATCTGGGGACTCATGTCTTAAATTTGTTTAACTGTCAAGCTGTTCAAATCAGCTAAGAGAAAGAGTTGGTTTGCCCTGCCACTGGCTTTTCCTGAGCATCCTGATCTGCTGCACCTCTGTGGGAAGAAGGCCAATGCAGCTAAGCAAAGCACTCACAGTCCTGCTTGGAAATAAGGCATAGGAAACCTCAGATTGTGCTAGACCATCCCCAAGGAGCAATTCCTGAAAGCTTTGCTTGAAATATTTCTTGTGCTGTGCTGCAAAATGCAGGTGCTAAACCATTGGCAGGATTAGTGTTGAACAGTGAACTTAAGCTGGGAAGAGGCAAATCATTTACTAATGACACCACATAATTTGTTGTTAGTGAAGTCCATATTTATCCTATTAATAAAGAGTTTGGCATTCACAATTTTTTTGTAAATGAGGATAATTTGTTAAGTGAAAAAAGAAAAAAAACCCAAGGAAAACAGATTGCTGTGGAGAGCAAAGAAATATGTCACTGCAAAGATACATAATGAATGCCATTTATAAAGCACTTTTAATTAGAAGTTGCTAACTTGAATTATTTCATTTGGTTGCAAATGTGAGCATGTTTTAGGAAGCCAAACTTGATCTTTAGGCCCCTTTTGAGAGAAAATAACCATTATGTTTATATTGTCTGTTTGTCATTAAGAAATTGTTTATTTATGGTTTACCAAAGTACTGGAAGCATAGCATTTAGGGGCTGTGCTTGTGCTCATCAGTGCTTCTGCTGCATTAATTTCTAGTTACCTAGGCCTTTTAACATCAGTAATGATTCTTCTTTGTATGACTGCTGAATAATGCTGATACTTGCATCCTGCTCTTTGTAACAGACTTGAATAACCATCTTCTGGGTTGAGAACATGAATGTTGTCAATCCCACTCTTCAAACACATGCTGTATATTATCATATGTTTACATACACACATAGAAAAGATGCCTCTGCTACGATGAGGAGTCTGGTGGCTTCAGAGGGTTGCTTGCTTTGAGCATATTAGTGAAGAAGGTTGTCTCACCTCTGTGCCAGAAACCTTTGGTTTTGCTTAAGAGCTTGCTGCACAGACCAAAGCAAAACTACATTCCCAGCTTTTGAAAGCATCAGACAGTCAGAGAGGAAGTTAGGTCTGAACTGTGAAGGCAAATGTTTTTTTACCTTATGGTCTTCACTGTTACCAATAAAATGTATCCATCCAAGATGGAGCCATGGACAACTCTAGGAATGATCCATCACTTCCTCCTTAATTTTAAGGCTCAGTGTCAACAACTCAGGAAAGTCTTGAGCTTGAAATAGGAAATCGACTTGATATTGCTTTGAGATACTAAGCTCTAACAGAAGGTAAAAAAGTATTGTGCTTAAGCAGAGGTTGATCTACTTATGTGGCTTTTCTTCACATATGTGTGCTGCATAGCCTTCTCCTGTGTTTATTCCTGACCAGCAAAACAGACTTAGTCAGCTGATTTTTGGGTAAAGATGATATACCTTGTATTGAGTATGCTTGGGAAGTGATAAGTGAGACATAGAACTTGTGACACATCCCATTTACTAATATTCCTTCCTCCTCATTCCAAACAGATTTAAATACTGATTTATTCTCTGATCAGCTTAAATTTTGGAGTAAGATCTGTGAGATTTAGCTTTGAGCCAGGGAAAAAATGTCTCTTTCCCCAGGTTTAGTGGAACATAACATGCTTGCCTATCACAGCATCACAGTGAGGTTCACCCAGGCGACTCTTCTTCGAAGGCTGAAGACCAGAGGAACCAAGTCTAGCCTCAGAATGTCATTCTGTACTCCCACAGGAGCCAAGTTCACTTGTGACACTTGAGCACAAGCTATCCTTAACTAACCTTTAAAAATTACTAATAAATTAAGACATTCTAAAAATAAAGGCCTTGCTTGTGTGTGTCAGGGTTGCCCTTGCTAATACCTGCAAATAGATTTTCTACTGATTTATATTAGAAATTGTATTTGGCCACACAAAAGTGAAGGGAACTGTACAAGTCAGAAGAAGAAGAGGGCTCTTGAGAACCTTTTTCCTGAAGTTTGTGAGTAAGATAATTCATTTTCTAACCTTCAGATTAGAAGCCCTCTGTGCAGATCCTGAGAGTTCACTGTTCAGCTTTCAGGAAATGCTGAAGTTTGCAGCTTTTTTGTGCACATTAATGTCAGGATTTCTTCCAAATATATATTTTTAAAAAAATTATTTATTGGTTTAATTAAAAATGATGAGGTTTATTTTCTCTCTGTTTTAAGATCTTAATATTTCCCACAGATGTAAACAAGTTTCAGTTGCCAGCTGCCTCTCCTCTTCTGCTTAAATAATCTCACACCTTGAAAAACTGGTGTAGGTATAATATAATTTCATTTGGTATTGCAAGAGTTTCTTTCCTTTTTTTTTTTCTCCTTGAAAGTTTTGAGAGTCAGGGAGCATTTTATGCTAAGTGATTTCCCTCCTACATCATCATTTTGCATGGTCAAGTGTGCAAAGAAAGAGCTTGGGAAGCTGTCTTGGTCCTTTTCATAGTGTGGATAACTGACGTGCTGCCCTTTGTGAGGCCATCATGTTCAAGTACAGGATCCAACACCTTCTGAAGGAAACTTCCAGCACTTGTCTTTGAATTGCTTTTTCTCTGCTCCAGACAAATGTTGGCATTGCATTTCTGGCTTTTGTAAGCAGATCAAAGTCTTGGCTACACTGGTGTGAAGAGCAAGCAAAGCACAGATGTACCCAGACCTCCTTACTGCAAAAACTGTTTATCCACATTGCAAAACATCTCTCAGGCCATTGTAGTAAAGTTGCAAAGTTCTTTGATTTTCAGATGATAACATATGATGTGGAGAGAGGGCTTTTGGGCTTTCTTTACCCAAGTCTTTATGTGTCAAAGATGTGTGTCTCCCTACCTTGGTGCCCTGCATTCATTCAAGGCATTGACTACTGTTTAGACCACCACTTCTAAACGTCAGGAACATACACTGGTGCCAAAAGACTGGTGTATGGGTTGTCATTAGTGCATTGACAGCATATCTTCCCACACGGGTATTTTTTTCTCTCCTGCTGTTATTTCATAAATCTCTGGAGTTAGGTAGCTGCCAGGAGGTGGTGCTGATGTACTCTTGTTCAGGAGCTGTGTGACACCTCTGAGCACACTGGAGTGAAAGACAGTTTGCTTTTGGCAGGCACGCAGGAGTTAACAGTATCGGGTTACATCTTTATGTCAGTTGAATTTCAAGTCACTGAAGCTACATGCAAATATTTTGCTGCTCTGTTGACTCTCATGTGAGGGACAGCTGGACTTTGGTCTGTCATCTGCTTCTAAAACACTTTGCACAGCCTTCCAGGTAGTAGGCTACTCATCTGCAGGATGACAGTCTTGATATTTTGAAACTCCCCAAGAAAAGCATGAGACATTAAGAAACTGATGTTCAGATCAAGCAATAAAGAGGTGAGTGGCAAGTGCCAGTTGCTCATTTGTAAACGCACGTGGTTTGAGAGAGGACATCAGGGTGATGCACAGCAGTTAGAACTTCATTGCATGGGAAAGATGGTGATATTTCTTTTGCAGCTCCCTGTATTGCTGTGTTTCCACAGGACTTTGAAGTTCTGTGGAGCCCATTTCACACAGTGAAGCAACAGTGCTTCAAGTCAAGGTGATCTGGACTGGCATGATCTTTTACTCACCTTCGATGGTCCAAACACATACCTGTTTGGACTTCCTCTCCACAACAATCTCACAGAATCACACAGAATCAGAGAAAGTTAGGGGTTGGAAGGGACCTCAAAAAACCATCTAGTCCAACCCCCCTACCAGAGAAGAATTCCCTACAGTAGGTCACACAGGAACATGCCCAGGTAGGTTTTGAATTATGTCCAGAGAAGGAGACTCTACAACCTCTCACAGCTCCTTGGCCATCACCAAGCTGGTGCTCTGCACCCAGCTAGTCTGTTGCAGCCCATTAGTTTGCTGCTGTGGCTTTAGGCAATATCTGCCTCATCTCAGACTTCTGGGTGATGATCAGGCCTTTGAAACCCTTCCCACTCATGTTCTGCACCCTCAAGATGGCCCAGTGCACCAGACTCCTACCTCTGTGGCTCCCACGAGCTTCTGCTTGACCTACTACCCTGAACATCTTTCCTGTTGTTCAGCTGTTGCTCTCCTCTTTTTTACCCTTTTCTCCCTTTGATAACTAATATACATGTATAGAAAAACCCTAACTATTTGTAGAGCTTATTCTACAGAAATTCTACAGGACAACCACCAACAGTCATGCTGGCAGGTACAAGCTGAGGACAACGGATATTGAAGAGCCAGTAGCTGCCTGCTGTATTGGCTCTGTGGGTTCTCCTTAGATGATCTTTGAGTAGACCCAGCTTGCATTTCTTTGTATACAGTTAAATCATTGTTGTTTCTCTCTGTGGCTTTCCTTCTGTCTGTTGTTTAATGTCTGACATAAAATTTTTTCATCTAAACATGTTTTCTTGTGTATCTTCCTATAAGCAGAACTCATCTTCTGGCTGAAGGTCTGCTTCACATTCATGTTCTGAGGCTTGTTGGCTGTCTTCAAAATGGCATAATCTGTAACAAATGTACCATGTAAGTAAGTTAAAAATACATTGATCTTTATTCCTACTCTGTCTATGAATGTTTCAGAGGCAAAGAAATATTCAGGAAGCCAGTGTCAGAAAACTCTGCTGAGAGCAAAAGCTAAAACCCTACTGTTATGCCACTAGTATTAAAACCTTGACCCTATAAGGACAGATAAATCTGTGTATCACATCAATTCCCTCTCTGGACACAGATTCACTTCTTCCAAGTCCTTCTGAATTTCACATATGTATTTTTTTCTTTCACATAAAGGTCTGCCTCAGCATGACATTGTGGCATTTACTCCTTCCCTTGGTTGCAAGTCTATACTAAAGCTAACTGTAAATTCAGTCTTGTAACTAAGTTTATCTTGTGGAAGAATGCATACTCTTCAAATAATTTTATGGTGTTTCCTGAGGTTTAATTATCTTTCAAATAGCTTCATTTAAAATACTAGAATATAAAGTTGTCTTGAGCAGTCAAACTCGTAATGTTTCATGTTTCTGCATGGAGAAAAAGAAGCTGATGCTTTGATTGGTTTCCTACACAAGTGTCTGGAGAGATATATACATGATTGCTAAATAGGAGAGGGGCAAAATCAATATAACTAGTATTCTGCTGAAGTCTAGAAGAAATCACAATGTCTTCTGGGCTTCTGTTACAATGGCTAAACAAATGCCATTATGGTTTGGGTTTTTTTAACCCTATTAATTAGCTCGACCTTGTTGTTACCCCTGCCCCTCCTCCAGCCCCCTTTCTCCAGTAGCATTAAAGCTTTTTTCATAAAGGTAGTTTTCAATGAGATTTGGTTAAATAAATGCAAATAGCTTCCTTTTTTTGTGTGTGTGACTCACTGATGAACTCAATTGTCTCCAAATAGTTGTCAGGAAACCTTTCTGTTAAAGCAGACATTGTCACAGATCATCATGAGACCAAGTTAGCCAAGTCATCTTCTCAGGTTGCCTCTGACCCTACCCTGTAACATTGCTACAAGTTCCTCACTCCTATCTCAGCATCACCCCCCAAAAAAAAGTGTTTCTAAGCAACTTTCTGATTAAGGAGTGGCAAGGCTTTCTATCCTTCTTGCTTGATTATGTCTGTGTCCTACTTGAAAAGTGTAAATCTCAAATTGCTTAAGGTCAGGCTTTATTTTGGAGTATGACAGGAGCATGAAATAGGATCTCTCTGGAACTAGTACTTTATGCCATGGTTTACTTTCTGTGGAGAGACCAGAACATATTAGTCTAATTTACATCAAGAGAATATTTAGATTAGATATTTGGGAAAACTTTCTTTCTAGGGCAAATATGTGGTGCACATTTATAGAGCATCTTGGGGTAAGTTCATGCAAGCAAATTAGATATGTGGGGTACTGAAGGCAGGGGACTGTGTCTTGGTATAAGGAGGGATAGGGTAAATAAGAAGTTTTCAACCTGATGTCTGTTTCTGGATTACCCAAAAGCTCATTCATGAGGGTGCCAGAGTGACTTATTCTGGTGTCAGCAGTGGTCTGCTCTGGGCCAAAGTCTTCCTCAGCTCATCCTTACTAAATGGGTCCAGGGATCCTGTAGGGGTAGAAAGAACACACTGGGTAGGAGCAGCTCATCCTATACTCTGATAAACTGGGCTTTCAACACTTTAGTCCCCAGGCACAGGAGAAGTGCAGCAAGATGCCAAACTCCCCCATCTTTGGAGGAGGAAGTTAAATATCTCACTAAGACTTCTCCTACGTGACCTCTTGAGCACCTTCTGGTTCTGCATTTCAATGATTCTATTACACAATAAGCTAGGAAAAAAACAAAACTCCATAAATACATCACCTATGACCCTGGAAATGGTAGTTTTGCAGAGCTACTTTCCTCTGTTTTTCATTCAAAGCATATTGTGCTGTTTGTTACAGTGTGTCAGTGTGACAGTAGCATTATTCTCTTATTTACAGTTCTTCCTTTATCCTCAGCAGTGAAAATGAAAAGAAAATCAATGCCATTAAAGAGAATAATGACAAACTCACCTCCTGCAAGGTCTGTGCTCATATATATATATTTTTTTTTTCCCTGAATTCTCATCTTTGAATGTACTTGTACAGATGTGGTGGAAGAATGGTGGAAAACTCCAGGAAAGCATCACTGAAAAAGAGAGAAATACTGCAGTAGGTCACTAGATTTGCAAAAGATTGAGAACACTCCAATGTTCTGCATCTGCTTCTGCTCCCTGGTCTTTGTGAAAATCTACTGTGTGATTATAAATGTCAGAGAAGAAGCTCAAGAAAGATCAGATTAAATGACATAGGAGACAAGGGCAGGTAGTGCAATTCTGTAGCCATCAAACAGCCCTCAAACTTCAGAAACATCACTGTGCCTTTCAGTCAATCTGTGCATCACACTGTGAAGCCTCAGATCACAGAGGAAGTTCTCCATCAGGCAAAAGCCCACAATCTCTCACAATTTATTGAGTCAGAGCAACACCTAACACTGAACTTTGCCAGCAGGGCAGTGTTTCATTGCCATTTCTCTGCAATTCTGAACTAAAACCCTTTGATGAATTTCCAGCTTGTGAGCAGAGTCTACAAGGAAAGACAATGTTTGGAAGCCAGCTGGACCTTCAGAAGTGAGAAGGCTGCAGTGTGACTATATTCCCTGCAAGAGCCTTGTTCCTCTATGCTGTGTCATTCAATGAACTATGTTGACTGCTTAGTTCTTCCAGGGTCTGAACTTTACTGAGGAAGGAAGCAACAGGGCTAGAAGGCAGTGTGTGTATCCAGCATGATGCCTTTGCTCCAGTGAGTCAGGCAGCCATGTAACATTTAGAGCTGCTGACTACAAAAGGTGAAACAAAGCCCATTTGCATACTACTTTCAGGGACGGTTTTTCATTGGTGAGGTTCACCCTCTTTGTACTGTGCCAGCAACTGTCTCTGACTAACCCTGCTGGGTTGATGGAAAGCAATTTAGATGGGCTCAAAACCAGTTCAGTAAGATGAAAATTTTCAGTGGATAATTACCAGGCCAGTATTTCATAGGTCTGACTGCTTGTTAATTAACATACCTTGACTAGATCTGCCTGCAGTCAGAGAAGAGCCCATTAAGGAGTGAGCTACCAAATTATGTAGCAAATACTCTCAGGTAACTTCATCTAAACACAGGCTGTCTATGTGAGATATGGCTTGGAGGTGCCATATTTTGGCTGGATGAAAGGAAAGCTAAGATAAACTGAAATGGAGGAAAGTACAGCAGGTGACTGTGAGTATGATTTGGGAGCTGAATGCTGATCACAGAGAACACTAGGGCAGGCAGTGATGGGTGTGGGCTGTAATCTGAGGTTAAACATGGAGAAGAGCACCTAGAGTAAGTGATGGTACTGGCACAAGAGCAGAAAGCAATAGGTTTTGGCACAGTTCATAACAATTATAATAACAAAGGGGCACAGCAGGATCCTGGCCTGCTGCATGTGCTTGTGGAGTCAGGACACCTATGGTCCCCAAAGGAAAGAAGAAGATACAAAGAGCTGGTGTATGCAAAATACATGTGTTTGAGACAGAGAGAGAGAGAGAGAAAAAAAGGGCTCAGTTAATCTCTCTTGCTGAGAAGGAAAATTGCTGTTGGCCTCCCTGTTGAAAGCACAGAGTCTGCAATTGCTGGTGCAATAATTTCATTACAGCATGTTCAGGTACCTGGAAGTGCTGCTCCTGATGTACAGAGGTTGCACACCTTGCAAAGGCACTCGTTGAGACTTTCCTAGTCAGCACTGCACCCTGTCTCCTCAGTGCATTTCATACATCATGGCTGCTTTCCCCTGGGACAAAATATTTCTCTTTCAGCTGCATTACTCAAGAAATACACTTGCACCTTTATGTAATCATTTCTCCAGAAGAGTAAATAACTGCACATTTGCCTGATGCTGCAGAAGTTAAACCTGCTTGCAAAATGGCAAGGAACAATTGAGAATTAGCTTTGGAAAATCCTCCATAAATGTTCACAAGAGATAAAATAGGTAAGAGACAGAGCTTTTGGCAGTTTTCTCCATTCATTTGCATTTCACAGAATTTCTGTTCTGCTCATGAGTAATAGAGGCCTGGATAATCTGTGCTCATGTAGAAC
The DNA here is from genome assembly GCA_013399015.1 of Galbula dea. Classification (NCBI taxonomy): domain Eukaryota; kingdom Metazoa; phylum Chordata; class Aves; order Piciformes; family Galbulidae; genus Galbula; species Galbula dea. The sequence continues at coordinate 36,453 of VWZX01007822.1, forward strand.
TGCATGTGTTTTAACATGCTTTTAACCATTTGTCCTAACTCCTGTAGGACAGCTCTGTGTTGGGTAAATATGTGCACATGCATTAGAGACATACATTCATAAATATAAGGGTAGATAATTTCATAGAATGATCTGGGTTGGAAAGGACCTCAGAGGTCATCTAGTCCAACCCCCTATAGTGAGCAGGGACATCACCAACTAAACCAGGTTGCTCAGAACCCTGTCCTTGAACACCTCCAGGGACAGGGCCTCAACCACCTCCCTGGGCAACCTGTTCCAGTGTTCCACTACCCTCATGGGAAGGAACTTTTATGACTGTATGGTGTGTAAAGTTGCCAAAGGAGGAGGAGAGAAAGTAGTTTCACTGCTATCTTTAAAATGCTGCCATTTCTTCAATTTGATGGAAGACTTTGCTGAAAATTAAGATGAGAGTCACCAGCAGCTTGATGGTGTCCTGTCTCTAGGAGAGGGAATGTCTCCTGGCTGTAGTATGTGAGCTCAGAAGTTGCTGGCAGCTGGAGGAAAAAATACATATATATATGTAATGATTGCATTACTCTGTGTGTGTATAACATAATTCTGTAATGCAGGAGTATATATAAATTTATATATCATTTTCAGGTAACCCTACTAGACATCAGGTTAAGTTGATCTCTGCAGTTGCATGCTAGTTTGAAAGTTAAGGCACTGCCTGTATTGTTTATGCAACACAGCAACTATAGGAGAGAAGCTGACATTTAAAAACTGTAGAAAGATGCTTCAGCAGCTGTGCTATCAGCCAGTGGGTGTGACATTCCCTTGCTGCTCCCTTCAGCCACAGAAGACCATAATTCAACAGCATGTTAATCCTTTGCTGCCTGAAGCAGCCAGGCTTTGGGCCCAGAAGTCCTTTCAAATCAGGGTTTTGAGAGTTCTTTCTCAGCCACAGGAGATGCTGGTGCTCTTCTGCTTCCCAAAGACAAGCAAAACTGCAGCAACACAAAATTGCAGGAGGAATTGCTCAGGTAGAAGCTCAGCATAGCAGAGAAATAGGAACAAAAACCTGCCTGTTTCCTCATTGTATAGTAACACAAGTAATATGACAGTCATAGAGATTCTCACCCTTTCTTTACCATAGGGATGTTGCTGGCCACCCTCACACATGGCCCTACCTGTGTCTTTTTAGGAAGAAAAAGGGTTAATACCCATTCTTGCCATTGCTGCCCTCAGACATGTTTTTGTCTGTGTCTTGTTTGGGCATAGTACTGGTCTCTCAGCTCTCCTGTGGCTGAGTAAGGGTGGGAAACCTCCTGGCAGAAGTCCTCAGGAAGAAGCTGCACTTCATAAGGGGACAGGAAGGAGCAGCCCTACCAAGGCAGCATCACAAAAACTCCTTTCCTCCTCCAGTCTGCTTTTTGGAAAGAAGCAAACTCTGTTAAAGTTTATCCTGCTGTAGTTGCCTGTATCTGTGTGTTGCAGTCCCTTTTAGACTGGAGAGTTGTAGGGGCCTGTTTCCTACCAGTGTTGGTTGTTGTCAAGGGTTAGGGTTGGGCTGGCTGCTAGACAAATGAGAGATGATCCCTGCTAACTCTTCTCCCTTCCCAAAGGGGAAAAGAAAGAGGCTAAGGGAGAGAGACTCTCTCTCTCAATCTATGGATTAGAAAACTGAACAGCTTTAAAGAAAATAATAACAATAAAATGAAACATATACAAATATATACAAAACCAATGAACCCAACTGCCTTGATAGCAATTGTGTCTCTTTCACCACTGATGCTGTGGGGAGGCACCAGGGAAGTTCCCAGATGGGAACTGGATTCAGGAATGCAGACATTGGGATCAAAGGCAGAATGGACACTCCTCCTTGCACCTCAGGCATTGAAGAAGAGAGCTTGACCCTTGTGAACCCTCAGCTTTATATCAAATATGACATATATGGAATGGAATCCCTTGTTAGTTAGTTTAGGGTCACCTGTCCTGTCTGTTCCATTCCACAGGTGGGACCTTTAACTCTGCAATCCCAATGTGGTATACAAGATTTAGCAGTGACCTTGGTCTGCATAGGAGTAAGTGTAAGCAAGAGCCTTTCTGTGTACCAACCCCTGGTAGTAACTCTGAACATCGTGTTATCACTGCTAGAAGCTGACACTGTCTGAGAAAACTGTTAACTTCAGAAGGTGCAGTTACTTACAAGAGACTTAGTTGAAAAAGAAAACCACTGAACAGAATTAGTTCTGTTATAACTCAAACCAGGACAGCTGTTCTTCAAGGGAAATTCATAAACCTTTTCTCATTGTTGCCAGGGACCTCTAAGTGAGGTGCATCTCTGAGTGCTGGGACCATGTGTTCAGATGGACACGTTCAAATTAATTTGCCTCCCCTCTGTTTCCTACAGGTTAAATTCCCCTTACAAATGAAATGAGCTTCCCTGCCAGCTAGATGAAACCTTCAGTTGCCACTCTGTTGAAAGAAAATGGTTATCTAATAGAAAATTCTGTCTTTTCCTTTGTCCCATATGGCAAGTTGTTATTTAGGGCATAATAGAGCAAAGCAGGAACTCTTGTTACCCAGTTGGGAAGTTAGAAGTTTCATTACAGTGCCTGTGTGTGAAAAGTTGTATGTGCTCCTAAGATAAAAGTGTCTTTTAGGTTCTCCCATGTTCTTCTCTGTGCTCACCTGAACACTGGCAGAAAATAATGCTCTTCCCTGATTTTCTAGGGAATGGGATTTTTGGCTATGTTAGTGCAGTTACTGCTTCTTGTAAACAACAGATTTAGATGTGCAATAAGCTTCATATTGCTGCCATGTGCTCCAGTCTTTTACTTTACAGGAAGATTTGAAAGATGCTCTTCAATTCACTTGCTCCACTAGATGATTGTAGACTTAAGACTATGAAAAGGATTTCTGAATGTTGATGCTTTGCTCTATTAGATATTGTCTGAATAGATGCTGCCTGTTTCTTCTCCTTGGTGACAGGATTCTTTTGTTACTTATCATTTGGATTGTGTGCTGTTTTGAGGTTGGACTTGCAAGACTTTTCAACAGGAAAATCAAAATACCTTGTGGCTTTTCTGTCTGATTAAAGACCTACCATGAATTTAATTCTAATTCCTCACTTCCAAATGTGAAATGAAACTATTCGTGAGCCTGCATTATTGCTAGTATGCAGGTATAGTTTAGTCCAAAACCAATTCTGAAGATCTCTGGCTGGATGCTGATATTGTAGATGATTCCTCAGACTCATGAAGGCACCTGAGTGCACCAACATCTTGCTCTGATAGTTCCTAGCTTCTTTGAACAGATAACAAGCAGTCTTTTGTTGTACTGGTGCAGAACTCTGCCACACCATTCACTGGGCTGTATCCTGTCCCTCAGCTCTTCTCCTGACCTCATCTTTGCAGCTTGAGAGCTTGGCAGCTGCCTTGCAGAAGCAGGGAAATATCAGATCTAGAAGGGCTTCCTGCTCCTCTCTTCTCTCCATTAGCTAAAAATAAGGCAGACACAATTTTCTTCAGCTCTCACCAGAGCATGAGCTCTACTTCCAGATCTTGGCTCCATGATATTTCCAGCCTCTCTGGGTTGGAGAAGGAGTTTTCAAAGGTTTGTCATAGTGTTACTAGTTCTGCACAAACCCATCAGTAACAATTGCTCTCAGATTCCAATTTCTATTTTATTCAACTTAATGAAAGTCACACAGAGCTATGTGTACAAGATGCCTCCATGACAGAAAATATGAAGAATCAGAAACATTAATGTAATTGTGAAGTACAATACAGAGCCCAAAATAACAGTTCTTTGAATGTGTGTTTAACAGATGAGTTGCTCTTTGTGCAGTAGTTGACTGTATAAGGCTATTTGTGCATAAATCCCTTAGTTCAGCCTGACTTTTGCATTGATGGGTCATAACTGATCTTTAAAAGTTTTATGAAAGAATCACAGACTGTAAAATTAAAGGAGGTTCTGCTGTTAAATTTTGCATTTCTATCAACTGCCAGGTAGATGACAACAGTTGAAAAATAACCTGTTTTCTCCTAAGAAAGAGCATTGTTTAGGTAGTGTTAAATCTCTGATTATAGTAATTTACTACTGCAAAATATTTAGTACCCTGATATTTTTCACTTTGTACCTGGAATTTCTGGAAGAAAAGCCAACAACATTGTGATAAATTGATTCAGCTTCAGGAGGAATGACAGTAATATTTCATCAACATTGTACCTGAGTACAGCATTAGACAACTGGCACTGGAGAGATCTGGGTCTTGTGCCAATGGGATACCTGCCTTACAGGCTTCATATGGTGCTATTTAGGAAATTGGGTCTGGTCAGTTTGGGATAAATAGGAAAACTTTTTTCTTGTTCCTGTCATTTGACAGCAAATGGGAAGAGGAATGGGTAGAATCTCATTGCTCTTCCACTGGCCAATGTGGATGTGATCTTTTAACACAAAGACACAGTGAATCCCTTTCCTCTGGGACCTAAAAAGGAGCAACAGCCTCCTAACAGTATCTATCTGACAGTATTCATGCCAGTACAACAGCACCTTGCTCTTCACTGTGTCCTTGTGAGAAAACAAAGGCTTTAGTGACTGCTCTACTAGAGATTGTGATTAAGGTGCTGACAATAACTTGCTCCTACTTTCAGTTTTAATGAATGTATCAGTTTCCTCAACTTCTTTTGCATCTTAGTTTTGAAATAATTACTCAACAATCAAATCTTCTGTGTTTATTTGGGTTTTTCTAGGAGGGACTGTAATGAGTAGTCCCTGCACATCTATCCCTTTACTCCTCTGTTTATTTTCAAATATGTATCAAACACTTCTGCATATTTTTACAAGATGGTTAGTGCTTAGAAAGTGGAAAAATAGACAGAGAGCTGTGAGTCAGCCTGGCAATGGCTTTAGTTATGCATTATGTACTTTAATGTGTACCAAGGCTGAACAGAGGTGGAGAGAGAGATGGAAATTGTTCCCAAGGCCCATGTACTTTTGTGGACATGAAAAAATAAATTGCTTAACCTTTTAGAAGAGCCTCATGTTCTGCAGTGGCTTGACTCAGCCCCCAGTTGCAGATGAAGGAGCCTTTTCTCCTCTTTGAGCCTCCTGGGTTTGCAGAGACAGTGCACAAAGGCCTCCAACAATTCAGTCTTCTCCTCCCCTGTGATACTGTCAAATCCCTCTGGGCTTTCCTTGTGTCTGATGTCGTTGTGATCTGCTGGTTCATCCTTAACCCTCTGTGTAGGGATGGGAAAGTCAGGGTTGAGGAATCTCAGGAGGATTTACTGTGCAGCTGAGAGAGTGATCTGGGGCCAAATGCCATGCAAATAGATCCTGAAGGCACTGTGTACAATTACTATAAATTATTGACACTGAATAGGAAAAACTACACTTAATGCATCAAATAAAGCAGAATGAAAACAGCTGTCTCCTTCCCTCATGTTTCCTTTCTTATTCCTGCCACAATCTAACATGGAATTCTCACTGCAGACAAAATTACAGCAGAAGGACTACTTCACCTAGGCAGGACATTGCATATGTGAACGTTGCAGCATGTGATGCAAGGAGGTTGTTGTAACACAGATAGCTCTCTCTCTGGTTAAGCCTTGATACTGTCAGATTGTATTTCCCTACTTCCCAAGACTTTTCCTTGTCTTCTCATGCTAGCTGGCTGCAATGCCCAATCTGAGAGTTGTGTGATTTGGGACACTTACTCTGCCATTCTCTGCTGCAAGAAAATCATTTTAATTTTGTAGGATTCCTGCAAAAGCTTATTCTGTGCAGTGATCTAGCCATGCATACAACATAGATATTCATACAACAGGTACAGCATAGATGTCAGTGAAAGGGTTCAAAGAAACTCTAAGAGTCACTGTACTGGGACTTGTGACTCAGCTGCAGGGAAAAAAAGGTGATGGCTCTATAAATAGATGGGATGAATTGTACTGGAGGGAGGAACATAGGCTGTAGAGGTAGTGGCAGATTAATAGGTGTAATTATCATAATTCTATGGGAATCAGTTGAGTAATGACAATATCTGTCAAGGAAGTACAGAAGATCATTCCTGAGCTGTTGTCAGGCATCCAAGTAGCCTGTAAAGAAGTGTCCAAAAGGAGGAATATGGGTTGGATCAAAGAGAAGTTTCAGTACAATTATGCTCAATAAAGTTCAGAGTTACACCTAAAATATTTTTCTAACAGTCTTCCTTCCTCCCTTGATGAAATCCTGTGGCTGTATAAGCTGTCAAGTAGCTGTTTGGAATAATTCACCACAATGCTTTTCAGCATTACCTCCAACAACCAGGAGAAAATTAAATGGTCTCTTAGTTTTGTAAGATGGGGTCACTAAGACAGGAGAATGGCCAAAATAGGCAGCATTGCTCCAGCTTGCACCTTGCTCTTAGGTCTGTGATGCTTTCAGCTTGCTTCCTAATACTGATGTTGCTGTTTCAGAATGATTTCTCAACATGCAGGGGTGGTGTTTAAGGAAGCTAATGAGAGGATTGAATTGGCAGACAATGGCAGTCAGAAGACTTATCCCAAGTGTTCTGTCACATAGAGACAGAGAATGGGACAGACATGTCCAATTGCTGCCTAATACTGGGGCTGTAGGAACACCTTTTTAGCAGCCACATGCTCCAAGCAATAATCATGTACACCCTTCATTTGCTCAAGTGAGTGCTTTAGGGTGCAGAAGACTGAGCTTTATCTTGTAAATGCATCTTCCTTCAGCTGCTGGCCTTGGCACATGTTGTTTGCTGTGGTTGAGACTCAGTCATAACATGACAGGCTTTGATAGACTGCCTCAATTGTTTGTTTAGGTTTTTTTCTTTCCTTGATAATACCTGTTGCATTTTGCAGTACTCTGTAAAAAGTGAAGGCTGCTTGCTGATCACAAGAGCCAATCAAAAGAGAAACATGACATACAGAGAAAATAGATATTGTTTATGGATTTGATAGTGTTGGCCCAGATGTCTGCAGAAAAAAGTTCCCTTTTGATTATTATTATGATCACAGTCACATCAAATGGCTTGTAACTTCCACCACAGGTAAAATATTCACCTCATGGACTTTGTGAAGACTTTTAAACAGGGGTAGAAAAAGGAGAAATTATGATACACCAGAGGATGCTCAGTAAATCCCAAAGGAGCTGGTGTCACTTTGAATCCACAGCCTTTTCAGCATCTGTTTTCAAGGCTCTGGTTTCTACTCTCTGATTTGGTAATTTCCTCCTCACAGCTCTGGTTTTGCTCCACTGAGCCTGCACCATGGGAATGAACTGGCTTTGCTTTTTTCCCCAGGCAAGCTAAAGTTTCCTTGGAAAGCATGGCTGGGAGGCACTGACATCAGTGTAGCCTGCAGTCACAGCATCCCCACAAGGTGCATATAGCTGTTGTCACTTTGTGGATGGGGAAATGAAAGCAGAGGAGTAAAGGTATTTGCCTAAGGCCACATAATGAATCAGTTAACTTGTGTCTCAGATTAGTTATAGCTCAAAACTTCCCTGCTGCCAACCCTGTGCTTGCTCCAGCAGACCACACTGTTTCCAGTGCCACAGGGGGACACAGTATTGGCTTTGCCCTTCTAGTTTAGAGGACATGCAGGTGGTCTTAAGACAAAAAATAATCCTTCTGCAAATTGTTTTAAGAGACTTTGTTCTACTATCAGGGTGGCAACTCTGGAGCAATTGTTTTCTGCTTGCCTATTTCTTGGAACCATGACCTTTATGTCATTGCACAGAAGTTTTAATATCATAATGGCAGTTTTCTGATAATATTATAGAGGCTGACAAACCAAAAGCTAGGGTAAAACTAGACTAGCAGATCACACAACATGGCATAGTTAATCATATAATGTAACTTTATTGAAGAGGAGTGATACAGAGCAGGGCAAATGAATAATTTTTATAGGTGGAATGAAACCATGGTAGCTTGGAGCTATAAGAAGCTTGAGCTCTAGCTACTTTGTGACTAAGTCTTTTTTTTAGTGTTGGAGATGTAACATGAGTTTTGAGGGTTGCTGAAGGGGAAAGTTATTGTCTGGGGCCTTTTCTTGTAATAAGCAGGGTCTGAGATGAGTAATGTGGGAGAAGTAATGCCCAGGAAAGTAAACTTCAATTTTATAGCAGGGCTATTGCTAATATTTGAAAGAAATTTAGAAAGAGTTAAGAAGTAGGAGATATGGAGTGCAAGACATCCCATGGTAATGTCTAGGCACTATCTAGTGGTTTGGTACTCAGAGCTTTGAGATACACTGAGTTTTGAGAGCAGGGAAGTGCAACGGATCTGAAGCAAGAAATATATAAAGTGAGTAATCTTTTATCTGTTAACATATATTCTTGGATTTGTATGATTAAAGCAGAATACTGTTTCCTATTCTACTCAAAATTTCTATGTTTTTGCTTGAATGATGTACACAGATAGAGAAATCTGTACATACAACTTTCCTGTCAATAGTTTTTTGCTTGCCAACATCTGTGCAAAGAATTGCTCGAGACTGCTTTTACAGAACTTCTTATTCAGTACTAAAGTAAGTTTGATTATTGCTGGAAACTTCCTAACAAAATATCTATTTAAAAGTAATACATTGCCCTTGAAGGGATTTTACACAGGTTCTGAGAGATATAAATGAACTTTGAGAGCAGCAAGTGAAAAAAACTCAATCTGCATTCTTGTGACTTCCTGCTACTCCCAGAGGGCTGTTTGCACTGGTGCAATATGCATATCCAAGTTAAAGGACAGAGTCCTGAATAATGCAGTCTTTGGGTCCATATTCAAACCACCTTACACATGTCCAGCCATCATTCTGGGCACTATCTGCTGAAGAAACACCATTATTGATCTCCCAGCCTTCTTCCAAATATGTAGTGCAATCTAGAGCCCTAGAAACTTTCTCATGTAGAAGGTGTTATAGAGTTATTGCAGAAATAAATTTGGGTAGATGTGGTGCTTCAGGGGATGATTTAGGGACAAGAGTAGTGTAGGGCTATCATAGAATGGCTGAGGTTGGAAGGGACCTTAAAGATCATCTAGTTTCAACCCCCCTGCCATGGGCAGGGATGCCACATGCACTAGACCAGGTCATCCAGGGCCACATCCAGCCTGGCCTTAAATACTGCCAGGGATGGGGCCCCCACAACCTCTCTGGGCAACCTGTGCCAGTGCCTCACCACCCTTTGGGTAAAGAACCCCCTTCTAATCTCCAGCCTAAATTTCTCCTCCTATTGGTTGGACTCCATGATCTTGAGGGTCCTTTCCAACTGTAATGATTCTGTGATTCTGTGATTCTATGATTCTATGAAATGTTAAGCCTAGGAATGTCTGGGCATGGAAGCATTGAGGGAGACTCAGGAAAAGGGCTGTGAGAATGACAAGTATTGATGGTTATCAAAACCCTAGCACACACCTCGCAGCTTCCCACTAAGACTGGGAGACAAAGGTAAAGATGGGGATGGAGAAACTGACAGTTCCTAATGGGTACAGAAATGTATATCTAAAGCCAGTGCATGGTCACCAGGATAACAGGAATCCAGAAGATGTGAGGTGGACCTGACAGCTGGTGTCCCTTGCTTCCCATCCCATTTCAAGGATTCCTAGATGCAGCACCTGCATATACATTGCCTCTTGGCTGGATGCTGGATAGATGACTTAGGCTCACACATTTTATTGTTGTGATTCTGTAGATATGAGAAGGTGAAGATGAATGACTGAAATTGGCTTTGTTTAAATACTAAATCACCACTCCCTTCTGTAAGGTCCTACACTGTGATTTCCTACAAGGCTGGTACAATATTGCAACATTATCTCTGACAGTGCTGCCTGCTGTTCTGTGAGATTAGTGTATTCTGTAGATGAGGAGAAAATCAGGCTCTATATTTAAACAGTGTGCTTATCATGCCTCTTCTTGCACATTGTGTATTGCACTATATATGCAGTTTTTGTTTAAATTTTAATTTGTTTTAATTTTGGATTGTATTTATGAAGGTGCCTCTGGAGGAAGTCCTAGTGAGTGTGGGTGGATCCTGTAGGAGGCAAGCTGGCTGTGGAAGATGATGGTAACATTCAAACACAAAGGGCAGAAAACAACCTGAAGAACAAGACAGATAGTGTCAGCTATGATTGTTGGCCAAGGGATGATGCAGAGTGTGGCTGTGTTAATGGTAGGGACACCATGCAGAGACCTGCTTGTCTGAGGGATAGTAAGATTATAGCACGTTTGTAGGGGAGGCAGTATTTCACTGTCCAGAGGAGAGACAGAAGAATAAATGTCAGCAATGACTGAAATAGATAAAGTGGACTGGACTGAATTAGAAACCATGGTTTGGAGAAAGGAGGAGATCAGACAACTTTGCAGAATCTCTTTTCTGTTGTTCTGTGAAATAAAACTCCCTTGCTTTTGGGCAAGAGTGTGTACACATACATGAACCAAGAGAGGCATAGTAAGTTTTCTGGTCCCAGGAAAAACATCCAGGTATCTACAGTATGCCACATGAATAGATCAAGCTTTTGGTCATGCAAAACCACCATGAAGCAGTGAACAGATGGATAACATGGAGACAGAATTCACTGATATTTTGGCAGCTGTAATTTTCCTGAACAATATCCTTCCATGCTAAAATGATAAAGTGACATGTTTTTATTTTATTTTGAGCATGGATTTGCAACCTAAAATTTGATGGTCAACTGTTTGTCTAAAAAGGTCTGAAAAAGACAGTCATGAAAACCATGGAATAGGTTTATATTTGCTGTTAGGTTCTCCACATTTCTCTGGAAAGTTTTTAGAGCTTTCCAAATTGATAGCATCTGACTTAAAATGATGATGGGGAAACCAGATGATGTGTCTAATTTTCCCTCTGCATTTGTAAAAGGAATCTAAATGAAGTCAGTAGATCTGCAGACTCATTTTGGAATGACAGGAGATTTTATTTTTCAATGATGTGCCAAGAAGGGTTGAAATAGAATCATTGTAAGAAAATCTGCAAAACTACATGTATTCATTATTCTAGATAGTAATGGATACCTAACTCAAAAAACCATGTATCTTAGAGTTCTGTTATTTTCAGTGATGGCTAACTTATACCTAGAATCACTGGAAGGACTGAATAATTAGCAAAAATATTAAAATATTGCTTTTCAAATCTCCTGGTAGATATGATCAAACTGGAAGGGAAAATGCACATTACTTACTTTACCCAAGGCAATCTGATAATTTCTGCTTTTCTTTCTCCTCTAGTTATCCTACTCACTCTACAGCTACAGGACAAAAATATAGGAACATTCAATTTTACCACACTCTACATTGATTTAATTCTTCATTGTGAAGAAAAGCTTGTATTAGAAAAGCACACAATTTTTAGCATATGTATTGCTGCTCTGTTGTGGCCATTGAACAGATCCATATTGAAGTGCAGCTATGTGCCCTCTCCTGTAATCAGAAACTTCTGTCCCTCTGCTGCCTTTTAAATGTGTCCTCTGGGGTTTACTTTCTGTTGCACTGAATGTAATGCCTATGGTGGTTTAGTTATTCCCAAACCAGACCAGAGTTGTTTAACTCATGAGTGAATGCAGCTGAAATGGATCTGGATGACTTTGTCCTAAGAAGGACTATTAATGATGTCACAGTTTTCTCTCACACCTCCATCTGTGTGAGCAGGCAGCTGGGCAATGCCATGGACTCATGCTAGAGGCACTAGAGGCTGCTTGGCTACAGACTGTGTCTGTAAGTACAACTTCCTGCAATTCTACACCAGAAAATTAGGCTGTGTTTATACCAGTAAATTGTGTTCAAGACTGTTGTCTGGCACTGAGACCAACTGACTTACAATAACCTCCTTATAATTCAGTATTAAAGTATTACCTTCACTACCTGGTGTGCCCAGTGAGCACTCTTTTTTTGGCCTGTGCCAATTCTTGATTAAGCTCAGAAATTTTCTGGGAGCAGAGGCCAGAGCTCTGCCAATTCCAACAGTTCCCTGCAGGGATAACTGAGTGCCAGTTGTATTTTCTGGGACCATTTAGTTTACTAGCATAAATTTAGTTCAAAAAGCTACACAGCTCTCCTTTGAGGTGCCTGTTTTGCAGAAGAGCAGTCAAATTGTGCACCTACCACCACAAAAAATATAACATCCCACAACCCAAACCCCAACAAACCAAACAAAACCAAACCACAAACATCAAGAGAAAAGCACCACATCTGAGCATAAGACTCAAGTCCTGGCTGTAGCTCTGAGTTCACCAAAGTGTTTTGCTCTCTGTGGTTCTAAACTACTTGTTTGTACCCTGTTCACAGCTCATCAAGAGTTTGGCTGCTTCATCTGGAATTTAGCTGAGAATATGTGTGAAGACATGTTTCTATTATCCACACAAACTTCTTTGCCATACACAAATTATTTCCTTGGACAAGCTGGACATGAGCAAGCAGTGTGCGCTGGCAGCCCAGAAGGCAAATCGCATCCTGGGCTGCATCAAAAGAAGCGTGAGCAGCAGATGGAGAGAGGTGATTCTACCACTGTACTCTGCTCTGGTGAGACCTCATCTGGAGTACTGTGTTCAGCTCTGGAGCCCTCAGCACAGAAAGGACATGGACCTGATGGCGTGGGTCCAGAGGAGGGCTACAAAAATGCTCAGGGGGCTGGAACACCTCCCCTAGGAAGACAGGCTGAGAGAGCTGGGATTGTTCAGCCTGGAAGAGAGAAGGCTTTGGGAGGACCTAATAGTCACCTTCCAGTACCTGAAGGGGAACTTACAAAGAGGCTGGAAAGGGCCTGTTTACAAAGGCCTGTAGTGAAAGGACAAGGGGAAATGGCTTTAAATTAGAGAAGAGTAGATTTAGATTAGATATTAAGAGCAAGTTCCTTCCCATGAGGGTAGTGGAACACTGGAACAGGTTGCCCAGGGAAGTGGTTGAGGCCCCGTCCCTGGAGGCATTCAAGGTGAGACTGGACAGGGTTCTGAGCAACCTGATTTAGTTGGGGATGTCCCTGCTCACTATAGGGGGCTTGGACTAGATGACCTCTGGAGGTCCCTTCCAACATCAATGATTCTATGATTCCATGATTCTAACTCTTAGATCTAAAAAACAATTATTTTCTTTTCACATATAATATCTTTCTAGCATTGTAGCTCCTTTCCTGAGTCTTCTGTGATGTTAGGGGTCAGATACAACTACTATCAAGGGTCTACTCATTTTTCATTATTTTTCTGTTTGGTGTTTTTTTTCAAAATTCAGTAAGTTTTACTGTGTCAGTTCTGACATTAAGAAGGTAAAGTAATGAGGAAATTAATCTTTCTTTAGAGCCAAATAGAATTTTAAATCCTGTAACTAGTGAAATGGCAATTCTTCTCATATTTGTGATGTTTTTTACTTTTGAAGGTTTGAGGTCTGCATGCATCACACTGCTTTGGTGGATCAGTTTTGTATTTTGGGCCTAAGATCTCATCAAGTGTGTGTTTTACTTTCTGTGTGATACTAGGTTAGTGGGATGTCATGAGATGGAAACCATGAAGTATGGATGGTTTCAGAAGCTGGTTTCCTGCAGGCAGGAGCTCCTGTCCATTAGGACTCTCAGCCTGCCTCAGGAAGAGATGTCTTCCAAGTGTGTCTCCTGCTATATGTGGCTGTGTGCTGCTCTAGTCAGCATACAGAAAGAAGGTAGGTGTGTTGGTCTGAATCTATCTGGCTGTGTTAACATTTCCTGCTAGGAAGAAATGTGCCTTTCCATAGCTACCAACAAATTATTTTTCTGACTGCAGGGTCAGAAATGTGCTTTCCAGTGGCACACTCTATTGCTAATCTGCCTGTGCTTGGCACTGTGGTATATAAACATCATGGAAATTTTATATCAAGAAAAATCTGACATGAAGCCAACACTGAATCTTATCTGGTATGGACACAAGACAAAATAATTATAGTAGGGGGCTTGAGAATTTAATCTGTTGTTGACAACAGAGAGATTTCTCAAAGTATAAATGAAAATCAGAAACTTAAATTCAAGCTATGATCTCTTTTTGCATATTTTTAAAAAAATTGTAATTTATCTACTGTTTGCTTGTTTTATGAGTGCTTTTCAGAAAGACTATGACCTTTATGGTAAGTTTTGACATACAGTATTTAGTAGAAGGTCCCAGTGTTGAAAATTTTCCTTTAATGTAGAAATCTTTTCATACAGTCCAGAGTTTTTAGTGTATTGTGTCAAGTGGCAGCTTTGGACAAGGTATGATTGAGTCTGAAATTGCTGGGATTTTGCCTTGAGGATCTCCTGTTTTCTAGGGGAGACTGTAATGTCAGGCATCAGAAGTGAGTACAGCAAGAATTCTTCCTTGTGCTCCAAACCTCACTCCTGAGAATGTCAAGTTACAAGATCAGGATCCAGAACAACAGGGATATGGTTACCCATACAACTTTTGGTCTTTACACAGAGATAAGATCTTTAACTACATAATCATTTATTAATGCTTCAGGGAATAGAGTGCTGCTTTGGAAAATGGAGTTTAATTTCTGCCTCTACCAGAGACTTGCCATGTGACACTGGACAAGCCAGTTAAATTGTTAGGCCATGAATGTGTTCCCAGTGTCTTACACTGAGGGGCAAATCTGCTGAAATGGATAATGCTTAACATCTCCAGCTCTGTCTCCTGGGACTGTGCTTTGAGCTTGCATAAAATAGCATGGATCACCCTCCTATAAAGTTGAATGTGGGAATCAGGTATTAAAAAACACCTTTAAACATTTTATCTTGCATATCTTTGCCTCAGGTTCCCCAGTATTCAGTGAAAAAAAGAATATCATCTATCTCACAACAGTTGTATAGTGGAGAGAAATTAATTAATGCTTCTCAGACACTTAAATGCAAAGCATCTCAAAGGAGAAGCCAGAAGGAAACACATCATTTTGTGATGTGTGCAAAGCTGCTCTCTACCTTTTTAATAAAGAAAGAATTAAAAATATGAATGCTGAACAAGAAGGTTAAAACAAAATACTGAATAACAGCAGCTGCGCTGAATGAAGTTGTGACCCCACAGAGAAGATGCAAAGTGATAGTGTAATTAAGGATTAGAAGAGAAGATCAAAGGGAAGTGTACTAAAGGGTTTTAGATATGTGAATGACTGGTGGAAACCCCTGTTCTTCATGTGTGGTGACAGGACAGGAAAAACACACAGAGATGCAGCAAGGGCAATCAAGATTGCTATGGAACAATTCCAAGTGTTCAAAACACAGACATGGGGAATATACATCATCCTACTCTCCATGTTCTGTGATAGTTTCATCCCACTTTATACCTTCTTTGTTCTCTCTACTTCTCAAACTAAAATTTTATCTTTTCTGAGCTGACCTTGTCATTATCCCTGTATACTTCCTCCTTGCATCTGAAGTGCATAAGGCACCTGTGATTTACCCACATCACTCTGTTGCCTATATTTCTTTTCTTTCCTCTGTGATAGGATTTTTTGCATATTTACTTTTAATAGAGTTTCTTCAAGGAACTCAACCTCTTTTACAGGTTTCTACCTTGACTAGCCTTCCAGGAGGCTGTATCTTGAAATTGAAATCTTGTCTTCCTAAATACTGCTGTTTTCATTTGCCTATTCTTTCTTCTTAATGTGTCATTTCAACCTTGCTTTTTTCTGGATGCCCTTTCCCTTGGTACTTATAATTTCTCCCCTGCTGGTTATAAACTCTTAATGGCTTTCAGTGCTATTTAACTTCAAAACAATTGTCAAAATAAAAATGTAAATATTAAAAAGAAGTTATCTACCAGATCCTCCTGGCCTGCCTCTGTAGGGTAAACTCCATTGTTATAGCATCTGTTGTCTTTTCCCCTTTGAATGACACTTTCTAACAAGTCCATTTGTTGGTGGACTAGAAAGCTAACATATGCTCCTTAATATCTTCCTTGATGATAAGATAATGTCTACATTGTATTAATTATTCTTGTGATATAAATTAACCCACAAAGTCTCTTATTTCAGATAAATTATATGTATCAATGGAATAGTTTTGAGTTCAAATTTGTATTTTCTTTATTTTTGGTGCAAATTATTGTTATTTTCTTTCGTAGTTCAGGTCCATTTTGTAATACTTTCATGTTGTCAAAGGTGACCTTTACTCTACCAGGGAAAGAAAAATTATTAATCATACTCTAATTTCTTCCAAGTAAAAGAGAACAAGAACTTAAAAAAAAAAAGGTTGAGAGAATGAAATTGTGGGTGGCTAGGTGTAGGTGAAAAGTGTGAGGAGAATAAGAAAATGCAATGATGATTAGGTCTTGATCATGGCAGCCATATATAGGAAATCACAGAAATGTGTGTAATCTTCACCCAAAGCCTTATAAGGAAAATGGATCAAAACAACATGTTCAAAATCCTTCATTCAACCTCTTGGTTTGAAGAAATGTTCTGATACCAACAGGATGAAAGGCACAAAGTACTGTTCTTCAGAGGGAAGTATCAAACACAAATAGGGAAAGGTGGAAATAAGCAGACAACAGTACTTCTGACCATGGCAGGGTATTATAATGTAAGATGTATATAAATACAGGCTGGGTGAAGATTGGCTTGAGAGCAGCCCTGAGGAAAGAGACTTGGGGGTGTTGGTGAATGAGAAGCTCAACATGAGCTGCCAGTGTGTGCTTGCAGCCCAGAAGGCCAATTGTATCCTGGGCTGAGTCAAGAGAAGCGTGGCCAGCAGGTGGAGGGAGGTGATTCTCCCCCTCTACTCTGCTCTCCTGAGACCCCAACTGGAATATTGCATCCAGTTCTGGAGCCCCTATTCCAAGAGGGATATGGGGGTGCTGGAGTGAGTCCAGAGAAGGGCCAGGAGAATGATCAGAGGACTGGAGCACCTCTGCTACGAGGACAGACTGAGAGAGTTGGGGTTATTCAGTCTGCAGAGGAGAAGGCTCCCAGGAGACCTTCTTGTGGCCTTCCAGTATCTGAAGGGGGCTACAAGAAAGCTGGGGAGGGACTTTTTAGGAGGTCAGACAGTGATAGAACCAGGGGAAATGGGTGTAAGCTAGAGGAGGGCAGATTTAGGTTGGATATTAGGAGGAAGTTCTTCACTATGAGGGTGGTTAGACAGTGGAACAGGTTGCCCAGAGAGGCTGTGGAAGCCTCATCCCTGGAAGCTTTGAAGACAATGGTGGATGGGGCCCTGGGCAACCTGATCTAGTGGATGGTGTCCCTGGCAGGCAGGGGGTTTGAAAATAGATGGTCTTTAAGGTCCCTTCCAACTCTGACAATTCTATGATTCTATGATAAATAAGGCTGAAAAACAATGCTGTTGCCAGAAACTTAATCTCATTCTGGAGCTATAGGGAAGAGGATATGTCAGACAGGGGAGGCAGTTGGTTAATTCCACTTGGTTCTAGCAAGGTTATCTGGAGAATGGTGCCCAGTGTTGTGCACTGAACCTCAGCAAGGTGTAAACAATTTGGAGAGCATCCAGGAAAAAGCATTAGTAAGTATGAGAGATTTAGGAAGCCCAAACAACAAAAAAATGATTGAAGAACTGCAGCTGTTTTTTTCAGAAGTATGGAAGACTAAGGAGGGATGGGAGCCATTTTCTAACATTAAAGATTATAAAGATACTTGTGGTCATCTGCTAGTCCACATAGTCATTGGGAAAAAAATAAAGGAAGAAAACAATTTAATTTGAAGGAAAATTGACTTGAGGTGGATATTAAGAAACCCTTTCTCATTGCTAAAATTGTGGAAGTCTAGAAGAGGCTGTGTTAAGGAGCTGGTGGCTTCAGAGATTTTGAAACAAACACTTGCTAGGAATGGACTAAGAATGCATCAAAATATCCTGCTGAGCTTAGGTGCTTTCCAGCCCACCATTTGTATGATTTTTTGGCTATCTGTTATCTGTAGTTAGAATCTGTAACTTTAAAAGAAGACTCTGATATAAAGAACCTTACTAAAAGATCCCACTGCATCTTACAGTGCCAGACTGACCATCTCAGCAGCAGATGAACTTTTCAGAGCCCAGATTTATTTTTGGGAAAAACAGCTTCAGTCCTCTCCAGCTGGATTATTCTTGGTTTTCATCCCAGGATGAATAGTTCTGGGAGCAGAGGTTGAAAGCAGGATCACATGCCCTCCAGAATCAGAATTCCTCTCTTCTGCTCTCCATCTTGTTTCTGAGCTCTTTGCATTTTGTTGCAAACAAGACATGAAAAATGCCTTTAGTTCTTGTAGATTTTTATACAGATGCATCTTCTCTATAAGGGAGAGGAGCAATGATCAGCACCCCTTTAAGTTGAAGACTGTCAGAAGAGTGTTTCTTCTCTCTGCTTCTGGGAGCCATCCCAATTATGAAGCTGCAGCAAAAGAAAGGGAAGGCACTACTCCTTTTCTATCATTGATTTAGTGTTTTTAATAGCCATTCTGCAGTAGAATAAACTTACAGAATGCTTATTAGATCAAGTCCCTTCTGGGCTTGTATTCAAGGATATTCACTTTGGAAGGAGACAGACTTCAGTTCAGTTGAATAACCTGTTCAGCCACACTGGCAGAATTTCTGAGCAGCAAAAGAAGAAGGCATCACTGTGCAAGGCTCTAGTCAGAAACTTGAGGGTTTTGTGTCATTTCAAGCATACAAATGCTACTTTTGATGACAACCTTACTGATTTTTTTTGTCCTGTAATTTTCAGCAGCTAAGGCAGCATCTCCTGCCACTTTATGTGGAACACCTGCTCATGTCTGTGAGCTAAGAGCTATTTGAATTTTCACTTTTCTCACATTAATGTGATAGCATGCACATATCCACAGTTCTAGAATACAATACTTATATCATCCTGTGTCAAGCTGCATAAATATATCCAGCAGAGAAGGGAAGGTGACAGCTACAAGCAGCCTTTTTGTACTAAAGTAAAAAACACTTGGTCTCTAGTCTTAAATGTAATCTTAGGGGTCTAGAGAGCATTCTCAATTTTGCTTAAATTTTCAAGATTAGTGAGTGTTTCATAAACATCACTGGTGTGTGGCATGAAATAGTTATTTTAATCCTGTAATGATTCAAGCTATTGTTTGATCTCATGTTACTGTAAACTTCCTGGGTTTGATTGTGCTGAAGGAGTGCTCATTATTGTTGTAGCTGAGTTTGCAATTATTACATTGTTTTAATTGACAAGAAAATCCATTAATAGCATACAAAGCTGTTTTCTATTTCAAAATGAACAAGAGAATTCAATCCTAGGTGAAAGGTGGGAAAAATGAGCTAGACATCTGTCCATCAGTTGCCTTAATCTTTGGAATAAGATTTTGCATCTTTAAATGTCCAGAAAATGTATGCCTACAATCCCTCCCAAGCAAAATGAATGGGAAGTCTGAATATCTATATGAGGAAACAATAAAAGATCTCTGTTTTTAAAAGCAGCTTTTGATTTCAAATAAAAATAATAGCAACAGCAGAAGAAAGGGAAATTAAATGCCTTGGAAAAATAAGTCAAACTAATAAAATAGGTTGGACTTGTTTGACTGTTTGAGTATTGTATAAAGACCTAAACATTGGAAGTAAATAGTTGACAGAAAAAAACCCCTCCAAAACTGCAAGACCCTGACCTATCAGCAGAAGACTGTGGTGCTGCATTCAGAATAGCTGGTTCTGGAAATATTGTTATGGGCTTAAAGAGCTGTTGTCACTAATCTCTTAAAACTCCAAGTTGGCAGTGCAGTATTGCAGCTGCAAAATGTGTTATTTCTGTAGGAAGCTGGGTCAGTTTTTCCACATGTTTTAATGTCTCTTCTTGTTAGGAGGTAAATCCTGTAGTTTCTAACTGTGAATTAGTTCTGTGATAAATTCTTACAAGACTGGAGGGACTGCTCTGATACAGCACTTTATCAAATTCACACAGTGACTGTTGTTTCTGCTAACATATTGCATTATTTGCTTCACTTCACTCCCTAACAATTCTTTTCTCTCTGAAGGAAAGCTAAGCAGTGTATTAACATCAACTATAACATAGCAGGCACCCTAGTTTGCTATATGGGATTTGTTTATCTCCTTGTTTTTCAATACTTAACCTTATGTCTCCAGAATAATTATGTGCCCAATTAACTGTAGTTTATATGCTCTGTGTGTTTTAAGTCTGCAGTGTTGTTCCTCTAGAAAAATTACTTCTCTGCACAACTGTGATCATTTCAGCCAGCACAGGCCACACTGAGATCTGGAAGTTATTACCTTATCATGGATCAAAAGAGAAGAAATATAGCTACTGGATATAAGGTCAGGAGGGGACAGATTTAGTCACAGAAGACAGTCATACCTTAGCTTCTTCAAGATAGTACCAGATACTTGAATGTTATTCAGGGACTTTTAAAAGACAAATAATTTGTGTTACTATGGCCTAGCAGCTTTAATAATTGGAACTGTGTGTTAAAGGCTCTCAAGAAATTCATAAAGTTTAGTGCTTCTAATTTTTTTTGATGAAGGAACTGTTGAGAAAAGTGTCCTTATATAAATAGCTGTAAAGTTATTTATTTTCCATTTTCTTGTTTGCTGTGGATGAAACTTCTTGCTAAAATGATACTGGCTTTTAAAACAAATCTTCTAGGATTCTGTAAAGACAACTTATGGATTTTTTCAGTTTCTCTTATTTCAATATAGCATTGTGAAATAGTCATTACCTGGCCATTACTCAGAAATATATACTTGAAGTACAAATGCAACTTTTAAAATGTACTTTTATTTAAAAGCTGAAGTTCATGATGCTGGCTGAATTTATGTATGTATTTAGATTTCTGGAACAGTAAAAGGACATTTTATGCACCCAGAACTTTGGACATAATATAAAACTTACTCTAAGTGCAAGACTGAAAGACAGCCCTTCTGAAAAATCATTCACTTGGTGCTCTGGTGGTTAGGATTCAGTTCCCTCACTGCTGGGGCCCAGGTTCAATTCCCAGTCAGGGCAGAATCCTGCTGTGGCAGGGGGGTTGGACTAGATGATCTTTCAAGGTCCCTTCCAACCCCTGACATTCTGTGATTAAATGAAACATAAGACTACTTCTATCAAAAGAGTCAAGATTAGCTTCTTAGCTAAGAATATGATAATCCTTTTCATAAAGCAAAGAGTAAGCACATTAAATGGTGTAAGAACTTGTCATCCCAAGAGAATGTGTGTGAAAATTCATGGCAATGTGATAATGGACTAAGATGTAGATGTATGAACCTCTTCCAAAACATATAACCTCCTCCTCTGTCATTCAAAGAAACTTGTGATTGCTCCATGTTCATGAAACAGATGTGAGCCTCTGCAATAACATGCTTCTTTAATTTGGTTAACTGCTTCATCTTTATGTAGATCACAATTAGTTGGTTTTTCCAAGATATTGGAAATGTTTGCATGAGGCTAGAGTTCAAGGCAACAGCAAAAAAGTGATTTATGAGCAATCATTCTTAAACAAGGACTAAGCAATATGGTGCAAACAACAATAGGACATCCTCCAGTGCTTGTCCCATAAGGATGGCATTTCATACTGCTTGAAGCTAGAAAGTGCTAATGGCCACTATAAAATAGGTTCTTGTTCTCAAATGATAAGACAGCTTATTAAAAGTAAGGAACACAATAAGGACTTCTGCTGAATTTAATGACAGTGATTGAGCTCCTGTATGCAGAGAGGCAGCTACACATAGGGGGGATTACTGCCTAGTTTATCAAATTACGAGGTGAGCAAGGTATCCTCTTCCTAAATACAAATAACATTTCAAGGGCAGAGTGTTGATAAATAGCATGGATCAAAGAGAAACTTTTACTAAATCAATCAAATCTTTTTCTCTGATAATGAGACAGCATCAGGCTTTTGGAGCCCTGTCAGAGAAGGGTCAAATTGGTGACGAGCATCTTTCTGCTGTCCCATGTTGAAATGTAGAGTGCTGGGCAATGAAAATTAAGGACATGTGTCCTGGACAGGAAACCTTGGAAGAGGCTCTTCCCCACTCTAGATCTCTCTGGGGTCCATCATAATGTCCTACAACTGATCTGCATGTATAACTTGGAAAAGGCAACATACATAGCTTGGGCACTCACAAGAACATGCAGAATGTTTTGCATTCTAACTGAATGCATAAGAAGACGTTTTCTGATTCTAAACAAGTAGGCATCCTTGAATGTTAAGTATTAACAATTATTAAAACCCAATTTATGATAAAATAAATTAAAACAAACAAATGTGAAGAAAGGGTAAGCAGGAGGGGTTTTTTTGCTGTTGTCATCCTATATGGCAGTTGGTTTACAGTTCCTCAAGGGCTGATTAGTCCTATATAGATTTTCACAGCAGCAGCACGCTTCTTATTAGTTATCAATTTTTTTGAAACTCAACTCAGCTGGTGGAAGTTATTTTCCCAGAATGACTTTTTATATTTTGTAATATTTTTGTCTAGAAAACTAAAAAATGTCTGTAGGGTCTCCTTATCCAAAATTACTATGGTGACAAAACAGGTCTCTGAGCATAAAAGCACGTCTGCAGTAACCCAACGGAACAGAAGCTTACATGTTCAGCCTTAAATTTCCATCAAAGGCTGACACCATGGGAATAGGTTTCCACATTCACATGAAATTGCAGGTTGCTATAACATCAGCAAACAAACTAAACCATGCATGCCTGGCCTGTGGAGTCTTCAGTCCTTAGCACTGCAGAAGGGAGAAGTCTTACCAGCAACGTGTGTTAAAGTTTGTTGGAATGTAGAACTGTAACAAAATCCATTAATAACTATACTCACAAAAAGACAGTGGCTTAGTATGTTTTATTTCCTTTTCTTTCTCATCTTGGAGAGGAGGATAAGGTGAAAACTATATCCATAGAGTCACAGATATTGACCTCAAATTGGTCTCAACTAGACATGAAATCTGCTTTAGTACATAATCCAGAGCACACCCACCTATTCTCCTGCTAAGAGCTGCTGTGGGGAATGTTATTTTGTGCCACTTTCAAAGATAAAGTCACTGAGCCTCTTATTTTTGGTTGAATGAGTAAGCGTGTTGCTTGTGGAACAACAGAGAAAAGAGTAGGAAAACAAATACAGTGCAAATAAAACTATTTAGCTGAGCCCTCATCTTCTGTTTTCAGCCTCCCAGTCTTGCTCTGTTAAAAGATGCCTTTTTGTTTCTCTCTGAGCTTGCCTGAACATCACTTCTTAGTACCACTAATTTTCATTGCCCTAAATACATTACATCTGCTAAGAGTTGTCTGTCAGTCACAGAATGTAGATAATACTGTTCTACTCTCTGGGATTGCTTAAAAAAAGTGGAGATGTGGAAGCTTCTTTTTCTCTTCCCCATTTCTTTTCCTGTTTCTGTTGGAAACTTTCTAAACTAAACATGTCCATCCCCAAAGGGACTATTTCTCCAAAAAGGTAATACACATAATTCATCGTGTTGAAACAAAACAGTATAATAAAAGTGGGGGAAGAATGTACAGCCTGGTGACTGTCTGCAACCAATACACTCAGGCAGCAGAACAGGAAATTTGGAGGACTTTTGCCTTCCCTGAGCAGATAAGCTTGCATGGCCATGTGCTAGTCCCAGCTAGCCCCACCCCCCGTTTCTGTCCCCCAGCTGCTCATCTTGCGAGGGAGGCAGGGACAGATGTGGGAAGGGCCACAGCCAGCATGGCTGATTTAAACACCCCAGGAGTCCCAGCTGCAGCCAAGGTTGCCCCCAACCTCTACCTCTCCAACCAGACCCTCCCTGTTAGTGAGTATCAGGTCCAGCAGTGCTCCCCTCCTAGTGGGCTCATCCACCATTTGCATCAAGAAATTATCATCAATGCACTGGAGGAACCTCCTGGACTGGGAATGGCTGGCTGAGTAGGTCTTCCAGAAAATAGCTGGGCAGTTAAAATCCCCCATAAGAACCAGGGCCTGTGAGTGTGAGGCTGCTGTTGGCTGCCTGGAGAAAGCCTCATCAGCTTCCTCATCCTGAGCAGGCAACCTGTAATAGGATAGGGAACTGCTTGAAAGAGTCCAGCACAGAGCCACAGATATGATTAAGGGTGGTTGAGCATCTTTCTGAGGAAAGGCTGAGGGAGCTGGGTCTCTTTAGCTTGGAGAAGAGGAGACTAAGGGGTGACCTCATCTATGCCTTTAAATATGTGACAGGTGTGTGTCAGGAGGATAGGGTCAGGCTCTTCTCAGTGGAGTCCAGTGACAGAACAAGGAGCAAAGGCTGTAAGCTGAAGCATAGGAGGTTCTGTGTGAATATAAGAAAAATTTTTTTCCCAGTGGAGGTGCCAGAGCCCTGGCACAGACTGCCCAGAGAGGCTGTGGAGTCTCCTCTGGAGAGATTCCAAACCCATCTGGATGCTCTTCTGTGTGACCTGGTCTAGGGAATCCTGCTGTGGCAGGGGGGTTGGACTAGATGATCTTTCAAGGTCCCTTCCAACTCCTAACATTCTGTGAATGAAGGAGAGGCAGTGACATAATGACATTATTCATATAGAGAAACACTAGTGAGATGGAAGTTTGAAAAGCTTTCTCTTGCCTTAGGCATGCTTTAGTTTGCTATTCAGTAGAGTTTTCCAGTGTTTTTATTGTTGTTGCTGGAGAATAATAACACAAATAACCATTAGAAACATGGGATACAGAGAAATCCTCTTCCTCCCCCCCCCCCAGTTTTAAAAAACCTTATGCCTTCCCTGGAATGGGATCAGTCAGGTTGTGTACCTGACATTATCTGTCTGTTGCAGCTGTGTGTATGTGTGTAGGCCATACTAAGTTAGTGCCTTTTTATTCCTTCACACATTTAGGTTCTGACTCTTCTTTTAGTTTGGCACTTGCAGGCCTGTGTTATTGTCCTCTCAGCCCCTTGTTTTCAAGTAATATGTTTTCAAGTTCCTGTATTAGGTTTCTGTCAATGCACAGACTAGTATTTTAACCAGAGGAGAGATATTCCATTTGCTTTTGCTTTGTTTTTCATTCACACTGCATGACAAACATGGTGAGATCCAATGGGTGAAGTCTTGCCACGCTGTTACCCACAGAATCACAGAATCATTACAGTTGGAAAGGACCCTGAAGATCATCTAGTCCAACCAATAGCCCTACACTACTCTTATCCCTAAATCATCCTCTGAAGAAACACATCTATCCTCTTCTTAAAAACCTCCAGGCATGGTGACTCTACCACCTCCCTGGGCAGCCTATTCCAATATCTCACCACTCTTTCAGTAGAGAAATTCTTCCTAATATCCAATCTAAAGCTACCCTGGCACAGCTTGAGCCCATTCCCTCTAGCCCTGTCACTAGTCACAGGGGAGAAGAGGCATTAGTGTAGCTGGAGATGCTTATGGCTGCCAGACAGCTCCATTCATTGTTCATCCTTATTTCTCTCCTGGATAAATGATGGCAGAAGACCTCCAAACTCCTTTGCTGTGTTTATTTCCCCTCTTATGTTCTCACATTCTCCTTTGAGAACAGAATATTAAGATTGGGCACCCTTGCAGGTTTATATTTAAGCACTTTTAGAAAGCTCCTTTTTGGAATTTTCCTGCTACCATTACCATTAGTATTCTTTAACCTTCTTTTAACTTCCCCATTTTGCTAAGAAAGTTGGAAGTTTTGTCACTCCTAGGTTTAAGGGCTTCACCTCCATTTCTATGCTTTGGGGTTTTTGTTGTTTATTTTATTTTGGATATTGAGAAATAGGGAAGGTGAAAACCAGAAACAACACTACAGCACTTTTATGTTCTGAGTGCCCTCTGTACCACTCCAAAGGATCTGAGAGCCCAAGAAGACAGCTATGTTATTTCTGTGGAGATCTGTTTTCCATTTGATCAGTCAGGGTGAGCAACGGTGTTTAAGAAGTAAAACAAAAGTTAAACCATGCTTTTATGTGAGCTTCATTTTTTTTTATCTTGAGGTTTTCTTTTCTTTCATGTTATGAAGCACTGACAGTTCTATCAACTAGAAAAGATTAGATCCTGTGGTGTAATGTTCCAGGGTTTATAGGATCAGGCAGGGCATGATGAGGGGTTTTTTGGTCACATTTTTATCTTCATAAATTCATCACATTGGCTTTGTGTGCTTGGCTTGAGCAACGAGGGCTCACAGCTTCCACTGCATTCTTTCTAGTAGCAGGATAGCCTAACCCTTCACTATCTTTCTCCTGTCTCCCAACTCACAATTTCAGGTGAATGAGAAGTTCCTGAAAGGCTCAATGACATCCTCTGTTTGTCTTGTCTTTACTGGAATTCAGCCCCAAGGATTTGTCAACCTTGGTTTTGTTCTTTTATGGAAAAGGAAAATTAATTCCAGGTTCAATATGATAGCAATTCTCTGCTTGGAACTAATACAGCTTATATCAATACCATGTTAAGGGAACTGGCCCAGACACAGTAGGCTGGATTTCTAGTTTTACTGAGGATCTGAAAACTAGAATGGTTCAAACATAATACACATGGAATTTGGGGTTCTGGACACAGCTGCCTCAATGGAATGTCTGTAGATTTCTGGCAGTATACTGTGCTTCATGGCATGGTGATACTCCTAACCTCAACTCTGTCCATCTCTACTATAAAGATAATACAAAAATAACAACTATGGAAGCAAAGGATGAGGGGCATTGGATGCTCCTAGTGTGGGAAGGAGAGATTGGAATGGCTTGATATTTTCAGTAAGCATCTAGGGGTGTGGAGACACTTGGCATGCTGGTGAAGGAGGAGCACATTCTTTTTGTATGGGGATGGTGCTGGAGGTTACTGAAACTGGTTGGCTTCATTTTCTAGGTATTTCTGTTTCCTGGTGCACTGGAGCCAGATCTGGTGGCTGTGGGGACTGAGGGAACCCTTCCTGGCCCAGTATAGCAGAACCATCTATAAGTTCAGCTGGTAGTGAAGCTGTGTATGTTTTCCCCAGCATACATGCATACAGGTGTCCACATTGCACAGACACACCTTAGCTGGCCTCACAAATCACCACAGATGCCAGTGCTTTACCAAAGTAAAACCAAACAGCACTCACATGGCCACAAACCACATGCACAGTCCATACCTGTTCCTTCTCATTTGCTTATTGGGGTTGAAGTTTGCGTTGGACACACACACACAGACATTGAAATGCTGCTAGGCTCCCCAAAAGCTGGTGTTTGATGCCTCCTGTATCTAGAAACTGGCCCCCAGGCCCTTGTCTCTGCCAGTTGCTGACCCCAAGACTCTTGAGCCCCCAGGCTTATTGTCCCATCTCGGTGGCTGGCACTCAGACCTTGTTACCCTGCTCAGTGTCAAGTCTGACTTGGATGTCACTAGGGCTCAGCTACACAGGCTCAGAGGAGAGAGTGCACCCACACAGAAGACAGAAAAGCAGATTAAGTAAGAATAGAGGGAAGATAGCAGTGATATGCACAAGGCTCAGTTAGACAAGCACACTTTTCTAATCATCAGCTGTTTTCTGTGTGATTGGCTTCTTTCATCCCCCCTACCCTCTGCTTGCCCATGCTTCTTTTTCTTGGTTTGCCCCAGTTCCTGGAGGAAAGGAGGCAGCACCTGATGCTTGAGCAGTGGTTGTGGACTGAGAAAACCACAAAGCTCCTTTATTTTTGGTCACATAATTTATTGCCATCCCAAACTCTTATTTTTTTCTGCCCAGTCAAGTAGGCTAGGAACTAAAGGACACATAGTGCTGTGATGGTGAATGCTGTCATTTCTGTGTTCTGTGTTAGCTGGGATAGCCTAAGTCTGGTGTCCATTACACCACACAGCTGGCCAGTGGTAGTCAGGGGCAGTTATGCCAACATGACCTTCAAACTGATCAGACTTCTTGTTGCTGGCAGTGTTCCCCTGAGACAAAGCAGTTCTGTGTTTTGTTCGTTGTATCACAGTTCTTCCTTCCCCTTGTCTTCTCTCTCTATTTTTCCTCAAAATGCCTTGCAGAAATTAGCAGGACTTCTAGATGTTTCCCTATACAGGGAGCATCTTTCATAGAAGGTTTGTTTGATTAAAGAAAGCAGAACCATGATACAATTATGTTGTCTTAATCTATGATAAAGCCCACAAAATAATCAGCATACCAATGTATGGTGATAAAATTCTATGGGGAGATGGAAACAAATGCTGTCCTTTATTTGTCATGTAGCCTCCTTTCCTTGAAGTGTAAATAATCACTTCATATCACAGAATTATTATGGTTGGAAAGGAGCCTCAAGATCACCTAGTCCAACTGATAGCCCTACACTACTCTTATCCCTAAATCATCCCCTGAAGAAACACATCTATCCTCTTCTTAAAAACCTCCAGGGATGGGGACTCCACCACCTCCCTGGCCAGCCTATTCCAATATCTCACCACTCTTTCAGTAAAGAAATTCTTCCTAACATCTAATCTAAAGCTACCCTGGCACAACTTGAGCCCATTCCCTCTAGTCCTGTCAGTAGTCACAAGGGAGAAGAGGCCAACACCCGCCTCCCTAGAATGGCCTTTCAAGTAGCTGAAGAGAGCAATAAGGTCTTCCCTCAGCCTCCTCTTCTCCAGGCTAAACAACCCCAACTCCCTAAGCCTCTCCTCATCCAGACCCTAGAAGATTAGGAAATGGCCTAATGACACAGTAAACTAGAAGACGTCCATGCCTCTAGAATAAAGACCCTTTTCTCAGATATTTGCAAATATTTCCAAATAAGACCTCACAGTTACTATTTGAGATGTTCTCCTCTGTTGCACAGAATGGGAAATAAGTAGCAGAATATAAAAGAATGGAGAAAAGGACAGAGATCTAAGTTTGTGAAATTCTGTACAATTCCTGTTCTATCATTCAAAGACAATGACCTTTCCTATGTCTTTCAAATCAATCCCTGGTGGTTTTACTTGTATCTTTAATGTTTTATTCAACATGATGTAAGACCATGAACAATTAAGTTTATAGAGGGAGGGTAGCTATTGATTTACAGAATGTATGTCTCATTATTAATCTGTAAATATACCTATGATGAGATTAAATCAATGCCTGTCACTTATTCTTTCAGCCTGCATGCTTTCATGAGTATAAATTTGACATTAATATCAGTTTACAGGAATGTACTTGCTGAGAAAGCAATGATTTACACTCATGTGGTCTGAAAGAGAGCTTCTGGAAACAACATGTGTAACCTGGGCCTGCTGTCCCTTAAGTGCCATTTTATAGATGGTCTTAGACCCATTTGTTACACAGATTATTGAAGTATTAAATTGTAATTGCTTACTTTTAAGTTTTTAAATGGTGTGATTTTGAGGCCTTGGACTGGGGCATAAAACTGAGGGTCAGATACATCTTAGAGATGGGCAAATATCTTAGCTCTGCTCCAATGAACTACCATTAAAGTCCAAGTGTGCTTTCAGCCCACCTGAGAGGTAAACAGTGTTAGCTTCAGGTGGATGTCAGAATCCTAAACTAAAAGGTATAACAATGTTGTTATCATGTAAAGTTTGCAAATGAAAGAACTCTAGTAACATCCTTCTTACATCAAGCATGAAGATCACTCTTATATTCATAATTTAGCTCAGCAGCTGCTCAAGTGAGTCCTGCCTCTCTTTATGGGGCTTGGGAGCTCTCAGCATTTCTCCAAAGTTGTTCTGTAGTCAGAAGGAAAATTCTTAGCTTGATGTTAGAGAGGAAATTCTTATGAATTTACTTTTCCCAGGTGGGAAGAAGGTAGTTTCCTAAACCCAGAAAGAATTACTTATGTAACTTACTGTTATGTGCAGCAAGGGAGAGGAACAGTGTCCTCCTCTGATCAACAGTAAAAGGCAAACAGCCTTTAGAAAGACTTAATAGGAATTGAGTGAAATCTAAGCAGAGCTTTATGGACAAATGGCAGAAGGCCCAGGTGTTCAAAGGTTGCACAGGGTAGTAGAAGATTAGTAGGAGATAGACTCCTGTGTGGCAAGAAGGTATGAGACAGCAGGAATAAAGAGAGAGCCAGACTAGGAATAAAATAATAACAACAACAATAAATAAATATAAAATATAAAAAGGAAACTATTTTTCATCATGAGAACAGTTAAACAGTAGAGTAGGTTGCTCAGAAAGGTGGTACAGTCTCTGTCCTTGGAGATTTTCAAGACTCAAAAGGATAAAGCCCTGAGGAACTTCATAATTGATCCTGCATAAAAAAAGGAGGTGGACTAGAGATGTACCAATGTTTCTCCACACCTTAATTATCTTCTAATACTGTTATTTGCTAGGATGTCTCAACAGGTTACTAACAGCATAAACCATGCAAAGCTCTCACTTGTATGAAATGCTGGTGAGGTTTTCTGTGCTCAGAAGAGAATCCCTTGCCATCTGGATCTTGTGATGGCAATAATGATGGCAAGAACAAATATTATGAGGGAAAGGGAAAACTCACTTAAGGTGTAAGATCTTATGGACAGTCTCTAAGTGGAAAGGGAGAAGAGTTAGACATTAGGGTTAGGTGGGAGACATGCATCCATTAACTCAGGTTCTATTATACCTCCAGGTATAATTGTAGATCCTACAATTGTTCCCACACAGTTTGGGAAGTACTCCCTGTTGATGTTGGGAGATAAACATCTGGAAGGAATTATAGGAGGAAATATTGATAGGGTTATTTCTCACTTTTTGCTTGGTAGCTTTGTCCCTGTTTTCAGAATGCCTGATGATTTCTTCATCCAGGGTGGGACAGTGAGAGTTGGTGGTGTCTGGCTGAGTGATGAAGTCATTGTTTTGGTGGTAGTAATTGTACCATTTTGCTTACTGATATCTTATGAAAACAGACAATTTCCATATCTGAAAGTGTCTGAGTTCATACAGGGTCTAATACATGTTTTGTGTGAGTAAACTAATGTTTTTTTCTCTAGCTGTATGTAAAATATCTACTAAAGGAAGGTATAGAGTTATAAGATAAAAAAACATGAACAAATTTAACATATTTGTTCCTAAAAAAGGCATGGTTTTATTTCTGTAAGTTGTTCTTTCTTTTCTTTTAAAACCATGTTTCTACCTTAACCTTCTTTACATGCCCTGAAATAAGCGAGATGTTAAAGTGCTGACCTGGAGATTGTGCTCTGGGAATTTTTTGCATTACTACTATGACTTGGAAGTCTCATAAGAAAAAAAAAAGAAATCCCTGTTCTCATGAAATACATTTTTTAAAGCACAGCTTGAAAGACTCCAGAGGTTCAGATAAGCATCCAGCATGAACATCTACAGGCTTGAATCTCAAACTTCCCTAACGTGATGACCCCATTTTACTGTAAATTGGTCTATGTACTCAGCTGGCTGTGGGTTAGCTAAAATCAGCCTCTTCTAAGACTATCACTTCATGAATTCCTTCAGAAGTTTTCACACTAAGTATATTTGAACCTCCCAGTTCACAGGAACCTATCATTGTCTTCCAGGAACAAAAAAACATGATGGGGTTTTATGACTCACTGAAGCCTAGAGCTATGTGAAACTGACTTTAATTTTTAAAAATCAATAACACTTTTAAGCACTATGTGCCTTTGATAGTCTTCTAACCCTACTGGAGAAGCAAATGTACTCAATATAAAAGGTGAAAATAGATTTTGATTCAATTTTATGCTGAAGTAGTGTTTCTGAATATAGCTCTGATAACAAAGCTCAATCTTTGGGTTTAAAAGAAACAGTTGTGTAACATTGCAGGCATCTGAATATGCTGCAAAGGAAAAGAAAGATGAATGTGACTCAGGTTTGGTAGAGAGGAATTATTATTTCATAATAAAAATGAAGACTTTCAGAGGTTGAATCACTTCCTGATGGGCTGATAATGCCATTAAGTTTGTTTGTTTTAAATACTGCCATTCTCTTTTCCTCAGTGATATATGGAGCCCATTGTGTGCCACAAACAGGCATTTGGTGGTGTGTGAGTCACAGCACAATTTTCATCCTGCTGCAAGTCTTTTGTGTCAGTCAGAGAAGAGGACTAGCAATCTATTCCTGTGTTTGTATTGTTCTGGTTAGGTTATTTTGGAAAGACACAAAATGCCCTGGATAATAAAGCTTGAATGAAAAGTTTTCATAAAAGTATTTTGTTCAGACACTGCAAGTTTTCCACACAAACCCAGTTTTAAAAACTCCACCAGTTTCAAGGCTGTTCTACCTTCCCTGCCAGGAAAAATGCAAGAAGAAATCTCTGAATATAAATGTGTGGATGTGCCATGTTTCAGAAGTCTGCATTTGCACTGTTCATTTCTCAGGTGAAGGAATGCAGCACATTCTCAGTGTGCTTCCCTGTTTTGATTTCTCACAACAGTGAGAATTAAGATCCTTGTGGGCTGTACTCACAGAATCACAGAATCATTAGGGTTGGAAAGGACCCTCAGGATCATCTAGTCCAACCAATAGCCCTACACTACTCTTACCCCTAAATCATCCCCTGAAGAAGCACATCTATCCTCTTCTTAAAAACCTCCAGGGATGGGGACTCCACCACCTCCCTGGCCAGCCTATTCCAATATCTCACCACTCTTTCAGTAAAGAAATTCTTCCTAATATCTAATCTAAACCTACCCTGGCTCAGCTTGAGCCCATTCCCTCTAGTCCTGTCACCAGTCACAAGGGAGAAGAGGCCAACACCCGCCTCCCTAGAATGGCCTTTCAAGTAGCTGAAGAGAGCCATAAGGTCTCCCCTCAGCTTGCTTTTCTCCATGCTAAACAAACCCAGCTCCCTAAGCCTCTCCTCATAAGGCCTGTTTTCCAGACCCCTGACTAGCTTAGTTGCCCTTCTCTGCACCCTCTCTAGTAGCTCAATGTCCTTCCTAAACTGCGGTGCCCAAAACTGCACACAGTACTCAAGGTGTGGCCTCACTAGTGCCATGTACAGTGGCAAGATCACCTCCCTGCTCACAGGGTGGCTTTGTTTTTTGCTCTCTCCACTGTGGCTTTCACCCCTTGGTTGCTCCTCCATTAAACCACTCTTCTTGCTTTGATACCAACATGAGATTCTCAATTTGCCAAGCTGTCAGTATTTACTTGTTAACCTCCCAATAGCTTTAACATTTCTAATTGATTTCCCACTGATTCTTCATTGCCAAAGGAGAGAGAAAAGATCATATGAGTATACTGTACTCACAGAGTTCTGTCTCTCCTGTACTATCACCTCTGGATACTGTGGAGGATCTCAGTCTGTCTGCAGCATGTACATTTGATAATTAGAACAAGAATGATACTAATAACAAAACCTGGTGATATAACATGAAAGCTTCACCTTTCCAAGGTATTGCAACTTTTTTAGGATAGGTTTCAAATCTTCAAACTAGTTGACATGAAGTCATTGAAGAAACAGTGAAGAAAGGATGAAACTAAGCATTGTAAGCATTGTATGTTATTGTTTTTTTCAAATGATGTCTTACTTTGCCTAATCTCCAGATGTCACAATAAGAACAGTGCTGCTATAGCAGGTGAGAACTTGTGTTTGCTACAGGAAAGATAATGATTCCTGTGCACATATATTTGCAAAGGAGTCATGGAAATTCAGAACCTGCTGAAAGAACCAGAAGAGACATTAATCTTATTTCTCAGCTTGCTTAACAGAAGCAGATTTGCAAATGACTTTGTATTTTGCAGGAAGATAATTTTAATTTGATGGGACACTTGTACTCAGGCATTTTGCAGATGAAAGCATATGGGGTTGGAATACTCCCAGTCTGTTGTCTGGACCAGGATAGAAGCCCACTCCAGCCTGCAGATGCTATGGGACTTTGCAGAGTTTCTGCCTATAAATAATATACACTTTCTTAGAGAACTCCTCACTAAAAAAAGCCAGCTGCTGTGAAAAACTTATTACTGGATCACAAGGAGACTAATAACTACTCTGCAATACTCACCAGCCTCTGATAGCCACTAATGCCTGAGAACATTGACTAAGATTTACCACTTTCTCAGGTGCCTTTAAAAGCACCCAATAAATGGCTGTATGTAATTTTGTGGGGACAAAATACAAAGAAACTTCCTTTAAGATGCTAGGATCTGTCTTGCAACAAGCCAGATAGAAAATAGAACTATGTCTCTTCCAAAGCTCCAGACTGCATGATATTCAAAGCCTGTGAAGGGTTTTT
Source organism: Galbula dea (assembly GCA_013399015.1). Taxonomy (NCBI): domain Eukaryota; kingdom Metazoa; phylum Chordata; class Aves; order Piciformes; family Galbulidae; genus Galbula; species Galbula dea. The sequence goes on from VWZX01007822.1 coordinate 70,424, forward strand.
GCATCAGTTCCCCATCCATTGTTAGAAGGAGCAATTTTAATCATGGAAATACTTCATGGAGCCTCCAGACATGGTCATTCAACATCATATTTCACCTTCTGGTTCATTCATATTTTTAACAGCAGTTAATTAAAAAAATATATCCTTACAATTATATATCCAAAATGTAAGCATGCTTTTTCTTTAAAGTTAGAAAAAATCCACTGTTCCTGGCTTGGATACTCTTATGAACACATGAGGATTCAAGCACAATGAAAAGTCATCTTCTTCCTAGAAAAGAAAAATTTTTTCTCTATCTTGACTCTAAATCTGCATTCTCACTTATTGTGCCTGCTGAAACCAAGGTTTGAGTAACAGACACCATACATGGCAATTCAGTCATTACTGCTCCTGGTAAAACACAAGGTTAATTTATCACCATTTACATATATCTTCTGTCTTTAGTGATTTTAATTCAACCTGATGTTGGTATAGTTAAAGGAGTGGCATCATAATAATTTCTTGTGATTCATAAAGAAGGTTGTACAGTGCATTAGAGAATATTATAGCAAGGCAGAAGGCAGTTAACAGTGGGTGCTAACCATTCATGTGCTTGTTTTATTAATGCAGGTTGGAAATACTCAGTTAATTGAGAAGTCAGAATGTTCAGAGTACTAAATTGCAGGTCACATTTCACTAGCTAGAAAGATACACTGCTGTTTCCCATCCAGGATAGGACAAAAGGAAACAAACCTCAAGTTACACCAGGGAAGGTTTAGATTGGACATCAGGCAAAATTTCTTCACTGAAGGGTTGTCAAGCACTGGAACAGGCTGTTCTTGGAAGTGGCTGAATCATCATCCCTGGAAGTATTTAAAAGATGTAGATGTGGTGCTTAGGGACATGATTTAATGGTGGATTTGGCAGTGCTAGGTTAATGGTCAAACTCGATGATCTTCATAGCATTCACAGAATGGCCTGGGTTGGGAGGGACCTTTAAGGTCATCTCCAACCCCCTGTTGTGAGCAGGGATGCCACACACTAAACCAAGTTGCCCAGGGCCACATCCAACCAGCCTCGAAGACTGCCAGGGATGGGGCATCCACCTCTCTGGGCAACCTGTTCCAGTGCCTCACCACCCTCTGGCTAAAGAATTTTTTCCTAAGATCTAATCTAAATCTTCCCTCCTGCAGTTTGAAACAATTCCCCCTTGTCCTGTTGCTTTCTACCCAGGTAAAGAGTTTTATAGGCCCCTTTTACAGGCCCCCTTTAGGTATTAAAAGGCTGCTCTAAGGTCCCCTCAGAGCCTTCTTTTCTCCAGGCTGAACAATCCCAACTCCCTCAGCCTGTCCTCATAGCAGAGGTGCTCCAGCTCTCTGATCTTCTGGACCTTTATGATCTTAAAGATCTATCCCAACCTAACAATTCTATGATTCTATACTTGAATACACACTTAGTGGGGACCAAGTAAGCACCTAATTATGCCATAATAAATAAGAGAGAAACTCTTTGGCAAATCTCCTGGACATTTTTCTCTTCCAGTTCAGCTTTCTAGGAATTGAAGAGACTTTTTTTTTTTAGCAAAACTGGCAGCAAATTTTCCCCATTCAGCACTAAAAACAACAACTCACTGTTAGTGTTCTTTGTCTTCCCTTCCACTCTGTTTTTACCTATTCAAAATCTACAACTGGATCAAGAAATACTGTGGTGTCTTAGATACCATTGTGTGACTGTTGATGGCAGGTGTTGCTTGTTTAAACATAACTGTAAATTAATTGGTTGCTTTGCTGGTTGTTCATTGAGGTTTGTGGTAAATTTTTGGTTGCCAGGGAAATACATAGAAAAAGTAAAATTAGAATGCAAATATTGGCTTTAATGGAAAAAGGTAAAGCTTTTTTATTATTTTGTGATAAAACTAATAGAATAGGAGAAATTATGTATTTCCTGCCTCATACTGTATTTCCACATTGGATAGAATAGCCATGTTAGGCTTCCTCCTTTTTGCAAAATAGATATCTGACTTTAGGGTAAAATAGATTATTTGCCTCCTGCACTGATTTTGGTGGCACTGCTTGCAAAAGGCATTGCTAAACAGAATAAGAAAGGGTGACAGAATCAAGCAAAAACCTGTAGTGTCCATGAAACTATTAGGTCATTTTGCATCTTGAAGAGAGAGACTTTCCATTCAAGTGAGATTGGATTTAAAAGTCTCTGTTATTTATAGTAATTCTTTCCCCAGTATGGTGAGTATGAAAAGAACTGTTTATTTAAAAAGCAAGAAACCCAAACATGGGGTGTCAGTACACAATCTGGCTTCAGTAACCCCCAATTAAAATAAACAGAACTCTGGGAAAAGGAAGAGAAGAAATAAAAGAGGAACAACTTTAAAAATGAAATGAAATGACAATTTAAGCAGTCAGATACTAATGCAATTAAAATTACTAACCTGAAATTAACATTCTGCTAAGGGAAATAAAGTAATTTAAAGACCTGATAGGTTTTGGTCATATTAATAGTGTCACATGGTCATGAACCATTCCCTTATCTAATAAAGTAAAATTATTTCAGTATGGAACACACTTGCCTTTTTAATTACTTAGCTGTTAAAAAAAAATTACACTTTTACTCCCAATGGATGGTTAACAAGTTGTGATTTATGCTTTGCCTTATAAGAATTGGGTAAACCTGACCTTGACATACTTCTTGCAGCCTCCTCAAGTGCACTCATGGCAGAGGAATGACTAGGACTTGCTGTGTGAATTCTCTACTGCACTCTACAACCTTGCAACAGGCAATGAATCATTTTCCCTATCTCTGCCTGTTACTGATGGTTTTTGACTTTCATATATCTGCTTTGTATGGGGCAGCTCTAGATGGGGCACATTAAAAGTATTATGAAAATCAGCTAAGGATCATTTTTACCTTATGAAAAATAAATTAAACAGAGCATTCTTCTCAAATTCCTGCCTGGAGTACAAACTGGCAAAATAAAACACTAAATGTCTTAAGTCTATCTGGTTTATGGCTTCCACAGTTTGCATAACCATTTCCTATTGCAGTCCAAATGGAACAAAAGGAAAAAAAAAAAAAGAATGTCACGTCCACATATTATAGAACTATCCATACCCAGAAAAAACCCCAGTTCATGTAATTATCCCCTTAAAAAAGCTGATTAGGAATAGGGCTTTTAACTCTGCATAAACCAAGACAACAAGACTTGTGAGACCATTCCAAAAAAAATGTGACTGGTAGTGATTGTATGTAAATGTACATGCAACAGGCTTTCCAGATGAGTAAAAACATCTTTACTGCAGCACAGCTTCACAACATCCTCAGACAGGGCTTATGACAGAGAGCCATGCCCCATCTTCCTCTCTGAGGGTCTCCTCCTGGTGCCAGAGAGGCATATGTGGGGGCAATGGAGTGAGATTCAAGCTCACAATGACAGGAACAACATTTACAGATTTTGGATGTCATAGGTCTGTCAGCTCTATCATCATCAAGCTATTTCTCCCAGGAATATCCATGGGAGTTACCTGGTGGTGAGAGATTTTTCTCTCTGTTTTCTTTGCTGTTGTTTTTTGTGAGTTGTTTTTTTTTTTCCTTTTCTGGTTTTGTTTTAGCCATTACATTTTTTAAATGTGCTTTTTCTCTATTTATATCTTCAGATGAAGAGGCATGCACACTGCCTACACACTCCATGTGATACTGAAGAGATATAACAAAGGCACAGCTCATGTCAGGACACACACAGTTGATTTGTCTTTAAAGACTGTGTCCCTGAAGGGCAACCATCCTTTGCCACAGTGTGTTAAGATAAAACAAAATAAGCATCTGCTTTGATTTCACCAAAAATGAATGCACTCCCTCTTCATTACTGTTGAAACAACTTGTGAAAACCAAACCAACCTGTTGGAGTAACATCTAACACAGAAACAGCGGGGCCCTAAGTAATCTTAATTCAGTTTTACAGCTAGCAATAGGAAAGTGTCCCTATCATAGGCATGTGATTCATTCATCCCTTTAACCCAACAATCCAGCCTAAACAAACACAACTTGTTTAATGTCTGTGCTGGAGTTTCTGATAGACCACTGTCATCTGTACCTGTCAGCAGCTTTAATCCTGTTTACTACTGGCTGCTGTGGCCTCCTGCCCAACCAAAGCTCCTCTATACACAGCTTCCCCCCCCCGCCCCTCATTATAAGGGATTGATTTATCTTCTTCATCAGGTGGTTTTAGTGGTCTGTAGCACATCCTGTTATTAGACTCTTTTGACCTTCATTATCAAATACATCTGTATGCTGAGACATGCAGAACCTGTTGCTCAGTCCTCATTTACTCCAAGAGAAATATTCTCTCTTTCATGTGCCACACCACACTACCCACTCATCTCTCTTTTCCCAAACCTTCTCCAGTGATTTTAACACTCCAGTTATATGAATTATTCTTCTTGGGTTTAGTGTTGCCAATTAAATCACATTTCCTCTTATCCACAGGGATTACCACTTCACCTTTCCTGTTACACTGCCATTTGGTGTCTAAGAGACCAACAGTTTCTTGTCTTTGAGCTTGTCTTTATAGTTCTGTTAGCTGGTAAAAAATTGACTGGGACTTAATATGCCCTTGCAGTGCTCTCCCTGTGTGTTAGCTGTCTTCCAGCTAGCCTCCAGCTAGGACTAAACTGTCCCCATACATGATGCAAGCTGTGCAGCTCATGCAGGCCTACCATGAACTTTCTTTTCTGCTCTGAAAGGAAAATAAAACATAGCAAAGACAGGTCACAGCAGTTGTCTCCCCACTGGCAATTTATACTGACTAGTTCAGAGTTATCCTTGCAGAGAAAAGACCAAAATATCTTCTATAAATATCTTCTGTATGGCTCCTGGTGCCCCATTTACCTGCATGAGAGACCCTCTGTGTATTTCTCATCATTAGGATTCTTGTGCATGAAGAAACAGTGAATCAGAGCCTCCTATTAACATTTAATAAGTTTAAAAAGTCAAAATAACCCCCCTTAAGTAATAATAACATTAATAATAATAGTAATATTTCTTTGTGGCTCTTAAAATATTCTGGTACTCTGAAGTCTCATTTTCAAACTTTCTCTTGCAACAGAAAGAGCTAGGAATCTTATTTTTTTACATAATGAAAACTGAGACTTTCATTTCAGGAGCTGGAGCTTTAAGAAAAAATATTAACATGAGAAAAATAACAAGAATAGGGAATCTGGCAAGGCTGTAATCTTTTGTGCATCTCATGAGTTTTTTGGCAATCACATCACAGCAAGTTGTTCAGGAAAGTTTACTAGTTGGTCAGAACAGATCTTCAACATCAGTGCAGCACTTGGTAGCTTAGTGAAATGCATTCATCTGGGTAATCCTATCTGGGATGGGCTGGAACCATGCATGAACCCTTCAAAAAATACTAAATCCAGACATTTTCAAACTCTGAGATGTAGTTAGTTCCAGATCTGAATTTCAAGCATGACTCATAAGTCCAAACTGGTTTAAGTCATAATCCAAAGTATAAACAGTTCTAAATCTATGGGAAAAAGACATCTGAAATGCAAATACTGCCATTCCAACTCCCCCTAATGCAAATTTTACAGTCCCTGCAGTAAAACCCCACAGTTCCAGTGCTGATGAAGACAGTTTCTTCATGACTGACAGGCAACTATTCTCCTAGAAGGTTGTTGGTTCAGTGGCAAGACAAAGTGACTGATCAGCTTCTTCTGAACTCTTTTTCATGATGTCACAAGGTTATTAACTCCTCCTAGCTTTTTCTTTATCTGTTTTAGGGTTTGGAAGCTCTTTGCTGTGACCAAATGAAATATGTTACTCCTGCTGAATGACTGATTCAGATCTTAACAAAGTGGCATGCAGAATACTTGTGGAAATGTGAGAGTTGACTTTTTGGGAAATACACAAAGCACATTTTCTTTGTTCAGTGGCAGTGCAGGTGAAAGAAACCAACAGACAGAATACAGGTCTTTATGTTTTATTCTGCTGGGTATCTGTAGCTATGACTTTGACAGCAGAAGGTGCTCAGCCTGTTCTGAAAATGAGCCCCAAAGCTTTTGCCCTCAGCAAGGCTTTATTGCTTTAGCTCTGATTGGTGGGTTCAGGGAACTGGAGCCTAAAGATAAGTCTTTAATGGATCACTAAATTGTGACTGCCAAGCACATTATTGTATATGGGCTTCACAAATGTGCTACCTAGAAGACAGCATATTTCAGGAGTGAAATTTTACACTGGAGGGAAAACAAAACAATAACATTTTCAGTAGAGGTTTAAATGGGTGATGTTGTTCAGAATACCTTCTTGCTACTTTCTTTTTTCTTTGCTTAGTCTTCACTTAAATGTCTCTCCTTTCTTCCATATCCATGTTGAAGTTAGTAAGGAACTATTTTACTACTCTTATGTTATTTTGCAACTGTAAGATTTTGTTTCTGAAGTTATCAATATGAAAAACAATACAGATAAATTACCTTATAGAAAGGAATATTCAAATATTCCTTATAAATGAGTTATTTTCATCCTTATTTTCCCATCTTTATTTATGATACATGCAGAGAGAGCTTGGACACTGTCAAGGGTTGAGTCTGGGCTAACCACCAACCCAATGACAGATGCTCCCTGTCATCCCCTCCTCCCTACCACCCCCCCCACCCAGAAGGCAAAGGGGATAAGAGAGACAGAGAGAATTGGATTGGAAAATAAAACTACTTTAATAATAATAATGATAAATGAAATATATACAAATATAATGTACAAAACCCAGTGCTGAACCCAAACCCCCCTTGATGGTAACTCCGTCCCCACTGATACTGAAGCAGTAGGCCTCAGCAGCAGATGAATCAGGCTCAGGGGCTGGATCCTGGCACTGGCTGCAGGAACTTAGGGATCAGAATTGAAGGCAGAACAGAGAGAGTTCTCCTCAGACACCTTCCACTGAAGCACAGGAGAAGAAGGAAGACCAAGAGGGAGAATAATCTAGCAAGGGGGAACTGACCCCCAGTTTATATATTGAATATGATGCATATGGGATGGAATACTTATCTGGTCAGTTTGGAGTCACCTGTCCTGTCTGCTCCTCCCTGAAGGTGCAACATTTACCCTGCACCCCCCAAAGTGAGACACAAGATTTAGCAGTGACCTTGCTTTGCATAGCAATCCCTGGTAGTAAATGTAAACATGAGGCCTTATCACTGCTAGAAGCTGGCAGTGTCTGCAAAAACATGTTATTCTCAGAAAGTGCAGTTTCTCAGGGAAGCTTTAAATGAAAAGTAAAATCTCTGAACAGAATTAGTTCTGTTCTAAACCAAACCAGGATAAACACAAATTATAGTCTCTTTTCTGGTCACTGTCATCTTCATAAATATGTACTGTGGAATATTTAGTAGCTTAATATGGCTTTTCTATACTGGGGTAACACTCATTAAAACAGATTTTGTAGCTTGCTCATAAGTCTTTTATCTGGACATGGATCCCAATTTTATGACAGTATTAGTGTCCAATACCTATTTTTGTGTTGAGCATGTCTTAAATTGCCTTTGATAAGGATTGGAAGCAATTTAGACTAACAACTGTATTGCCATTTCAGGTATTGCTTGTCTGTGAATTGTTGCTATTACTATTAATAACAAACTTGGAAATACACACCTAAAGAACTGGCAGTCATTAACTGCTGTGCTAACAGGTGTGTTTGAAACTTCAGAGGACAATTCATGATGTTTTGAGCAGGTTAATTTCCTTGAATTAGATTATTTCTTTGTCATTGTTTTTATGAACTAATTTGTATATGAAAGGTTTAGTCAGTTTTGTGTGATTTAATCCTGATGTAAGCTTGAAGTCATTAGAAAAACACTGTTTCAGGGTTAAGAAATGTGTATTAGTCTCCATTGATTGCAATGTGTAACAGACATTTTTTAATGTTAAAATTAAGACAAGAAAAAATAAAGGAAATCATTGAACATGCAGGTAGAAAATGAATTTAGGAAAGGATTTGAATGTGAAAAGCTGGTAAAAATGTTAAAATGTAATAGACAACTTTGCCTCAAAAGCATTAGCAAATCAGAAGTTAGCTGTTGGCAAATAAAGCAACAATTAATAATCATATACTAATTTCCATTATGAGGTGAAACACAAATGGTATGTATATGTCATGGAACACATGACAAATTTTGTTCTACAGGATATCATGCTATAGAGCTTAAAAATGGACATTAAGCTGACTTTAATTAGCCAGAGAAAGAAGACTGTTTTGCTGCTGAATATATGTCACTTTTGTGTCATTGCTGGTAAAGAGAACATGGATGAAAGCAAATTACAAAAAAGTTACACATTCACATTTCATTAAGCCAACAAAATACTTAAAAGAATAATGCACATTTCCCAAGGGTAGTATAGTAGGCTTCTGGGTACTTTGGATGAATTTTAGTTATATTTTGCTTGGGTAAGCATTCTGTGATCACCACAAAGCCCTCATAGCAATGAAAAGTGCAGAGCAAAATGAGAGTCTGTAATGAAAATCATTAGTTTGCCTGGGATGTCTCGAAGGGAGCACAGAGATACTGAGGTCTGCAATATTTTATCATCCAAATTGTAACAACTGTGCATAACAGAGGAGTAATAAGTCCCATTTATACCCAGGAAAATGAATTAAACGTTATTGATGGGCAAATACATCCAATATAGTGGTCATTTTACTTCTGTATATAGTGCTTTTATTATTAAATGAGCTGGATCATGTTTTGTCTTTTCTGTGTCAAACCCCCACAATTATAAGCTGCTATTTTAACTCAAGAAAGGTCTCCATAAAATAAATTTTTAGTTTGACTTTGCTGACAGCATGAAATAGTACCAGACTTTGCAATATTCCTGTCTTTCAAATAGACTTTTCATGTTTGCTGTCTTCTAAGTAGAATAAAATATATTTTTGGTCCCAAGATTTCAGAATGCAACCCCATGTTCAATAACAGCTTTGAAGCATGGATAAAGGAAGAAACCCACTTCTTCTAGATCCTTTTAGATGTCAGGCTGGGGTAACTCCAGTTAGTTAACTCCACAAATAACAGAACTTGGAGAGCAAAATTAATTTAGAAGGTCTAGTGCTGTCCATCTCCAAAGAGAAATGCAAATTACTCTGAACCATGTTTTTGTCAAATGCTTATGGCTGGGCTAGCCAGTACCTGCCCAGAAGTCAGCTATTTCTACACAAGCCTGTGTAACATCTGCCTCAGAAGGTGACCTACAGTAAGAGAAATGGTTTAGTCAGGAAGAACAGATCTGACATGAAGTATTAAAGAAGCTTCTGGCTGTGTTCAGCTGCGGGAATATTCTGTATCCCAGTAAGTACCTCTGTTGATTGGCTTCTGTGTGTTTGCATACAGGTGGTGAGCAAACTAAAATTGTTGCTGTTATCCTGCTTTGCCTTTGATCAATCAAGGAATCTGATCTCAAGAGCACCAGGAGGGGCTTTGTTAATAGAACAGAAACAGCCATTGTGTTTGTGTGTGTGGCTGTTCACCTCCTTGAACAGTGGGTACACACAAGGGACCATGGATGATCTGGGTATCAAATAACTTTGACTGATGATTAATCACTTGGATTGGAAAATGTTAGCTTTAGCTTGTTTAGATTAAGTTTCTCCATTCACATAACACACAGACTTTCAAGTTTAGAAGTTTATTTGTGTACTGAGCTATTTTTGAATGACATTTGATAAGCTAAAATCCCATAATCTTTTGTTGGGACTATGGTGCCATTCAGAGTTGAAAGGGTTTAAGTACTGTGCTGAGTAGCTATAGCAGTTGGAAGAAACAAGCCTTTTTTTTTAACAGAGGAAAAAGCTCAGGAGAAGAGCTTTGTATTACATGTTCTATTCCCTTGGTCTCAATAAAATCAAATTGAGAGGGAGAATATACAGAAAAAACTAATTCACATGCTTACTTAGTATGGAAATACATTTTCAAGAAAGCTGAAGGCCAACTGTTCTTTTCCTAGGCAAAATAATGACATAAATCCATGTATGTAGAGACAGTGTGCACAAGTGAAAGTGTCAGTGATGATGCATTTCATCCTGAAATCACAGAACTACAGAATTAACTAGGTTGGAAGAGACCTATAAGATCAAATCCAACCATCAACCTATCACCATCATCTAAAACCATGTCCCTAAGACTAAACTAAGTCCCTGAGTACTACATCTAGATGCTTTTTAAACACCTCCGAGGACTGTGATGCCACCACCTCCCTGGGCAGCCTGTTCCAATGGCTAACAACTCTTTCAGTGAATTTTCCTGCTATCTAGTCTAAACCTTCCCTGGTGCAACTTGAGGCCATTTCCCCTTGTTCTCTCACTGGTAGCCCAGGAGGAGACTGACCCTCATCTCACTCCAACCTCCCATCAGGTAGTTGTAGAGAGTGATAAAGTCTCCCCTGAGCCTCCTCTTCCTGAGGCTAAAGAACCCCAGTTCCCTCAGCTTCCTTTAAGTGTTTGCTTTAAAGTACTTAAGTACTTCCCTTAAGTATTTGCTTTAAAGAAAAGGATATTTTTTTCCCTTTTCTCATGGAATGATAATCTGAGAGAGTTGGGGTTATTTGGTCTGAAGAAGAGAAAGCTCAGAGGAGACCTTATTGTGGCCTTCTAGTATCTGAAGGGGACTACAAGAAAGCTGGGGAGGGACTTTTGAGGAGGTCAGACAGTGATAGGACTAGGGGGAATAGATACAAACTAGAGGAGGGTAGATTTAGATTGGACATTAGGAAGAAGTTCTTCACTGTTAGGGTGGTGAGACACTGGAACAGGTTGCCCAGAGAAGTTGTGGAAGCCTCATCCCTGGAAGTTTTTAAGGCCAGGCTGGATGAGGCTCTGGGCAACCTGACCTAATGGGAGGTGTCCCTGCCCAGGCAGGGGGGCTGGAACTAGATGATCTTTAAGGCCCCTTCCAACTCTAGCAATTCTATGATTCTATGATGACAATTTAGAAAAGGTGATAGATATATTAAAACTACAAGTTATTCCTCTATTCTTCTATTATTATGAAACTTTAATTTTCTTTTGAAAGTGACAGATGCTCTGGACATTTATAGCCTTTAGAAGACTGTAGATAATGTTCTGAGAATAAGGATTCTAGCTAACAGTCAATGTGATGAGGAAACAGGTTATTGTCATGGTTTAACCCCAGCTGCCTACAAAGGACCACATGGCTGCTTGCTCACACCACCCCCAAGTGAGATGGGGGAGAGAACTGGAAAAAAAGTATAACTTGTGGGTTGAGATAAAGACAATTTAACAGGACAGAAAAGGAAGGGATAATACTAATAGAATATACAAAAAGTGATGCAAAATGCAATTGCTCACCACCCACTGAGCGATGCCTTACCCAAGCCATGGTGTACCCTTTCTTAGTCTCCCCAGTTTATATACTGGGCATGATGTCATATGGTATGGAAGACCCTCTTGGCTTGTTTGGGTCAGTTGTCCTTGCTTTGTGCCCTCCCAGCTCCTGGTGCACTCCCAACCTTCACTGGTAGGGTGCTGTGTGAAGCTGAAAAGTCCTTGGCTTGATATAAACACTGCTAGCAACAACTAAAACACCAATGTGTTGTCAGCACTGTTCTCATCCTAAATCCAAAACACAGCACTGTACCAGCTACCAGGAAGAAAATTAACTTTATTCCAGCTGAAATAACAACACATTTACATGCACCCCATATTCCTAGTAGGAAAATCATCTCTCATTGTCTATCCAAATAGTTGCATGATGTGTAGACTATTAAGGAGCTTCTGCTCTACTGCTGTTAAATGCAGCTCTGGCCTAGACAATTTGAAAATGTAACTAGACTGTGTGTGTGATGAAAGATGGTTATATGAGTTCCTAGAAACCCCCAAAATGCACTATGTATTTATGTGAATTTAGTGAATTTTGGAATTTTTCTTTTTTTTGTCTTCAATTCACAAGATCTAAGGGAGAAATGTACTCTCTGCCCCTGCAGCTGGAAATGCTCTCTGAAGCAGGGTTTGAATAGACTGTGTCCTTTCAATTCTTGTTAGAAAACTTTTGGTTTCAGTAAGCAAAATCATTTTAGAAAGGATTTTTTCTCTTTTTGCAGTTAGAAGTTCTGAAACAAATAGGACAAAAAAGAGTGTATTTGGTTATAATGAAATTAACATCACTTTTTTCACAGTAAAAAAGAAAAAGACAACATGCATCTCTGTTTGAGAAACACCAGATGGGGACAGAGATGAGTTTCTTTTATATGGTGAACACTCAGGGTGAAGCCAAGAGAGAAGTTTGGGATTTGAGGTTTAAATTTATTCAGCATGAACCCTTTGGTTGTGTATTTGGTAGTCTGATGATAAGTGTACTGTGTGCATCAGAACCCTTTGAGCTTGTCTGAAACTTGAAGAAGCTGGGTTTCACATGCAGGTTTTCAATTCAAAATAAGAAACCTAACTGAGATGTCTACAAGCCCTTCAGTTCTCTAAACTCCTTTTGTGTGGAGATCCAGTGTGGGATTCAGACACCTTGTTACAGAAAGTGGTGCTATTTAAATAGGTGAGATTTACTGCCAGAGCTCAAGCTGCTTCTCCAAGAGGCAAAGATACCTTGTGAGTCCTACACCATATCTGTTCATCCTCTGCAGGTTTCTTAGATGTCCTGAGGCATCTTGGACACACTGTGGTGTTGGTAGATGAATTCTGCTCCCAGTCAATGGAACCTAGAGGCTCATTCACCTCATTCAAAACCACCATTTAATTTTATGTCTCTCTTATAATTAAGATCAAACAGAATCCTGGCTATTCTATCTGTCAAACAGCTGGAATCTGGACCACAGTTTCTAATACACTGAAGCTTCAAAGAAAGCTTGACCTTGGATTCAGACTCATGTCTTGGAAAATCTGATTACTTGGGAGGAAATAGATAACAATCTTAAAAGAGTATTTTTATCCTTTTTATCAAATGTATTTCTGCACTCTGGAGTTTTCATATGCTTCTTTCTAACACTTCTTTTTGGAAAGGACATATCAATTCTCTGTTTCTGGTTTATTTTCCAGCAGAAGTCAGGCTGCATGGGTTGAATAATTATGAAAGGTGAGATACACAGTGATAAAAACCAGCTTGGGGAAAAAAATATTACTGTTGCCCTTGTTTTCTTTTCTGCCTAAAAGGTTTTGCAGACACTTAACATATGAAAGCTGAAGCATTAGGCAGGTGCTTCACTGAGCTTCAATCTCTCTTTCAGACAGAAAAAATGCTTAGCAAATTTGGATACATGCAGAGATGAGAGAGAAAGAAAATGCCCCACATAGTAGAGAAAGGTGGTAAGTAGTACTATGTTTTGTTTCACATTGAGGAGTAGTGAATTGAAATTAAAGGTACTGTGGAAAGACAATGTAAAAGGATAAGACTAGAGCTTTAATGTGGAAACAAAAGGCTTGATTCAAAGCACAGTTATCATTGATTTCATTCTGTGTTCTACCAAATTTCATCAAATGTTGCTCTCAGGTTTTTTTATTTGCTTGGAGAAATTATTCATGATCTCATACACAGAAGTATTCTATGTTATGGGCCAATATTTTGTACAAAGTGTTGTCTACATCCCCAGCTTTCCACTTTTGTGTAGTGGGACCTCTGCAGTTTTACAGCAGTGATTTTTTTATGAATCATTCTTAAACACTATTGGATTGAAGTATTTTATTCTTGTGAAGAATCATGCTTTCTGCATTCTCATAGCTGTTAGCTGTTATTTTAAGTGAACTTAGTTTAACTACAGTTTTCACAGTCAATTATTGATGAATATTTTATTCTATGTGCTGTATTATTTTGCCAAATGAAACTGCTGTGAAGTTAATTACCATGCAGTTTTTTAAGTTGAAAATGGGAGAAATTGCTTTTGGAGCAGAATTCATCTATAGAATCTGTTGTGTCATTACAAGATAATGCCAGCAACATACTTCAGTGAGCAAGCAAAGCAGTTCACAGTCTTATCCTACTGTTAGGGTGACTGATTAAGCATCCATAGAGCTGAATCCTGGCAGGGCAAAAATCTGAAGCTTTGTAGTTCAAGCTGCATTTGGCTGCACTTGTAGACTTCCATATTCTTTGAAATATCAAGCTTTTTTTCATATTTATATATTGACCTACTCAGGTCCTAAAGCTCATGTAAAATAATGTGCTTTCTACACATCCAACCACTCCCAGCTGCAGTGGCTTTCTACAGGCAACATTCAATGGGAGAAGCTCTTTTGTTTCTCTGCAGCACTCCAGGGATAACTGAGGTTGGCAGCTGCTGTTTTTTTGGAACCTTCAATCTGCTCATGATACTTTGAAATGTCTTTTTGCTGAAAGCAATTCGAGTCCAATTTAAAACATATTTCTGCCATTACAATTGACATAGGTTTTAATTTCAGACTGAAAGAACATCAATTTATCATGTGGGTTTTCATGCTGCTTTTATAAAGGCTGTGTTCTGCCTGTCCTTCTTGGAGAGGAGCACTTGCAAGGCTTTGAGGGAAAGTGATAGGTGGCTTTAGTGCTGAACTGGGACCTACAGAGACCTCTAAGACTGCCTCTGTCAGGACACCTTATCTCTGCATAGCAAGGTGATGGCTTCAGCTACATCTGGACAGGATCAGGTGGAAAGAAAGATTTTTTGGTCAGTGGACAGCTAGGTGAGAGCCAGTTTCAGGCTATCTGCAGGCTATTCTCTGTTTCAATTCATTTGGCTTGAAGAACTCATTACAGCTGGAAAGCTGCATACTAGGAGGCCTCTCTCTCAGCTGGCTAGGCAGAAGTGAAAGCTTTCTGACAGCATGGGTAACCTTTCTTCTTTCATGTTCTAAAAATCCAGAAATTAAATCATCTTTTAGATCATAATCCCTAATGATCACTCCACCCTTTTTTTCCCATTAATTGGGGACAATCTTTTTAGCAGGGCCTGATGCAACAGGACAAGCAATAATGGTTTTAAACTAAAAGAGGGTAGAGTTAGACTAGATATAAGGAAGAAATCTTTCACAATAAGGGTGATGAAAGACTGAAACAAGTTGCCCAGAGAAGCAGCAGAAGCCCCATCGTTGGAAACATTCAAGGTCAGGATAACCAGGGCTGTGAGCAACCTGATCCAGTTAAAGATGTCTCTGCTCCCTGTAGGGGCATTGGACTAGATGACCTGTAAAGGTTCCTTCCAACACAAACATTCTATGATGCTATAGATTCTATAAATTCTATAAATGATGATATATATTGGGTAACCTCTATTCATATATATCCATTGCTTCTTGGTGTTCCAGCAAAACTGCTGGGTTTTTCTCAGTTATGAGACAGATATAGGCTCAGTTGATGATACCCCAAGTATTAGGTCCATCTTCCTCTTACAGGAGAGCTTCTTTATTAATGACAAGAGACCATTTTTAATCTTAAAAGGTGATTTGTTATGAAGGAACTGTGTTTAGACTGATGTTTTCGATTGACAGATGAATTGCAACAGTATTGCACTTTGTCATGTAACATCTTTATAACAGCAAAACAGGGATACATGAAGTGGATATGACCACCAGGAAATTGTATATTTGTGTGTCAAAAGGCAGTGTAGTGATTTTAGACTCTTGACAACACTTTGGTGAAATACATGTGAGTACGTGGTTAGAGTCTTTCTGCTGGCAAAGCCCAATTACAAAGGATTTGAGAGGCCATGGGGATCTGGGTCCAAATTTCTTGCTGAAATTTCTCTGCTTCATGCTGGATTATTAAAAAAAACCCAGGAAAAATAGAACCAGGCCCTTCAGTTGTGTTAGTATCTTCTGCTTAGAATGGCAAATCAAGTCTGAGGTGTTCCAAAGCTGGACTATGTCAAGATATAATGGTAGAATTTGAATGCACTTAGTCAGAGGTCCTCTCTGTCACGCAGCTTGCATCCCCATTGGCTTGAAGTCAGAAAGCTTAAGTTGTTAAGAAGATTATATGCAAGCTCCATCAGCTCTTCAGTCTTTGAATAGCCAACAGACCAGCAACTAGTGATTTCAGACAATTGCTTGGCTCATACTGGGACAGAATCACTGATAAATGTTTCCAATTGTACACTTCATTACAACTTTTCAATGCATCTTTAACTTCTTGGAGCTAGAATTCATTGTGTGCATTTGATTGCAGCCCAGCTTCTGGTGCTGATAAACCCTGTTTCTTGGTGTAAAGATACTCACTATAATTAAAGACTATTCATGGTAGCTAGCAACACAAATCCTTTTCTAGATGTTGAAACTTTCACAGCATTGCTTGCAATTTTATTTTTAAAGGAATTTGTTGCATCTCTCACAAACTCAGAGACAGTCTTTTACTGCTGAACCTATGTTCTCTTTCAGAAGTCTTTGCCTTATGATGGAAAACTTTTAAAATCTTTTGGCTGAATTCTTAAATGGAAAATAATTAGGAAAGGAGAGGTGCAGAAAATTCAGCTAAAAACATTTCTTGATGGCTTTGTGCTCTCACTGCTCTGTTCTAACTAGAAAGTGTGTGAGGCAGACACTATTGATGCATTAGTCAGGGAGAAATAGCATTTTTCAAATATTAAGAAAAACTTTGTAAAACTTTTCCCAGCTTTAAAATATGGATTCTTTCAGCAATTAGTCCCCACATGCTGCCAGATCTGTCATGATCCATTTTAGTGTTTATAGAAGAAAGATTCCATACCAGTCTGAGGTGTGTGCAACCTTAGATGCTTCACCTAAGACCTCTCCATTTGTGTCATGGATAATTGGGATGATAAAAGTGAGATCACCACCCTGAAAATTGACAAAGAGCTGTTCTCACTTCTGCAGGCCAAAGAATTAAACTTTCTCAAACTGTCTTCAAACATTCCTGCTCTGTTTCAAGCAGACAAACAACAAACAATAAAACCACCCAAAACACAGTGACGCAATATATAGGAAGAATATAGAGAAGAAGAAAATAGAAGGTTTATACAAAGATGCAATACTGTGCACCAAATCTTAACAGGATTTTAATCCCCTTTTCCAGCCAGATGGTAACCCTTCTTATTGGTCCTTCTTGTTGTGTTGTTACCTTATTGTGGGACTCCAACCCCCACCTTTGATGAAAGGTTTCCTAACACTCATGTGTCCTATAGACTTTGGTCTTGTAGGAACACTTCACCCCTTAGGCACCTCTACACCCTGACCCCACGAATCTTGTGACTTACATGGCAGATGTGCTGTGTCCCTACTTAAAATCCTCTTTGCTCTTGTGTTACAGGGTAGGGAGCAAAACCAAACTGTAATTTTATTTTTTTTTTTTAAAGAATGCCTTTACCTCTTCCCAGGGCTCTTGCTTGAAGCTCTTCTATATGGGGATTGGAGGTTCTCCCAGAAAAGCCCTCAGTGCTGGCTGGAGGTCCTGCAACCCCACAGATCCATCGAGGTTCAGCAGCAGTGTCCCATCTGGGTTGTCACACACTGTCACCAAAATATTGGAAGGAAACTCCTTACCAGCAATGTAGCATTAAGAAGCAGGCATCCTAGTACTTTACTGCAGTACTAGGGGGCACAGGGATAGCTTGACCCAACATGCCCTCCATGAGTGAAGTGAAATATTAGCTTATATCTACTAAAACCATACTCATATGATATCTAGGAATTAGCATAGATTAGCACAGTCTTCTGCATGTGATCTAGGGTGAGTGTTGGGAGGAGGTGCTGTTCAGCAATTCCTTTTTGCCAGATTTTTTGGGGATGTTTGCAGAGCCTCTTCACTGAATTCCAGCTTACTCATCTTGTACATTCTGAAGTGTTTATCAATCAGTCTTGTCTCCCAGACAAGTCTGACAGAGCAGCCTGACACAGCAGTGTCACCGTAGCCAGTTAAGACAGTGAAGATTCAGAGGTTCATTGAATCTATTGTTCCTGCTAATCATAAACATTAAGGTTCTCATAACATGCACAGCAGTACATCCCTAATGAATAAACCAAATCCTCTTTTGGCTAGAGGACATCAATAAAAGACTGACACAATTCCTTCCTCAGCTCTGAACACTAGAGGTTGGTTTCTCTGCTGCCATATCCATTACGGTGAGGGAATGGCATACAAGGGAAAAGGTTGCCTCTTCAGAGAATTCATGCCAGATGAGGTGGGACTTTATGCTTATTTGCAAGAAAATGTAATCTGAGATTATGTAAGGCTTAGTGTTTTAACTGTTTATGAGCTGGGTAGACAGATGGATGTAGAGATACTATCACTCTAAAAGCTGCAACACTAAATTATTCCCTAAAGTGATAATTGGTGTTCTCCATATTTTTAAAAGTCCTACAACAGATTGAAAGAAGAGGAAAAACCCAAATATAGAACAAAACTGAAGGTATAAATCTGCTGAAGTTACCAAAGTTATTTTGAAACTAATTATGACTGTATGCAAAGCAAATGAAGTGAGAACTGGATTAATGAGTCTATCTACCTCCCACAAGCTAATGAGGCATGCTTTATACCAATAGCTCTTGAAATTGAAAAATTAACCATGCTGCAGCAAAATAAAATGAAAGAAAAATAGAGAAATAAATAAATAAGAAAGAAAGAAGGAAAGAGGGAAAAAGAAAAAGAAAGAGAGAAAGAAAGAAAGAGAAAAAAAAAAAGAGTGGAGCACGTTTGTTAAGAGAAGTCTAGAAGACAAGAAAAGTGGTAACATACATGTCCTGCAGGAGCTGAGTAGTCTTTCTTCACATGCTTTTCTAAGAATCTGGTTAACTTTTCCTTTTCTGCTTTGATAGGCACTTTTCCTGACACTGACCTAAAGAAAACAAGCAAACCCTGTTGATTTGGGACAGATTTTTTCAGTCTTCATTGGAAATTTTCCATGGTATTCAATTTTAAAGATGTATGCTCAGTCCTGTGTAGTAGGAGAAACATTTGAGTTGGCTGAAGCCTCTACCACCCAGTATGAAAAAGAAGGCTTATTTTTGGCTGGTGTTCTGTGGTCTACTCCACCCACACCTCATTAAGCTTTTATTCCTTCCTTTTGTAATCTTCTATTTCATTTTATCTGTCTGTGATACTCTTTTACCTTCATAAATCAAAACCCTCATCTTCAGCTCATTTCTTTTCCCTTTTGTGCATCTGCAGCCCTATTTTTGTCTGGTAAGACAGGGCATCTTTGCCACTCACTACAAGAATAGTAATAACAAAGAGCTTGGATCAATATCTCATCTGTTCAGAAGAAATGTGTAAATCTGTGCCTTAAAGGGACTATATGCCATCTGTTTTGTTGAACAGCATATTTATCTACTAGATTTTTTTTTTCACAGGGGGAAATTTAATTTCAAAAGCAATGAAAGTGTTGCATAATCTTATTTCACAATGCCAGAATCTGGATTTGGAACATCTCCTTGAAATATATGCTACTTTTAAGAGGCTCCTGAATCATCTGCAGCCAATTGGTTGTGTTGCAGCTTTTGTTGAACCAAACTGAAAATTCAACAACAATGAAAGAAATAGAAAAGTTAAACAGAATTTAGAAGAGATATAGAGTAGTAACAAGGAGGTAAACAAAGTGTTCTTGACTACAAGCTGCTGCAATTCCCTTGCTTTTTATAGATTTCTATGGTAGACTCTAATAATTAGATTAGTAAAACCATCTTTGCAAGAGAAATCCATTTTACCTCTCATCATCAATGAAACAAATTTTGACTATCATAAGATGCTGAAGAATCATTTTTTGTATTACTATCCTTAAATAACTGCTTAAAATGGAGAAAAAACTTTCTGACATTAATTTCATAAAGGAAACAAGGTTGAGAGGAAAGTCACCATTTCTTCTCATGTGCCACAGCTGAACCAACCCTTTAAACAATTGCTGACACTCTTAAGTTCTACCAGTCCCTGAAAATACAAAACTAAGAAACTCACCACCACCTCCAGTTTCTGTTATCAAAATGTTCCTGCTGAAATGACAAATTATACCAGTGCTTGATTATTCTTACTTTTAGAAAGTTTTCCCAAGGTTTAAGTAAAATAAGAATTGATCTTCTGGTGCTAAATCTTCTTACAAAATATTAATAAGACCCAAATAAGTTATGAAACATGCCAGTTACTTTCCTCTCACCCTTTTACTGTGCTCATCTGTGCCCACTACAAGCTTATTTTGTACTATAATCAAAGGTGTGAAGAACAAGAAATTCTGGAAGAAAAGTTGGTCAGCATCCCCTTGTTGTACAGTTCCAAGAAATCTTTCTGCTGTAGACAAGGCATTTGAAATGTGATAGCTAATGTGAAATCAGTCAGTCCTTCAGAAGCATCTTGCTTACACATAATAACAATTATTGGCTGGACTTCATTTGCTTTGTGGCTGGTGAAAATCCCTACTTGCAGGGGGCAACCTGATAAGATGGACCCTTGTTCAAGCCAGTTCTCTTAAATGAACTTAAGAGGAGGATTTTATTTGATTTATTGGTTCTTTCTTCCTAATTGCCACATCTTCCAGCAACAGATCAACAAAAGGGAGTGGCAAAGACTGTGCCACTACACTGTGGATTTAATTTAATCACAAATGTAATAGGTCACTTCTCTAATCCTAGAGTATTTTAGGTTTAGACTTTAAAAAACAATTTATGGCATGAAGGAATTAAGATCTGCCTGAGAATTCTGTGTGAAACTAGAACTGATTGGTTAAAAGGTGTGAAACCAGCAGGATTGTTTCCAGATGCTTGTGAGAGCTGTATTCTTGTAATTGAATCATGTCTTTGCATGGCTTTTCATCATATTACTTCTGAATTCATGCACAGTGACATTAATTTCAGTATAACACATAACTTACATCTGTTGGTTTATTCTTATTTATATTTTTATCTCCTCTGTCACATTTCTTACAAGATTTTTGTGATATATTAAGAAAAAGGTTGTCATCTCTCTGATGACCTTTTTGAATGGTCAATTTACTAGTATTGGCTCTGACAGAAGTATATCAGCAGAGATGAACAAGGGTGTTTTTTGTTCTTTCACATGTAAGTTAGTTCAAGCTGTCAGTTTTAGTGATTTCTACATTGCTAAGCTTAGCTCAAGGGAAAGCCTTGGTCCCATTTACATACCTGAGAAAATTGCTTTTGTATGAAGACAATCTTACTGGAAGAAAAAAGCATGAGTATATACAATTTGCTTTAATTAAGGGAAAGTATTATTTCTCCTCCCTAGTACAGATATTTCTAATTGTCCTTTTTTAAAGTGGAGCTGAAAACTTAAAACATAATCACATATACCAATTTTCAAAATTAATGTTAGTACAGATTTTCAGATGTGTGCCTCTTCATATAGAGAAGAAAAATGTGTTTAATAGTCCAAGGAAAAACTTCTAAATAATATCCAGAGAATGGAGGCTGTTGTTTACTCTTTATTATTACTGGTTGCAAAGGTATAATAGATATGTCTGATTATGTGTACATTTAAATTATATACCTAGAAAAACAGAATTAGACTTCATTCTACTTTCTTCTTGAACTTTTCCTTTACATGGAAACTAATCATAGAATCATAGACTTGTCAGAGTTGGAAGGGACCTCAAAGACCATCTATTCCAACACTCCTGCCTGCCAGGGACACCATCCACTAGATCAGGTTGCTCAGGGCCCCATCAAGCCTTGTCTTAAAAGCTTCCAGGGATGAGGCTTCCACAATCTCTCTGGGCAACCTGTTCCACTGTCTAACCGCACTCATAGTGAAGAACTTCTTCCTAATATCCAGCCTAAATTTCCCCTCCTCTAGCTTACACCCATCTCCCCTGGTTCTATCACTGTCTGACCTCCTAAAAAGTCCCTCCCCAGCTTTCTTGTAGGCCCCTTCAGATACTGGAAAGCCACAATAAGGTCTCCTGGGAGCCTTCTCCTCTGCAGACTGAACAACCCCACCTCTCTCAGTCTGTCCTCGTAGCAGAGATGCTCCAGTCCTCTGATCATTCTCCTGGCCCTTCTCTGGACTCTCCAGCACCCCCATATCCCTCTTGGAATAGGGGCTCCAGAACTGGATGCAATATTCCAGGTGGGGTCTCAGGAGAGCAGAGTAGAGGGGGAGAATCACCTCCCTCAACCTAATGTGAAAATATTTCTATCATATCAAGTCTAATCCAGTATTTTCAATTGTTCCATTTACTTTAAATTAATTTGATCTCATAACCAGAAGGCACTAGAATTTAGCTTATGTAACTTTTTTTGTAGAAACTGTGTGCAGACACGATTTACAGTTCTAAAAAAATGTTACTTCTGATTCACTATCTGATTCAGATAGATCTCCATGTATTAAGATGGAAAAAAATCCTTTCTGAGGTGTTCATGAATCAGCCAGGCCTACATTGATTCAAGTTAATTTTTGCCAACTAAAGGCTAGAAACATAGACGTTGGAATGAACTCTGGGCTCTGCCGAGGAGTAAGGTGGATTCATCCTCATCCATTCACATTAAAACTGGTAAGATGAATCATGTTTTGAAAGAACATCTCTCTGAGTACAGGGCCTAAACTGGTACTTTAGACATAATGCTTAATGTTTAGAAGACTAATAGCAGATGAGATCAATTCAACCCTCAGGAAGTGTGGCTGGTATCAGCTGCACTTAGTGTCTTGTTTCTAAATGATTGTCATTATTTATGATGAGCCACAACACAAGTGGCTGCAAATGATTCCCAAACCTTGCAAAACAACAGTTCACTGCACTGTCTTTAGCTTATTTTTGAACAGTCCTTTGCTTCAAAGAAATATTAGCTTAGCTATGACTCAATGTATCTCTCATAAATAGGTTTGTAAGGATGTTTAACATTTCTAAGTGGCACATTTTCTGGTTTATAGCCCTAGCAACCTTGTTTTCTCCTCCAACAGCTATAAAGACAATGTTCACCATACCATTTAGGGAGGAATAGCTGGAAAAGCATTTCCAAAAAGACAAAATGGCCATTGCTCAGATAGTAAATTCTTAAAAAATCAAAGTTTTAGAAACAAGAAATTAATCCTGCATTTGCCCACCCTGGAAATTTCAGTTCAGTTAATGTTGGTGGAATGAATATGTCCACAACAATGAAGAAGAAGAACACAAACCAAACATGCTAAAGACTGCTCATAGCTTCTGCTCTCAGTTCAGTTCTAGATAAACCCTCTAATTATACTTTGTTTTTAAAAGGATTGTCATACAAGTGACTCTCTAAGTTTTACTTTGCTTCCCGGTAAACTTGGATGGAAAGAATCATTTCATGTGTCTGTTGTGGTCTTGTCTTTGTTGAGCTATGTTTTTATACCTTGACCATCTCTCCAAAGGAATCCCTGGAGAAGGTTCCCTCAGCAAATACCTTTTTGAACAGTGATTTAGTACAGGTGTTTATGCCTTTCGATATGCTCTACCTAAAAGTCTTCTTTTTTTTGCTTGTTCTTTGGTTTTTCATCTTCTCCTTTCATTTTTCTTTTCATATACTTCAAAGCTTTAAAAATGTGCCTTCTAATTTTAAACAGCCTCCATTGTAGTATAGTTTAGCCATGCTGGCTTCCTTTTTTGTGATGTTTCTAAAGGCATTTTGGCAAAATGCTACATATTCATTTTGAGTTTCTAATGTGTTGTCTGCCAACATTTTGCAGCCTTGGCTTCCTCTTTTCATTTCTTTCTAGAAGCTTTTATAATTTCTGATGTAATTGTTTTTGAAATTAAGCACTGCTACAGTGGATGTATTCCTTTTCTTAATCCTGAAAAGTTAATTAATATTTATTCATCAGGGTCCTTCAAAGTAAATTGGTCTACAAACCAGTCTCTTGTGGTCACTATCACTGTCCTAGTTGAGCAACCTTGATATTATACTTTTCCTATTTGGGCTTTGAATTTCTTTGAGTATAAAGATTTTATGTTACTTATTATTCACCCTTTTACTTATTTAAGTGCAATTTACAGATGAAATGATACCAAACCAGGACAAAGAATTTTGAAAAGAAAATCCACTATGTGAAAGAAGTTAGTCAACTATCTCAAAGTCCCATCAGCCTTAGATGCAAGGTGCTTCTGGTAAAAGCTAGGAGTCTTTCAGAAGGGTGATGTTAGAGTCTAATTGCTTATAGAAGCTGTAGCTGTATATATATATATATCAGAATCATAAGCCAATGTCCTTTAGTGTAAGAGTCTGTGATGTCTAATATCATTTAGATGAAGAAAGATAATCCATTTTTTTTAAGAGCCTGTAGAAGATAAGCCCTTAGAGGAATAAACTTCTGTAAACACACCTGGGCAATTTTTTAGTTTGGCCAAATCAAATTGATTCAGTTTATTAATAGTTACATAATTAATGTCTCACTATTTGTTTTTAGAATTCACTGCATTGTAAACAATTATTACAATAAAACCAAAGAGTGAGTCTATATTGTAAAGATAGCCTCTAATTGAAAACCTATTACAAAAGGACTGTATGGCTGTGATAGTTTATTCAGTTCAGTAACAGATTCAATGACATTTGCAGCAATAGCTCTCTATTATCTCCATTGTATTACTTGGTAAATTTAGCAGAAAGAAGGGGATGGGAATATATGAACACTTGAAATATGAAAAAAATGAAATTTTAATGCAGCACAAAAAGTGTGACAGATGTAATACCACACAGAGTCGTTAAATATTTCCTAGTCCGTGTCTTTTTATCTCTCTCATCCTGTCACTATCAATTACTCCCAACGTTTCTCTTTGTTCCTGCTAGAGTTAAGGAGGTAAAATTTTATTTTCTTGGTTGTTATCTCTCCTTGTAAACTGACTACTAACATTTCAAGATGCTGAACCATGTGACACAAAATCTCTTCTTAGTGGAAGAAACGATCCCCCTTTTCTGAGGTAGGTCTCGAGTCATTTCGGTATTTGTTTGTTTCTAGTGCTCACATCTTAAACAAAAAAAGTGTCCAAACAAGAGCAGTGCTTACAGTTCTCAGCTAACCTCCTTATCTTGTATTTACTTCTTGGGTTTAGGCCCACAACATATTCCAGTAGAAGTTACATTAGTCTTTTGAGCATGGATCAATGCAGATTAAAGACTGCCCCTAGCAGAACTCATTTGTCCTTGTCAGCTGTGGATAACCGACTAATACACTTAAAATAAAATTACATTGAAATAGCCTGATCTTATTAGGTTTATTTAAAGTAATAAGTGCTATTAAGTCTTTAAGACCCAATTTAAAGTTGCAATAGCCTACAAAGATGTACTGAGTTCACCTAAAGCAATATTTCATATGGCAAACTGAAGTAGTTTAGCATATAGAATGAAATCAATTTTTTTCCATAAACATAAGCTGCTACTTCTACAAAGTAATGCCAAAACTAGATTAATTATTACTTAATTCTACTCATTCTTCTCAACTCAAAATATTTCTAATAAGCATAACCCTTGAAAAAATATACAGTAATCAGGAAAACATTAACAAAGCCTTTTTGGCTATGTTTGGTTATGATTTTCATTATAGAGAACCAGCTATTTCAGGGCCATTTATCTGAATATGTAGAGGGAAACATTATGTATTGGGGTTACACAAGTGCAGTATTAATGTGACTCTTATTTCTGCAGTGGGACAGAAGGGTTACTTTCCAGAGCTTGGCAGGCTTAGTTTTGGACATTAAGATTTCCATTTCAAATATACCCTTACAATAGCCAGTAAAATCAGATTCAAGAGTGCTTTACAAAATAGTAGGGAGCACTCTAATCTTAAAAAAAATAATCCCACCATAAACAAATGAATATTTTTCCACTTGCTTCACATTTGGAAGGCATACAACAGTATTTTATTTCAATTACTTATGTAATTATAATAAATTGCATTGGTTCTATGTGAAGCAAATATTAAAATATGGTGAAATATAACTTTCATGAATTAAAATTCCAATTCTGTGAAATCACATAATATGAGGAGATGGAAGGGACCTCGAAAGATCATCTAGTCCAACCCCCCTGCCACAGCAGGATTCCCTAGACCTACAAAAGACTTTTGTACTCTATTCACAACAGAAGCTATATACATGCTTAAATATGTTTATGATGCAGAAGCTGCATGGTTATGCAGAATCACAACAGAACCTCTCAGGTTCTCCAGTACTGACTAGTCTCCATTGACTAAAATGTTATTTTAAAATAAATGAAATGTTTTAAACACAAGAGAAAACTCACGTCAAAGTATCATAACCTCAAACTGAACCCAACCTATTCTCAACCCCCTCTACTGAGCCCTTTCTGGTACTCTGTTAAGTCTGCTGGTCTGATATCCTATTTCATGTTACAATTTTTAGCAGGCAGACAGATACAGGGTCACTAGGGCAGTAGTCACAGCACCAAACCTGACAGAATTCAAGAAGTGTTTGGACAGCACACTCAGGCACATGGTGTAATTTTGGGGGTTGTCCTGTGCATAGACAGGAGTTGGACTCATGATCCTTGTGGGTCCTTTCCAACTCAGGACATTCTGTGATATGCTGGAGGGTGGTTGACAGTGGTTGTCCAGAGAGGTTGTGGAAGCCTCATCCCTGGAAGCTTTTAAGACAAGGCTGGATGGGGCCCTGGGCAACCTGCTCTAGTGGATGGTGTCCCTGCCAGGCAGGGGGGTTGGAACTAGATGATCTTTGAGGTCCCTTCCAACTCTGACAATTCTATGATTCTATGAAATATGGTCTCATCAGGAGATCATTAATTTCATTCCAAAATTTAACTGACTTGCCAGCTTTTTTGATGACACACCTTTCCTCAACATAAAGAATGCTTAAAAACTACATTCTATTGAGCCAGCTGGGAGACTTTTTGCCCTTTAGTATCAACTGGAAGTTGCATAAGATCACCAACATTAAGCATAATTTCCTCAATCTTCTTAAAATAACAACATGACATAAAACCTTCATGTAGTGTCATAAGTTGATAAAGCTGTCTATATTATTTACCTTGCTGTTGCCTGCTTCACTGACTGTACAGCTTTCTTCCTTTCTCTTGAGAGGATGATAAAGGCTGACATTCTCACACTGTGTAAGAAGTTAACCATGGCTAGCCATCAGGTGCCCACCAAACTGCTCTATCACTCTCCCTCCATCAACAGAGGGCTGATGAGAGCAGAAAACATACAATAAAGATCTCGTGGGTCAAGATAAAGACAGGGAAATAACTTACAAATTGCCATCTCAGTCAAAAGAGTCTTGACTTGGGGAAATTAATTGCCAATTAATAATGGAGTAGTATAATGAGAAATAAGAATGACTTTTAAAAATGAAAGGGGATGTGCCATGGGGGTTGCAGTCTGTTCATCATATATTGTCTCTGCCACTTCTTCCTCCTCAGGTGGAGGGCTCCTCAGACTCTTCCCCCCTGCTCTGGCTCAGAATCCCTTCCACAGGAGGCAGTCCTTAATAAACATCTCTGGTGTTGGTCCTTCCCTCAGGCTGCAGTTCTTCAGTAACCACTCCAGTGTGGGTCCCTGAAAGGGTCACAAATCCTGCCAACAAATCTGCTGTAACAGGTCTTGCCAGGAGCCTGCTTAACCATTAGCTTCCCACATGGTCACAGTCTCCACCAGGTGCATCCACATGCTCTAGTGTGGTATCTTCCATGGGCTACAGGTGGATATCTGCTTCACCATTATTGTGCATGAGTTGCAGAAGGACAACCTGCTTTGGTCTTCACCACGGGCTTCAGGAAAGCCTCTTCTCCAGTGCCTGAAGCACCTCCCCCCTCTCCTTTTTTAATTGACCTTGGTGTCTGCAGAGTTGTTTCTCTCCTATATTCATTCTCCTCTCTTTCTGGCTGCTGTTGAGCAACATTTTTACCCTGTCTTAAATACATTATCACAGAGGTGCTACAACTGTCTCTGGTGGGCTCAGCTTTGGCCAGCATCTGGTCCACCTTGGGGCCTGCTGGCACTGGTTCTGTCTGACAGAGGGGTCTTTTTATCTTTTGCTCAACTTTTTACATCAAGTATTAATCTAAAAGGTCCACTTATATGAGTAATATTATTGTATAGCAGACTGGCTAATGCATCATGCATTTGTTTTCCATCAATATTCATATTCTTCCCATGGCAACTGCTGTAGGGGTACAGTGTCCTGTGCTACTAAGCTGTGTATCAGACAGTTCAATATCTTAAGGTTTTCTTCATTTGTAATTCAAATGCTATTTTAGTGTAACTGAATATGTATCTTATGCAAGTGAATATAATCTTTAAAATAAATACAATAAATCTCAGTTTAAGTATGATCAAAGACATGATACCCTAAGGACCCTGAAAAAAAGAACTGCAGGGGAATGAAAGTATAAGTTATTTTCCAGAAGCCTCTTGACCTCACAAACCTAGGATTTGCTGCCTTAGGTTTTAAAATATATTTGAATCCTTTTTCAGTGTAAGATGACTAGATGATCTTTCTAGGTCCCTTCCAACCCCTAACATTCTATGATTCTGTGTAAGAAAAAACACACCATTTTTTTGAACATCTACACCTTTAGCTGCATATAAACCAGCAGCAGATAGGCTACCATGTTAGCATGAGAGACTGAGATACTAATGCCAAAATCTTAAAAATCCTTCAGCACAAAGTAGGTGTTTTATGAGCCAGTTTGTGTATGGTCAATTCCTAAGTTCTCTCTGCATTCAGTGAAGAGGAGGCTCCTTCATGGTCTGCAGAGCAAGAACTGACTGCAGATTTCCATTGGAAATTAAGCAATATTTTTGACAACACTGTATCCCATTGCTAATCCTTGTGTAGTTATTTCAGTCCTAGTCTGAGAGATAGCAAAGAATGGAAGGCATTAGAATATATTCTCATATTTTGAAGTCACCCAACATGGTGACTACTGCCAGCTGAAAAGATAAGTTGAACCACACTCAGATTTCACAGAGAAGCAGAACAAGGAGACCTGCTTTGAAATGGAGACCTTGCCTCATGCAATAAGGTGACTTATTAATGCTGATCAAGAGAAGTGAAGTACAACCCAACCTGGGATGATTCTGTATGTCCATTTTATTCCTACAAGATGTATAGGCAGGAAAGAATGAGAATTTTGCCATTGGGAAAATAGTATCAGAAGGCTTGTACTAAAAAACAAACAAACAAACACCTCCAAAAAACCCCAAAACAAAAACCCCAAACAAACAAACAAAAACCCCACCATCCCAAACAAAAACCCCACAACCAAGCAGAAAACTAAAAGGGGCAATAACTACCCTAACATTCAGACTGGTTTTGCCTTTCTTAGTCAGGGCATGTGTGCCCTGGGAGGCTTTGCATGTGGAGGAAATTATTTGACAAGCATAAAAAATGAGAAAAAGATCCAGAAATCCCTGTGTTAAATACAAACTGACAGCATCTCTCAGATGATAAGTTTGAATTAACCTTTAGTCTCTTATAAATATACCAGGTTTTGTACACTGTTCTGAAGCAGAATGTTTACAAATCTTAGTTCATCCATCATCAGAGTGAGAGGGTAGAGAATAACTCATGGAACAGCTATAATTCTAAAGTACACATCTTGGGCCTTGAACCAGGTTGAGTTTTGTAGCATATGTTTTCACTGTATTAAACTGACAGTTAACTGGCTGTCAAGCACATCTGCAAGCAATAGGAGAAGTTGGTGCCTAGGAAGCTGAGGTATGTACCAAGTAAATTATTCCATTGTTAACAATTCTCTTTACTCCTGCATCCTCATTGCTGTCAATATTTTTTCTTACATTCTGCAGTCTTAAAGTTCTGCACTTTGTTGCTGTACTGACTTCTGCTGAAAAGGGATGAGACTTCTTGGCAGCTATAGCTATATACTGTAGGAGGGGGAAATGACAAGAAGCCTGAAAGTCTAGAAGATACTTTAAAACTTCAGAGGATGTGAAACCCTTTTACTCACTTTCTGCATGTGTGTATGTCTTTTACTATAGCTGTAGGAACTGCTTTGACTGAAACACTCTCAGTTCAGCAAATCCCCACCAAACCTAAGGAAAGAATCCAAGAGGGCCTGGTCTGGATTCCATCCAAATAACCTCAGGATCTCTTGCCCTAATGCAGTTTACCAAAGCCACCCTTGTGGCATGGTCATCTGTTTGGTACAGGGTATGTTCTCCAGCCCTAACACAACTTATCCACTAAGGTTAAAGTCTGTGACTGAAGCAAGTGCAGCAGTTGGAATGGCTCAAGACCAGAGAATGTGCCATATCCTCTTGGACAAGAAAAGTTACACAGACTAAAAAAGGGTAGAGGAGAAATATTGCTTGCATTCATTCATTAACAAGAACATGCAAGCCTGAACTATTTTATCTGGTGAACAGAGAAATAAGAGCAACTGCAGAGTTTGATCTTCTGCATCTTAGATACCTGTGTTTGAATAAAGATTTGTTCTCTATTTTAACTGTACAGGAAGACATGGAAATTTATAGTCAGACTGCAACATCTATCTTGTAACATTAATTCTATTTCTGCAGGATCCTAGCTCCTGGAATGGCTTTTGGATTAAGGTATAAGATAAACAATAACACTAATGCCAAACAACTGAAATCCTGAGGATACCCCACCCCAGAAGCTGACTACTGGAATATCTGGCAGGGAAGCTCACATCTATTAATAATGGTAATTTGCCTGAGTAAGAATCAATGAAATGAATAGCATTGTTTTGAAAAGCAAGATTTTCCACAGAAGGCAATTGTCCCTTGTAGTCACTTCTAATAATGGACTCCATTTCTTATGATGGACCCCAATTCTAATGCAGTCCTCATGCACTGGGAGTAAAAAAAGCTCACTAGTATATATCCTTTATCTGTTTTAACCTCTGTGTCCATCAAAGCAATGTGATGTGTTTATTAAAACATTATAATGAAAAATCAGAGATTTCCATTGATAAATTTTCTTAGTGATTAAGTCAGAGTGGCTCAGGAGCTGAAGCAGAACCAAGTTAGCAGGAAGAAATTTTTTGCAATGAGGATGGTAAAACACTGGAACAGGTTGTCTAAACAGGTGGTACAAGACCTATCCCTGGAAACATTCAAGGTCAGGTTGGACAGGCCTCTGAGAAACCTGATCTAGCTGAATGTCCCTGCTCACAGCAGGGGGGTTGGACTAAGTGACCTTTAAAGGTTCCTTCCAACCCAAATCATTCTATGATCAACCAGTAACACTCAGAGGCTCACTGACTTCACTAGAATTGGTTGGTTGACACTAGCTGAGATACAGAATGTTTTTCTGTTTCTGTTTCTTGGTTTAATGAATGTTTACTGCAGGAACCTGTCCAAACTGAATGAACAACTCTTGTTCTTCCTTCTTCTTGTGGGTAACTCTTGACCAGCAGTCTGCATTTATACTAGGAGGATTTTCCTGAGATGGTAAGATATCAGACTGCTGATGGCAGCTATCCAGATACTGAATATTCCACCTCTAGTAAGTACTCATCCCTGGACAGAGCTTCTGTATGTATCCTCATAAACCTCACTGCTGAACTATGAGTAATGTTTCTCATTTGGCTTCCTATAATCTGGACTGTCTAACATTTAAGAAGTCTTTCAGCAGGTATAAATTTTCCAGGATACAACAGTATATTCACTACTCTTCAGCACTCAGCTTCTAACCCTAATTTGGAAAGAATATTTATTTTAATTTATACATTAAAAGGAGTGTAATTCCTTTTAGCAGACAGAGATGTATAAACAGGTACATTGTGCTAAAATAAAATAAAATTTATGCTCAAAATAATTACTGATAAATACAACATTAAAATAGGTTATTTCTCTCCAATATTTTTATGAGATTTGTCTGCTGTAATACTTTTTTTCCCACTGGCAAGTCTCAGGTGTGTTAACCTCTACATATATAATGCATATTCTGAATATACATTATATTCAGGATATAAATGTGACAAATCTTCCATTCAGTCACAACCCCAAACACCTTTGGAGTTGTCATGACCACTTTTTGCAACCTGAGTTCTACAGACAATAAGTACTGTGTGATACTAGATAAATATTATCATCTATTTCCTTACACACTTAGGGACACCTGCTATTTATGTCCACCTATTTGTCACATTAAACAATGTTTAAATTATCTTTGACTCAGTATGGCACTAATTTGTGATTAAAGTTACACCTCTCTTGATAGAAGCAGGCTGGTATCCTCCTGTTTGGGCAAATAAGCAAAGCAAGTTAGTAATGATTGTGTACAGTAATCCTTGCAGGTGTATTTGATGCAAAACATGGATAAAATGTAAAAAAATTACATTTTTTAAATTGCCATGAAAGAGCAAGAAGTTGACTTCCCAATTTTCCAGAAGAACATATGAGACAGGGAAAAAGGCTATGATCTGCTAGACTTCAGCAGCAGTTAGTTAGCAGCATCAACTAATAAATAGCTGGTTAGTAGCTGGCTAACCAGAACATAGTTTGTCAACAAGTTTTTTCTGCTACATGAGCATTTAGTAGATCATTCTCAGTTGTTTAACTCCAAAGAAAGAAATAATATCCAAATTCCTCCTGCTCTGCAGAGTGTACTTACCCATACTCACCATGTGAGTAATACTGCTTAGCCTCCAGTTTTGGAGCATGAATGATACCCATAGCTGCAGACAGGTCTGCATGACATAATGTAGGGTTGGAAAACCAGTTTGGGACAGAAGCTTGCTGGGTTCAGTCTGGACAAAGCACTATCAGTGCCTGGGAATGAACCAATACCTATTTGCAGTATGGATAACCATAGCACTAGCTACTTCCTAAGTTTCTTCCTAACTTCATTAGGAAAATAAACCTTTCTTAAAATTGTTTGCAGAGTAGAAGACAGTAAACAAGACATTGTTCTGCCTTTATTTTGCATAAAGTGCACTGTATTTCCAAAAGGAGCATTTTGAAATCACTTATAATTTTCTTATGAAAAAGTAATAGAACATTTAATGAACCCTAAATGTAAAATCATCTGTTTTTTTTTTTTTCCCTGAGAAAACTTCAGATGTCTTGGCATTATTCTAAAATACTCTGGGAAACAAAGGCAAATACTTGGCTAGCTGTGCCATGCATTATTTAGTAGAGAAAACAAAATCTGTTTGTGGAAAATTAGGCAACAGTTAGAAAATAAAATCAAATGAGGCAATTCAATTGCCTAAAGTCTAAAAAATGCTGCAATAAGTGTAAAACAACTAACAGTAAATTAGTTTAAGCATTATCAATGTCATTTTTTATCTTGCAGCCCAGGTATAACATCTGCTTTTGTATACTATAGTGTTTCCTTTGTAGAATTTCAAGCCAGTAGTGACCTGAATTTATTGTTCAGGACACAAGGTGGCAAGAGGTAGTTTTTTGTTAGGACTATGATCCCTTTTACCATAAGTGTTGTGCAAATTCCTTCAGGACATGTCAAGCTTTCAGTCACTTCCACATCACAGCTATATACACTGAGGACACAGGCCATGAAGGAAGAAAAGTAAGATGCAAGGAAGACCTTGTGCAAGTCCAAAGGGGAGTAAGCTGGTAATAAATAAATCTAAATCAGAAAATAACAATAAAAAACCCCCCCACAACAAAAAACCCAACAACTGAGGAAATTCTTTGTTTGTACAGGGCCTAGGTGAATGTACTTATTTAGGCAACAAAATGTAGGACTCTGTGGAGACTGGCTTTAAAGCTACAGCAGGCAGTAAATGCCAAGTGGGGAACAGGAAACTATATCATAGAATCACAGACCTTGAAAGATCATCTAGTCCAACCCCCCTGCCACAGCAGGATTCCCTAGACCAGGTCACACAGAAGCACATCCAGATGGGGTTGAATAGGAGTTAACAAACACTGCAAACCTGTAAGCAAATAACTAAGTGAAATTCTGGCTTTGCATCTGGATACTTTAATGGCCAGAAAAGAATGTTCTGGGGCAGTCTTGCTCTTGGAGCAGGAAGGACACAAACTGATTCAGTATTAATTATCAATGTGATAAACTTAGGAAAGGAATGACACAAATACTTGTCTATGATTGCTTTGTGATCTCCTCAGTGAACTAAGGGACCCCATCTATTCCTGGTTACTCCACTCCCTGTGTATGCTTCCACCTCCTAAATGGTACCAGATTGACATCAAATTAAATGAGCTGGGGATTTTTTTTCTTTGTTTTCAGTAGATAATTTTAGTCCAAAAAAGCTTACATTGAAACTTGACACTATAAGGTTAGGAGAATGTAATGGGTATAATGCACAATTTGTGGATAAGAAACCAAAACAGGGAGAGAAAAGCATAGCCTGACACACACAAGAAGTTGGATCTATCACCCTAGGTCTGCACAGCACAGTGGGACTAGAAAAAACAATGTCAGAAGAAGCAGAACCACATAGTGTGGGAAAAAAATTCCACCTTTGTGTTTGGGCTCCAAAAGCAGTACAGTCACAATAGGAACTTACCACCTATGTCTATACTTGGAAAGGAAACTGTCTAGAGCCAGCATCCAACTTTTGAGCCAAATGGTACACCATGGATGGCATCCATACAGCCATGCCAGCTTGTACAAAATGTCTGTTGAGAATGCTCCCTGACCCATGCAAAAGCTAAGAAATGGTTTGGGGTGTATCTGAAAGAGTGCTAGCTGGACCTAGGCCAAAAGCATGCCAAGGACTGCATACAGCAAACCTGAAAACATGTGCTCAGGTTTTCTTAGCTTGATGTTACAGATGCAGCCATTGGGACTAATTAAGCTAGGCACTGTACTGTATTGATATATCTGTAACACTCCCCTCTGAAGTTCCTGTAAGTTAAGAAAAACTTAAGAATTCAAAATTCTGACAGACTTCTGAACATATTAGTTTTATTTAGACACTGTACTTTTCAGAGCATGAAACAGTAGTAGTGTGGAGGCAATTTCTGTTAATAAGACCAAAGTATTTTGTTTCTTTTACTATTATCTCAGTTTTTATTTCTGGTATTTTTGCATCTTAACATGAGGAGAAAACAAATATTCAAGTCCTGAATGAAGTCACACTGCTACTGAGTGCTGTCTTACCAGACATGCTAGAACTCCAATATGAACTGGAGGCAAAAGCTACTAAGTGGTACACAACAACTGGTAATCAGTAATGAACTTTTCTAACTCCCTCTGGAAGCAGAGTGCAGGCCAAAGGTTACTGCCACATGGAGGGGTATCCAGTACACCTGGAATAAACTGTACCAAGGGTGGAAACAATGTCCTACCATTTGTCATTGATTGATACAGACATCACTGGAACAAGGTGAAGCCCCTGAACACCTGTGGTATATAGATGACATCAGTGTGTGGTGCAACACAGTGGAGAAAGTGTTTGAGAAGGGGAGAAACATAACCCAGATTCCATTGAAAGCTGGTTTTCTTTTAAAACAAAAGTCAAAGGACCTGTACAGAAAATTCAGTTTTTAGGAATCAGATGTCAAGATGAGCATAGTTATATACCAACAGATGTGATCAATACGATAAGAGCAAAGTCTCCACCAACTTACATAAAAAGAAACACAAGCTTTCTTAGATGTCATGGGCTTTTGGAGAATGCATATTCCAGGTTATAGTCTGATTGTAAGCCCTCTATACTGGTTGACTCAGAAAGAAAAATGACTTTGAATGGGACCCTGAGCAGCAGTAAGCCTTTGAACAAGGTTAGCTGGAGATAGTTCATACAATAGCACTTGGGCAAGTCTGGACAGAAGATGTGAAAAACATGCTTTACCCCTCATCCAGGGATAACAGCCCAACTGGAGCCTCTGGCAAAAAACACTTTGAGAAACTTAAAGTCAACTTCTAGGACTCTGAAGCCAGGGATGTAAGGGATCTGAAGCCCTTTACACTCCAACTGAAAAAGAAATATTAGGAACAGAAGTAGCTGGTACTGAAGCATGGTGCTTTTGGCACCTCAGCTGCCTATGCTTTGCTGGATGTTCAAAGGGAGGGTCCTTCCATGTCATGCAATTGATGCTACATGGAGTAAGTTGCACTGATAATGCAATAGTCTTGAATGGGAAAATCCATTCAAGCCCTGAGAATCCTGGAAGCAATCATGGACTTGCCAGAGGGCCAAAGTTTCTGAACATCACCAGCAGAGGTGACTTGTGCTGAAAAGGTCCTATATGATAGATACCTCTGTATCTTTATATTATGTATATACCCCTATATATAATATACTCATAACATATCACAGAATCACACAGAATCACAGAATGTCAGGAGTTGGAAGGGATCTTGAAAGATCATCTAGTCCAACCCCCCTGCCACAGCAGGATTCCCTACACCAGCTCACACAGAAGCGCGTCCAGATGGGTTTGGAATCTCTCCAGAGAAGGAGACTCCATAGCCTCTCTGGGCAGTCTGTGTCAGGGCTCTGGCACCTCAGCTGGGAAAACATTTCTACATGTATTTACACAGAACCTCCTATGCTTCAGCTTACAGCCATTGTCCCTTGTCCTGTCACTGGGCTTCAATGAGAAGAGCCTGACCCCATCCCCCTGACACACACCTTTTACATATTTATAAGCATAAACGAGGTCACCCCTTAGTCTCCTCCAAGCTAAAGAGCCCCAGCTCCCTCAGCCTTTCCTCAGAAGGAAGATGTTCCAATCCCTTCATCATCTTTGTGACTCTGTGCTGGACTCTTTCCAGCAGTTCCCTATCCTTCTTCAACTGAGGGGTCCAGAACTGGACACAAGATTCCAGATGTGGCCTCACCAGGGTAGAGTAAAGGGGGAGAAGAACCTCTCTTGACCTACTAACCACAGCCCTTCTAATCCACCCCAGAATCCCATTGGCCTCCTGGCCACAAGAGCACACCGCTGGCTTATGGTCCTTCTTCCATCTACCCAGTCTCCCCAGGTCCCTTTCCCCTTCACTGCTCTCCAACAACTCAGTCCCCAAACTATACTGACCCAGGGGGTTG
Organism: Galbula dea; assembly: GCA_013399015.1. Lineage (NCBI taxonomy): Eukaryota > Metazoa > Chordata > Aves > Piciformes > Galbulidae > Galbula > Galbula dea. The sequence goes on from VWZX01007822.1 coordinate 107,253, forward strand.
GTCTTTCCCAGGAGCAAAACTTGACCCTTGGCCTTGTTGAATTTCATTCAGTGTCTCCCTGCCCAACTCTCCAGCCTGTCTAAGTCTCACTGAATGGCAGCACAACCCTCTGGTGTGCCAGCCATTCCAATTACCAGGAAATGAAAAGCAAAATACCCTGTTTACAGATGGATCTTTTTGTATTGTGGTAAAATATCAAAGATGGATAGCTACTGTGTGGAGCCCTGCATGAAAAGCGGCAGAAAGTGCTGAAGGACAAGGTTAATTGAGTCAGTTTGCAGAGGTGAAAGACATCCAACTGGCTTCAGATATTGATGAATGAGAAAAAATAGCCTGTGTTTTATCTCTATACAAATTCATGGATGGTGGCAAATGCCCTGAGAGGGTGGGGGTAGTTGCAACAGAGAAAGCAAAGCAACTGGCACCTGCAGAGGTAAACCCATTTGGGCTGCTGGCACCTGCAGAAGTAAACCCATTTAGGCTGCTGAATTATGGCAAGATATTGCTGTCTGAGTAGAGAACCTGTTTGTAAAATTAAGTCATGTAGATATTTACATACCCAAGAATTGGGCAACTGAAGAACATCAAAACATTGAACAGATGGACCAGGCTACTAGAATTGAAGTTTTTCAGGTGAAGATGGATGTGGAACATAAGGATGAGCTATTTATAGCTCAAAAGGTCCATGAAACATCAGGACATTTAGGAAGGGATGCAACATACAAACAGGCTCCTGATCGAAGGGTGGACTTGACTGTCAATGCCATTACACAGAGTAATGCTTACACAGAGTCAAGGCCTTTTCTTCTCCTCATGTCTCCCCATCAATCAGTAGGCTGGGGGTGCTTAAGAAGTTGAGAGAAGACACAGCCAGGACAGCTGACCCCAACTGACCAAAGGGATATTCTGTATTATATGATGTCAAGCTCAGTAGATAAACTGGGAGGAAAATTGTCTGAAGGTCACTGCTCTGAGACCAGCTGGGCATCTGTCACGTGGTGATGGCAATTGTTTTTCATTCACCTCACTTGTGTTCCTTGGGGTTTTTGTCTCTCTCTCTTTATTTTTTGGTTGGTTTGGTGGTTTGTTGCTGTTATTTTTTTGTTATTTTCTTTACATTACAATTTTTTATTATTAATTTACTTATTTTATTTTATTTCAATTATTAAACTGTTCTTATCTCAACCCCCAAGTTTTCTCACTTTTACCCCTCCAATTCTCTTCCCATAGATCCTGCTGAGTTGAGAATGAGCAAGTGGATATGTGTTGGTTATTTGCCAGATGAAATTAAGCCATGATAGAATCTATTTCACAGAAACATTCAGTGCTTCATTTCTGGATTGTGGATATCCCAAAATTACAGAATCACAGAATATTAGGAACTGAAAGGGACCTAGAAAAATCATCTAGTCCAAGCCCCCTGCCACAGCAGGATTCCCTAGACCAGGTCTGAAAATTATGATTTAGAGACAAATATCTTTGTTTAATTTAGGTCCTTTTATATATGAGTATCAGTATGGGATTTTTTTAACTGATAGAAACAGAAACCATATAATGACACATTTTCTCCTGAAGCTTATAGAGTAAGGAGAATTTTGATTGACAAAGCAGAACAGACGTATGCTATAGTACAGTTAATTTTTATTGTTTCTGTAAGTTGCTCTAAGTTTCATAACAGCTAATCCTTTTTTAGGAAGACAGGAAGACTCTGCCTTCTGAGTTTATCATTTTACTCAAAATATGCTCATCTTCAAATGTTTTAATATTAATCCAGTATTAAGAAAACAGACCTTAAATTATTGATGTTTTGTCTTTTCTAAAGCCACATAAAGTGCAGGATGAATTTTCACTGTTTCACAATACATGGGGACCAGAAAAGGTGCAGCATTAAATTACAATGACATGCAGCCTCCTCTGAATCACTCTATGGTATACCATCAAATGTCAGGCAGGAACTCCTTTTTGCTTCAGGAGATCATTGCTCACCCTTATAATTAAAGGGATCAGTTAAGCTTTTGCTTCTGGACTAGAATGGGAAAAGTTAAACTTATTCATGGTCAATGACTGTTTTGGTGAAAGCTGGGTTTCATTGTAAACAGAGAGTCCAGACCTCATTTGTAAAGGAAATATGAAAATATTGCTTGGCTATTGGATTATATCAGTATTTCCTACAACCAACTAGACTAAAGCTTCCTTATAATTTACTCTATCTTTTTGTAATATCCTTCAGCAAACTTAGCAGATCTACTGTAATAGGAATTTCAGCCTGCTTATAGAACAGGCTAATGCCTTGCTCCATGAAGTTCACACAGCCTTTAATTCCAATAAGGACTGGCAGGCTTTCCAAATGCACAGATTCTGCAGGAATTCAGGTTTAGCAGATATATCTTGACTGTGAGGTCAAATGTGGCTAGGCAGTTAGAAATTCATAACATGTTCTGATAACCTGCAACCATGAATGAACATGGCTATTGACACAGCACCCTAAGAGAAAGAGCTGAAGAGGGAACAGTTTGCTAACAAGCTTTGTGTTCTACCACAATTCCATCACCACTAAACTACTGAGGACTCTAGAGGGAACCAACTCAGCAAAGGGGACAGTTGTCTACTTGAATTCATCTGAAAAAAAGGACTGAAGATAAGATTAATAGGATGATGCCAGATGTGTAAATTCAGTCTGCATCCAGAGGAAATGCTTTGGCTGACTGTCAATCCTGAGTTTGGATAGCTGGCAGAAATATTAGTCCTTTCAGGTCTTGCAAACATCCAAAACAAGCAATATTTTCCAGATAGTTTCTTTTCCTCTATTTCTCTTTGTATCGACGTGTTCTGTTAGAGCAAGATAGCAGCAGAAGTTAAATGTGAGTTAAAATATCCTCCATTAAGAGCTGTATGACAAATCAGAGAACTCTAATGGACATGTCTTACACAAAGGCTTTTCCTTTCCAATAAATGGGGAATTGAAAGTTGCTTTTACATTGGGATTTATCATCCAAACTTCAATTTATTGAGAGTAATACACTAATACCCTTAAATTTAAAAGCAAGAAAGCAATTCAATTTCACTTGCAGGGAATTGCAGGCAATATTACTGTTATCTTTGGTAGAGAGCTCAAGGTATTCTCAGCCTTTCAGTTTTCCTCTTATCTCCCCCAGATTTTAAGCATATTCTTGCCTGTAAAATTCTCCAGCTCTTCCAGAGGTGGACTGAATTTTTCCTGGTCTCTCATTCTTCTAAGTTAGGTCATGTTTCTCCTTTTTTTCCCCTCTAATTTCATCCATTTAATTTCTTTGTTTCTGGAGATTTTTAACAAACCAGGAAAAATGCTTCTTCCAATTAGTAAAGCAACAGGGTGCAAGGTCTTGTACACATTTTGTTTCTGGACTAAAGAGAACTGAAGCATAGGACAGGTATTCCCTACCAGTCTCATATTTTTTTTATGTCTTAGAATCACAGAATCACAGAATGTTAGGAGCTGGAAGGGACCTCAAAAGATCATCTGGTCCAATCCCCCTGCCACATCACGAGTCCCCAGAGCAGGTCATACAGAAGTGTGTCCAGACAGGTCTTGAATATCTTTATAGAAGGAGACTCCCCAACTTCTCTGGGCAGTCTGTGCCAGGGCTCTGGCACTCTTAGTTTTTCTTGTATTCACACAGAACCTCCTATGTTTCAGCTTACAGACATTGCCCCTTGTCTTGTCACCGGACTCCACTCCCCCCTGGCACCCACCCTTCACATATTTAAAAGCATAGATGAGGTCACCCCTTAATCTCCTCTTCCCCAAGCTCAAGAGACCCAGCTCCCTCAGCCTTTCCTCATCAGGAAGATGTTCCACCCTCTTCATCATCATCTTGGTGGCTCTATGCTGGACTCTTCCAAGCAGTTCCCTATCCTTCTTAATGATGCTGAATGTGCCAACTATGACTAACTTGTCCTTAAATGGACCTTCAAATGTTTTTGGCAAAAATTACCTTATGCAGTAGCCCTGGATCTTGATTTAAATTCTGCAGCTTAGATCAAGACTCTGCTTGTTGACCTTCAAGGCTTACTATAAAACTTACTCAGGTTTTTGCCTGAAGATGTCATTGTGAAAGATTTACAGTGCTTGTTCTGTGGGATACATCTGTATTCATTGGCATTGCTCAATATGTCAAATTTCATTGTTATCTATGCTATACATGTGCTTAGAGATTTAATGATGGAGAGACATTCATAAAACTCACATAAAATAATAGGTTTCATCTGAGACAGCATGAGCTAAGATTTGTGGCATCCTGATTTTGCTACTAGTGTTCAACCTAGTACAACTGGGTGGTAGAAGTTTTCCTAAGATTTTAAAATTGCTGAAGAAAATGTCTATAACTAAGAGTGTTTCTTTTAACAGCCACTGGTTATTGAGACTCTAATGGGGTGCTGTTCATAACTGAATATATTGGTTATCCTTTAACTACAGAAAGCAAAAATCTGATTTATTAAACAATACCATGTGTAGATTATGTATCCATCAGGATTTATTATGAAACTGGAATGCATATTAAGTATATGCAGCTAATAAATGGAACAGTGCACTTCACTGCTGACAGGACCTAGAATAACTCAGCATTCTTCACTCAGCTAAGTAGGAGGTTGACTGAGATAATTGCACTGAAGGCAGCAATCCAGATTGATGATCTCCTGATAATGCTTTTTCACTTTTTCTACAACCAATATAAAAAGGAAAAAGGCTCTTTTCTTGTTGATAATTATGATTTCAATGATTAGTTGCAAACAGTTTGTTATTATCTCAAGTATTTAATCTGGAGATGCTCTAAAGTGTTCACATCACCCTACACATAAAAGCCTTTTGGAACAGAGAACAGAAAGCAGAATCCAGAATTTGTAAGAATTGGACTAGTAATATTGAGCCATTGAAGCTGTACAGTTACAGACACATGCTTCTTTATGACTTAGATTTTAGCTTTCTCCTCACTCCATTGTCTGTGGAATGCATAATTTCACTTTTATGCCTGTTTTAACCATTCCATCCAAAATTGTCAGTCAATACAGTAGTGTCATTCACTAAGAAAACCATTGGTAGTCCTCTACCCTTTTAAATCATCTCAACCTGCACCCATGTAAGCATGAAGAACAGAAAAAACTCTTTTAAGGGTCACAAGATTACATTTGCTGATAAAGTTGTAAGCTCTCTAAATTACAAGTTCAGAATCAGGACAAGCAGGAGAAAAAAGATCCCTTCTGCATGATGGCTAGCATTTTAGATTGCAATTTGTGTGAAGTATATTTATTCAGTGAAAAGATTTGCTGAAATACAGGCACCACTGATTTTGTAGGGTTTTTTCAATAGATGTCCTACAGAAGTATTTCTGCATTATTATTTACAGACATATCTGTTGAGATGTTGTACTGGCATTATCTTCTTGGGAAACTTTGTTTTCAAAATGATGTTTTTATTGAAAAGAAGAGAAACAAAGCAAATGTGACCTTTGCAATTTGCAGGGGCCTGGGTATAGAAACCCTTCTGTTCAGCAGAGAGATGTGTAGCAAACTTGTCCTTAGAAAGCTATCTTTTCTCTTGACATTTGATTTCTCTCTTATTTTACTTTTCTTTCCAACTGCTTTCAGTGTCTTTGTGTGACAAACATTGAGGTTGCTAGCTCCAGAGAAAGGATTTTGTAACACATGTGATTCTGTGGACTGCATGGATTGCTGTGTACATGCAGGGTGGGTAGAAGCACTGGTTCCTTACAGTCACAAAGAGACATCATGTATAAAAAATTTCCACACTGATTTTTATTTCCCCCCCAAAAAATTAACCTTCTGTATTTCTTTTACACTTACATCCATGGTTCATTCCAGGTCAGACTGAAGATTAAAATCTTACTCCACAAGCCTAACATTTCTCTGATTTTTGGTGATTAGAATTTCATTTCTCTCAGTAATAATTTTTCCCTTATTCAGGCTATTTTTAACAACTACAGATGGAAAGAAAATGGAACTGGAGAAGAGACATTCATTCACAAGTAGGTATTCAGGGATTAGAAAAGTCTGTCTGAATCACAAAGCAGAAATGGTATGTAGCATCCAAGTCCCCTTCTAGACAAAATTAGCAAAAGCTGCAGTGAAGTTAAAACATGTTGGTTGCAAAATTAGAAATTGGTTTCCTGGGGCTCTCTGTAAACTCTTCATTACTTTACTCAATCATGGTTCATTAGCAAGTTAACAGACAGAAGACCAGCACACGCTGGGAGATGTTCAGACCCAGTACTTCCATCTCCTTGAACATCACTTAAAACTTGAATGTCACAACAAATGAGATGGTGTCAAATGGCATCTTCTTGTCAGCTGCAGTACAGACAGGGCAAATATTATGGCCACTTAACCTCTTGAAATGGTCAAATGCCTTTTATCATGCATTTCAAGTAGTACTACATGCATTTTAATGCAAAGTGACTCTGAGAGAACAAACAAAAGATCTCAAAAGGCACCCAGGAAAGAAAGGAGGTAAAAAGCTAGTTAACAGTTTAATTAAAATTAATTTAATGTCTCTTATTAAGTGAACTCTAATTTGCTAGAAGAAAACATCCATAGGTGACATTATTGCAGTTAAATGGATAGTTAAAAATGGTTGATTGGTTTCTGGGAAATGTTCACATTTTATCTACAGTGTAATTTTGAATTACAGCTGAGTGCCAATTATGGAAAACCCCACCTGAGTGCTTTAGACTGTTTCCTATTAACTACCATTCTATTTCTGTATAGTCTTGCCTGATTTTCCAGGAAAACATTTGCTTTAAACAGTTCAAGTCAGTGAAATGAACTGCATAAAAATATAAGAATTAAGCTGTCTGTGCAGCTGCTATTTGTATAATCTCTTAATACTATAGTTTTCTGGAGTTTTCATGAATTTTGAAAAGAAAATGTAAGCTAAGCACCAACTGAAGCAAACTGCTGAAAATTACCTGTGCAGTTTAGAGTCCCTTTAATAGAATCCATTCACTGTTTGCAGGGATAATGGGAATAACTAGTGATAATCACAGAATCACAGAATGTTAGGAGCTGGGACCCTAATCATGGTTCTGTACCTTTGCAACAAGTGTGGATAACTGCAATGGTCTGCATTCCAGCCACCTTATGAAGGTGTTTAATTTATGATTTGGACCATTTGCTAGTCAGATGTTCAAGGCCCTATGCAGTTAAGGAAAGGAATTCATTACAATGCCCAAAATAGGAAAAGCAGCTATGAGAAGTGCCTAACTAGGTCACTGTGACTGGTTCTGTGCATTGACTGCATAGGGAGCTAGCATATAGGAGGAAATCACAGTGTGAGTGCTCATTGCTTTCCTGAAAGTCAGTGCTGTTGCAGTCTGAGTTAAGGCACCTGTATTAGGTAATGTCAATATGGCCACAAAGTGTGCAAGCTGAATTTTTAATTACATCTTAGACAAGAGTGGTACTAAATAGTTGACAACCTCCAGATAGGGACAGATTAATTCTAAAGTCTCTTAGTGAGTAGCTTTAGTTTTTTGGGGCTTTTCTGGTGCTACTCAATGGAATTACTCTCTTTATTGTTTACAAGTACCATGTCTGTTCAGTTGGACCCCAAAGGGGGTGGATGGCTGCTCTGTTAGTTCTTTCAAACACTAAACAAGGTACTTTGGGGAGTCTGAGTATCAGACCAGAAATATGTGGTGTCATGGTACACCTCAAAACATGATCTTTCAGGCATTTGTTAGGCCTGGCCAGGACACATCACAGCTCCTTTCCATCCTGGGACTTGAATCCCTTTGTGTGGGAATCAGGCAGAGACCTCGTGTATCCAGATCTCTCTGGACCTGCTGGAAGGGATGCAGGTGACATAAGTCATGAGTTCTTAAAGTTCATTTTTTCACCTGATCCTTGATTTGCCTTTGTTTTGCCTTGGCAAATCCTATTATAATCACAGAGAATAGACATACTGTGTTTCTACTGGCAGCAGTATGCCACTTCCAGATGATTATTTATTATCATAAACTCAATAAAATATGGCAAACTGTAATTCAGAAAATATGTTTCCTATGTGGTGCCTAAGAGAACAACAAAATATTTTCAAGCCATCATCCATACAAATTTCATGTAAAGATTTTTTTCATTGTACATATATGTTTCTGTCTTTATGGAGTTCTGACCTCTGTTTGCTGGTTAATAACCTAATTTACTCTAAATATGATTGAGCTACTGAGGGTTGGCCTTTTGTTAAAATGTTAAAAGGATTAATCACTCTCTAATTTATTGCTAAGATGTCAGTTGTTCACAAGCCTGACACACAGAAATTGCAGCTGTTGTAATAAATAGAAACTAAAGAAATGGTACAAATTAAAACATGTTAAGGCACATTACCATAGCACTAAGTAGGAATGAGGTGGTTTTTCCAGAAACCTGGAAAAGCCAAGGTCTGGTAACTACTAACATCCTTTCACAAACATACACTTCAGATAACAAGCATAATGTGACTCTGTGATAATCAGATAACCTATACAAACTCAGAATAAGAAATAAAGTGAGTGAGGAGCAGGGCAGAGATTGTGACAGACAGATCATCAGTCAAGTTGAGAGGCCCCTGACTGAGAAGCAGCTACACCAATGAAGTTATCAGACTCATGGAATTAATGAGAAACATAATGAAATGGATGGGATACATTTCCTTTCATAGTGCACATAATAAGACTGAATTAAAAAGTTTCTTCATACATCTAATCTATGCATAATGTGCCTGAAAATATCCTCTTACATGAGTTCATGATGAAATTTATGTAGAGGTCTATATTATAGATAATACCATTTCACCTAATGTAATTATTCAGCAACATTTTGGAAAGTACTTGATTTGGGAATTATGAATATACAGACATCAACAATCATCAAGTATGGAGTTCTGAAAATCACAGCTTTGTCTTTTTTTTTCCCCTTGAAATGTGATTTCCTGAGAGTTGTGTTGATTTCACTGGTTCACTATTGTGTTTTCTCTTCATTTTGAATTAACCTTCATTAGAATGAAAACTCAGATCCCAAGAAGTCTATGTTAAGAGTTCATTTCCATATTAGATTAGGTATAGAAATCCCATATTTTTTTTTCTCCTAAAATGGTGTGTAAGCACTTACTAAGTCTTTATCAATGACTGTAAAGAAAATTAATTCACAATTATGTTTAGAAGTTTGGACAGGAATCCAGGAGCTGATCCATTCTCTGGAGTATGGGTTGCAATAACCTGAGAAGATTATAGGCATCATCATTAAGAACAGACAATATTACACCTTTGATTGGTAATATTGGAAAAACATGTCTGTTTTCATAGTTCCATGACTGCCTTCATAAGGCTAAGGATGTTTCTACATTAGCAACTAATTTGGAAGAGTATGAGTAGATCACAAATCATTGGTGCTGAGGCCCCTATATCAGCCCAGTTCAGAGGCTTTGTTTTGGACTGAATTTAGTTTAGTCACCTTGATTGGATGTCCTTATTGTGGATGTGGTTTAAAATTGCCCCAAAGGCAAACATTGTTTTGGACCATTATGCTTTCCACTCCCAGAACACAATGAAGCATATTTATTGCATACCTAGAGAAGAGGCTTCCAAAGCAAACCTTGCCTGTGAGCCCCACATATGCTCCATGAAGCAAACCATTCAATGGGTTGTGTGGATGGTGAGTGATAAGTGAATACATCAATTCCAATCTTGCAATTGCTCTAAACCAAATACTAAAGGATCTGCAGCCTGAGCAGTACAGTAAGCTTTGACAGGCATAAATTTCAATGTTTTGCAAACTCTGTCTCATAAATACTTCCAAGAACTTCCCCTGATAATCCAAGAGAGTTTTCTGCCTGAGCAGCTCCCAGAATTAAATTGTACTGGGAGATCCTGTGGTCCCCACTTCTGAAAAACTTGACAGTACACCAAAGTTCACTGCCAGCATGTCAATAATTAGCACTGAGAAATAATTACAGTAGACTTAAATGTGCAGCCTTTTGGGTCAGCATTAAAGTGAAGGCTAAATTTGCAAAGACTGTTAGAGATCCTGCAGCTGTTTCAATAATATCCCTGATGCTCTGACCTGCTATCCTCCTGGCCAACAACTGATGTTGGGTGCACAGGAGACACTCATCTGATCAACAATTTGTGTCACTGCACTGGGGATATGATATGTGATTTATTCCTGTGAGAAGCACTCCTGCAATAGTACAGAAAAATATTGAAGTCTGCTGCAGTGGGTGTTACCCTCACATGGAAAGCAAAGGTTCTTTAGGTTGGTCACATTTTGTACTTTACTCATCAGAGCAGCATCTTATGCTTGGTAATAGTAGAATTGTTTACTGAACCTGAAAGAACCCATTTACATTATGAAGTCTTAGACTTTGAATCCAGGATTTAAAATTCAGTATCAGCCTTATGGTCAATCACTCCAGAGGATTTATTTCACAATTCACTAGCTTATGTCTTGAAAAAATGAGCAATTAAAGTCCTAATGGAAAATTCCATTTCTGTCCCTGTATTAGTTAAAGCAATCATCTACTCCACAGCTCACTATTTTTGCAAATTAAGGTATGAACAAGAAAACAGGTGGCAAAATAAATCCTTTGCTGTATTAGAGAAAATAGGGTATATTTGTAGCTAAACTCGATGTGTAGAGTGTGAAAGGCAGAGTAGCCCCATACAGAATGACCACTTGTATAATGCTGCTCATAAAAATATATTTTGAGCTATGTAATTTTCTGTTGGAGACTGACTCACAAGGACAGCAAAAGTACAGGCAACTCTGAAAAAGAAGAAAAAGTCTTCTTAAACATGTTCTATATCTTGGCAGAAAGTATGCTAACCTACAAACCCAAGATTGTACATTTCACTGGAACAGGTTGCCCAGAGAGGTTCTGGCTGCTCCATCCCTGGCAATGTTTAAGGTCAGGCTGGATGTGGCCCTGGGCAACCTGATTTAGTGGATGGTGTCCCTGCCCATGGCAGGGGGGTTGGAACTAGATGATCTTTAGGTTCTCTTGCAACCTGAGCCATTCTATGATTCTCTGATTTCAATTGTAGCTTCTCTCCTGATAGCTGCTTAGAGGAGGGTAGATTTAGATTGGACATTAGGAAGAAGTTCTTTACTGTTAGGCTGGTGAGACACTGGAACAGGTTGCTCTGGACAACCTGATCTAGTGGATGGTGTCCCTGCCCACAGCAGGAGGCTTGGAACTAGATGATCATTAAGGTCCCTTCCAACTCTGACAGTTCTATGATTCTGTGATTAATATTTACATCTCCAGAAGTATTTACATCTGTAATTATCTCTAGAGCATGATACTGGAGAACTATTATGTGTTTATTAGATAACTCAGTTTGTGCTAGTTCACTTTATAACAGGACCCTGACAGCTATTATAACAGGATTAATCAAGTTGGATTTGACAAAAATGTCTCAGAACAGCATGGCAAACAGAGATCTCTGTGAGCCCTCTTCAAATGGAGCTCCTAGGCAACTCTATGGGAATTCATGACAACTTCCTTTGTCAACTTCATTGTTTCTTTAAGATGCATGCCATTGGTGGCTTTTTCACATCCAATAATTTAATATAAATTGACTCAAAGGGCCACTAAGCCTAGTGATATCTTATTGGGTATGTTGACAGCACCATCACTACATCTATCTACCATTATACTGGGCAAGAAAATATTCTCAGGATATTATTTATTTGTGTTCACTTAACTGGTATCTCTCAATTAGAAAAAAAATTTCATTTCCATGTATTCCCTGCTAACTCACAACTATTTTTCTTACAATTGTGTTGCTTCAGTTTGAATAAATGGATAGTGCTGGACAGGATGATGGATATGCTAGCTACTACTGAAAGGGGACAACCCTTCTTTGATCTTCTGATTGGTCACATGCTTCTATTTCTTTCCTAGTGGTAACAATGCTGTAAATCATATCTCAGAATGAGGAGATTCAGAAAACTGTTCACTTTTTTTGTTATGTTAGTTAGGTCCAGATGATTTTTTTCACAGTGAGGGTGACAGAGCCCTGGCACAGACTGCCCAGAGAGGCTGTGGAGTCTCCTTCTATGGAGAGATTCAAAACCCCTCTGGAGGTGCTTCTGTGTGACCTGGTGTATGGAATCCTGCTGTGACAGGGGGGTTGGATTAGATGATCTTTCAAGGTCCCTTCCAACTCCTAGCATCCTGTGATTCTGTGATTTTCACCACTAGGCCAAGAGATGAGGAATACCAAGGCTATGGGTAGAGAGAGGGAAGGGCAAGGATGACAGCTTCAACAGTGAGAATGTCTCCTTAAAAAGTCTTTCCTTCAGCCTGAAGTTCTGTCCTTCAGTTTAGTTGTGAAAGGAGAGCTACCTGTGCTCAAAATTCAAAATGTGTTATTTTTAAATCTTTGTGATTTGAAATCCCTATGTGTTTGAAAGCAGAAACTGGGAAAAAAACCTCTTACATGCATAACATGTTAAGTGGGAATGTGACTCTGGCCTGGAGGTAATCCACAGCACAGAGAATTGTCTTTGCATGTGATTTTTTTGTCATGCTAATCTCTATTTTATTAGTAATTGATTACTTGTTATATGCAAGGTGTTTCCTTATAATGTATCTTATGGCACTGATATTAGTAGCAGCATTACTTGCTTTTCATAGTTGAAATACTTGCAATATCATTTGCTCTGGCTGAAACATTAGGATATAATAGTTAATGTGTGAGTTACCATTAAAAGGCTCCACCTAAGCCCTCAAAAAACCACTCCTGCATATTATCTGAAGTAAGACAGTGTCATTTTAAACACAAGGTAAACAATTAAGCCTTCTGAGAATAAGTTAAAAATTAATTTGCTGGAAAAAGTCATAGCAAGGAGACAAACACTTTCTATTCAATTTTTGAGAGATGGCATTTTGTTTGCTGTTTCCTTATTAGTGTGAATGACTGCCTCATAAAGCTTAAATATATAGCTAGCACAGTAAAAGTTGCTTGTGTATTAGAACTGCATGATGTTTTGTTTCCTAAAAGAATCTGAAAGTCAAATTTGCTCTAAAGAGTTTGTAAGCCAGCAGCTGTGTTTATATAATTTTCTGCTGAAGATTTCTGCAGTGAAGACTGCTTCCTGGAGTCTTGTTTCTGACTGAACACAGGGGTTAGTTGGCAGCACACGATATTCCTTAATATTTGAAGAGCAAAAATAAATCATAGTCCCTCTTGAGGCATGGGTCCTGTATAAGTAAACTTAGAATTTTTACTTGATGCATAATAAATTTATGTGAAATGCTCATAAGAAAAATCTGAAATTGTTTGGAGATGAGCAGATTTCAGATATCAAGACAAGTCTACCTAAAAAAGTGAAAGATCTGGCAAAACACGACATATGTTACTAAGGCTTGAATAATTTTGATCACAAACCTCAAAGGAAAACATACCAAAGGCTATTCCATGCAAAATAAAATATCATTTCCTCATTCTTAGTGTACTCTTGTACATTTTGGTTTTCTGAATGTGTGTGTAGAGTTTTTGCATAGTAAAAGTGTGAATATACAGTCAAGTCATTCTATACTTAATCTACAGACAAAGGTAAATAGATATAATCCTTTATGTGGAAACACATAAATGGGTTTGTATGAAGGAATCTTTTTAAATTTAAGACAGGATTCTGGTTTAAATATGTTATTTAATAATTCTTACACCTATCATATAGACTGATTTATGGAAATAATGCATGTAAATATGCATACTTACAGCCAGCAATTAACATTACTGGGAAATTTGCAGGTTTCGTTGGGTTTGTGGTTGATCTGCTCTCTTCTGTAAGTGCAGTGATACATTGAGAAGAGCCATGCTTAGTCATAACCAACACTACTTAATACAAAGAACAAAGATGCAGGAGCAAAAGTGTTTAGGATCTAAGTATCTGAGCTAGGAATCTGGAGAAGGAATGAAGAGTTACTGTAGATATACCTGTCTGGCAGTTGAGTAGCTTGTGCTTCAGCAAGCTTTACATGAGAACAGCAAGTGAAAACTGATGATGTGCAACATGACTAGATGATCTTGAGGGTCCTTTTCAACCATAACAATTCTGTGATTCTGTGTGATCTGTACCAGTCCTGAGAACTTGTTTCCATGACACTTGTCTTCTTTGCAGTTATGCTGTAGACTGAGATAAACTATTGAGCATAAGCACTGAAAGAATGAGCTGTAGATGTATAGCTATAGGACTCAACAAGTTGCTGATTTGGTCAAGAGCCCTAGGAAGATATTCTTGTGGAAGGACTTGAATATGTCTAGGGAAGAATGAAGACATGGAAATTTGTTCTGATTGCTTACCTTAGGGCAGAGCACTTTTGCTACAGTTGTGAAAGTAGTGCTATATTTATGAAAGCTTTGCCATTACTTTTGTTATTTTCAGCCTTCCTCTGCCCAAAGTAACAGCAAAAGCTGAGAGCATGAAGTTAATAAAATTGGACTAGATACATTTTTATCCCAAGCTTGAGAGTAGTGAAAGATGAAATAACCTCCCCTGTGGCTTTTCTTTATTCACAAAAAGGACAAAAGGTAGAGACAAATACCAAAGCATTGTGGTTTGAAACTACCCAGGACAGTCTTTAAGTTCTGAGATGTACAAAGTAGCAGAAATGGTATAAATTACTGCTTCAAAATTTCTATAGCAATATGATTTCTTAAAATAACTTCTGGAATCTGCACAGGTTCTGTTGAACTGGATGTAGAAGTTCTTACTGTGCTTTCACAGAGAAGTGCCACTGCTGTATTTTTACACTTTACAGAATATTTGTTTGCTGGTGTTTCAAAAGTTAGAGAGAATGTGTTCAGAATGTTTTTAAAGTGACACTTAAGACTTAATAGAGATTAAATATGGTATTGGTATGAATTTACATTGAAGCCAGATAACCTATTTGCTAAAAGGTGGTTTCAAAATGAAATTGCATTTTATACCTTGAAACATAAAAGATGATTGGAGGAATTTGCATGAATATCCATTTTTTTTCATTTAGATTGTTCTTATAATTCACAATATTTAATTCCTTGCTAATGCCATTTTTTTTGTCCCTATTTTCCAAAATAAAAGACATATTTGAATATACCAGGAAATGCACATCACCTTTTTTACACCACAGAGAAGACTAATTTTAGATCTGTTTACCTTGACCTATCTGCTGTTGATTAGTGTCCCCTGATGTAAGCATAAGAGTGTAACAGTAAGTGAAGGGTCATTAAATAGCATGCATATCCTATTAGACTTGAGGTAACTGGAAGAAAGCATGTCTTCAGCAGAAGTGACAAGCTTTCATATCCAACATACCAAAGAGTTATCCTGGAATAAATCCAGAACAATTTCATAGCTATGACTATGCCAAGAAGTCAGAGATGCTTGCCAAAAATCTTTATGCTCAATAACTTTGTATAAGCTCTTTTTTCTCCATACTGGACATGTAGAATTTCTTAATTTGCTGTAATTGTGTCAAAGCTCATTGAAGTCAATCAAGAGCTTAGCCATTAAGCTCAATGGAGTTTGGACTTCATCTATAAGGTTAAGTATTTCTGTGTTCCTGTCTCTAATCTGTTGATGTCCTTATGCATTTTAAGCAGATAAGGCTACATTTTGTAGTTAATAAAGTCATGCTTTGTTCTTTTCTCTGGGACAGTGGGAATTAGCACTCTTGCCCATCTCACCCTAGGGAGCCTTGTGCTCTGTAATATTCCATTGTTTATGTTCTTCAATGTACTTTGGAAGTGAGATAGAGTGTAGGTGGAAATTCAAAGTTGGTAGGGCTATATTCACAGAGTCACAGAACATTAGGAGTTGGATTATAAGAGTACTGGAGACAGGAGTATGAAGCAAGACTAGCTTGCACAGATGCAGTTTTAAGTACAGAGAAAGGAAGAGAAATTGTTAACTCTGAGAAGAAAAACTTCGGAAGTCTTGGAGATGAGAAAGTGTAGAAAAAACTTCTCCATGAACATTGGTTTGTGTGGTGTGGTGACAGAGGAGTCTTTAAACAGAAAGATTGAAAGAGGTTCTTTCTTTTAAAGAAGAGTGCTTTCTGCCACTAGCAAGTTTCATAGCTCTCTCTGAAGTAGTTTTTATATGCTGACTTCAAAGTAAAAATAAATTGTCATTGGTGTCATTGATAAAATCAATGAGGGTAGCAGCTTTGCTTTCTTGGGATAAAGCTCTTTACAAAACAGAGCTTTTAATTGTAGTGGAGTTACAAGCAGCAGCCTTCTGTCAATTACTGACTGATATCGTCTGGGCTGAAAATACACCAGTTGTGAAATTTGGATCACCATGCTGATATATGTCAAGAGAAAGGAAAAAGAAAAAGAAAAAAAGAAGGGATGTCAAACCTCACCTCTAAAATGTATTAAATGAAATCCTTTTACTGAGTCTTCACCATCAAGCAACAAAAGAGACTACAAATAAGAAGTGAGAGACAAAGAATACAGACTTGATTACTGTTCTGTTAGAAAATCCTTCTCCAGAGTATGAAATACCTCTCATCATGGTCACTGCAGTCAGTTCTTTGCATCAATCATAATTTAAGCTAGGTCTGCTGTGACTCTGCTGTTTTTAGTCAGATAAATATTATTTTTACTGAGAGCTAAAATTAAAATCCAACCAACCTAACAAAATCTGTAACAATTTGGTTTATTTTTTTTTTTTAAACATGACAAAGCACCAGTCATTCCCTACTGGTGAAGTGTTTGCTGATCAGGTTTCTGTAGATAATGGAAATAGTTACTTTGGTTCTTATCATTAGTATGTGATAGAAAATGGCTTGAAAATCAGAGAAAACTAGACTGGAGTTGAAGCCATTTTAAAAGAGAGTTTCCCCACAACTGGAAGTGGTACAAGATAGTGAATGGTCTCGAACTAGACAGTGGGAACAAAGTCTCAAATTCAGTTCTGAATAGAGCTAGGAAGACAGTGAAATCCTGAGCAATGCAAAAGGAAAGAAGTTGCACTGGGTGGTACTCACAGGTGGCTGGAGTGTTGCTGCCAGTGGAACAAGGAGAGACACTTCACCAGGGAAAGACAATAATAAATCTGTTCCTCCATCCTACCTGATCTGTCTCACAGACAGTGGGCTTTCCTCTTTTGTCAGGGAAAAGTATAAAGCATTCAAAGACTCAAATTTTATTAATTTTTCAGTCATGGGAAGCAGAAGAACATCAATGTGTATGGCTGAGACATTCTGAAACCAGGGCTGGAGGGCTGGCATATCCCAGGAAAAAATTAGCACAGAAAAGTTGATGAAGAGAAATTATATGAATATAACTGTTTTGTATCTGGTCCTCTTGTTCACTGGGATATTTATATTTTAGGTATATTTTCTTATAAGTATTTTAAAAGTACAATAAAATGCAAGGAATATTCTGTGCAGCTTCATGGAATGTTTCATCCTCAGTAAGAGTCCTTCAAGACATTCCATCGGTGGGGCAGGATCCTTGTTTTTCAGGACAGTGTCATTCAGCAGGGATTTTGATCACAACTCTTGTCTTGGAAGGACCCTTGTTTGGAAAAAAAAGTTTAAATTTTACCTAAGCAAGTTCCAGACTGTCAACAGCCCTCAGAAATAGGCTCTGGTTTTGGAAGAACAATGTACTTTCACTCACGTCAACTGAGGGTGGCACTGGTTTAAATTTGTCTCAGATGAGAGATTCCCAGTAGCATCTATTGGAGAATAGGTGTGAGGGAAAAAACAGGACAGATTGGGAGGATGAAGGTGAGATGAAAAAGGTGACCAAAGTGCCCATTATAAAGGCAAGTTTCAGAGAGACCAGCCCAGGGAAGAAACAGACCTGAGGGTTCAAGAGCAAGAAGGAAATTAATTTGAGGATGAGCGAAAAATTGATTAATGGCTTGGATAAAAATGGGAAAGAGAAAAGATAAATTATTACAGTTGTGGCTACACAGGTTGGATGCTGTCTGATTCATAATGGATTCCTACAAGATATATGCTATGAGATGTATTTATAAATAAGAAAAATGGAAAGGGCTGAGTGTGTTTGTGTAGATGGAGATGCCTTAGCCATGCAATGGAAGTGTCACTCAACAGAGCACTTAAAACACAACTGTGTTTTTATAGCCTGCAGTGTCTTTAAAGTTCTGATTCTCTTTTCAGTGCAGTTCTATGAAAAACTGTCAAGGCTGCATGTTAAAAAAAGGTGAAATGAGTATTCCCAGCACATCTATTTAATTAAAAAAAACTCAAACCAAACCAAAACCAAAAACCAAACAAGCAAATGAGAGTCACAAAAGACTAGATGATGAAAAGACAACAAGTCTGTTTTATTCTTTTAGAACTATATTGCAGTTTCTCCAACAAAGACAAAGATATGCAATTACTTTTTTCCTCCATTGTTGGCTAAAAGCAAGCTATTAATTTAATATCTAATCTGTGCCAGTAAAAAGTATGCTGCTTTTGAAGGCAGGTGGACTTAACAGCCTAATAAGATTTCCTCCTCATTAGCTAAAATAATTGTCCCAAATAAATATTTCTATAAACTTTTCTACAGTATTTTCAATTAAAGAACCACAATCATCAATGTTAGAAATATGAAGTCCTTCACTGAGATGAAATTTCTGTTTTCTTGTTGTTTTTTGTTGAGCTACATCAGATTCACTTTTTTCTGCTGTCTTCAGGAAATCAAGTAACATGCTGACCTCATGCCTGTAGCTGTCTTATTTTGAGAGTTTGCTTACAAGCTTCTTCCTTCTATAATGTAAACTTAAAAATTATTTGTAGATGTTTCAGTTGTTAATATTCAAGTTTTTATATCAGTCTGAATTCCTGTTCTGCATTTCTTAGAACACACTGTTATTGTAGTTATTTTATCTCAGTGGGGATTTGCCAGTAAAAGAGTTGAAAGAATGTGAAAATTAGAAATGTCTTATTTGCATTAGCAAAAGATGAAACACCATTTTCTAGGGAACTGGATATTCCAGGGTTTAAGTGATCCAGAGCTTCTTATGAGTCTTCTGTAAGCCTGGTTGTTAGAGATCACAAGCTGTCACCACTCAGCAATCTATGTGAGATGACTGTGGCCATGTACTCCTTCAAGTTGTGACCTGTCTGTCCTGCAGTCAGTGGAGTTAATGCAAGCCTGACTTGGATGAATGGAGTCATTATACTGGTGGTCAAATGTCAAGAAATTCATAAGGGGCAATCTGGAGTTCAGCAGAAGACAGCTCCAGCAATGCAGCGGTTGCTCTATCCACTAAGCCCCATAGCTGTGGGACAGCCATGGCTTCTTGTGCCCAGGTTCAGCCATTGCAAGGCTGCAAATATACTCTTGATAGGCATGCAGACAAATGTGTGCACACATGCACACACACACAGACAGCCACACAGGTCAGCAAAGATGGAAAACAGTGACTCACCAGAACTCACATGAGTGTATAGGCTTTATACAAACATGAAGAACATGGCCTGCTCAGACCTCTTTCTGTCCTCCAGTTGGTCAGGATTGAAGTCTACTGGTGAAATATATATGCACATGTATATTCCATACACACTCACAATCACACTGTATGCATCTCTCCAATTGATGAGTTTAGCTACCCAATCAACCCAGCTGGCTCTGCAGCCCTGGTCTTCCAGTTGTCAGTATCTGCATGTTTGAACACCCCAAGGCTTGTAGCCTCCCTCCAGCTGCATCTGGAATATTGTGTCTAGTTCTGGGCCCCTCAGTTGGAGAAGGATAGGGAACTGCTGGAAAGAGTCCAGCACAGAGCCACCAAGATGATGAAGGGGCTGGAACATCTTCCTTCTGAGGAAAGGCTGAGGGAGCTGAGTCTCTCTAGCTTGGAGGAGACTAAGGGGTGACCTCATCTGTGCTTTTAAGTATGTGAAGGGTGTGTGTCAGGAGGATGGGGTCAGGCTCTTCTCAGTGAAGCCCAGTGACAGGACAAGAGGCAATGGCTGCAAGCTGAAGCATAGGAGGTTCCATGTGAATACAAGAAAAAAATTTTTCCCATTTGAGGTGGCAGAGCCCTGGCACAGACTGCCCAGAGAGGCTGTGGAGTCTCCTTCTCTGGAGAGATTCCAAACCCGTCTGGACGCGCTTCTGTGTGACCTGGTGTAGGGAATCCTGCTGTAGCAGGGGGGTTGGACTAGATGATCTCTTGATGACCCTTCCAGCTCCTAACATTCTGTGGTTCTGTGATTGCTGATACTCAGACCACTACCTGTGTACATGGAGTCATGTGTTTCCAGTAAATTGCCCAGGTGGTATCAGAAGCAAAGTTTTTTATTATTATTTCTTTTTCCATTCAGATATGGCCATCTGATTATTTTTTTGTACAACAAAAGTACAGCTAGGTAGACATCAGAAGCTGACAGTTCCCCAGATTTACTGTGAATAATGCCCTTTCCCACAACTGTAATCCTGACAGTGTATTGGAAAATTTTCTTCTAACATGGAACTGTATCTTGTTAAAATGCTGTGAGGCTCTGTATTCTGGAAACATGGAGTACAAAAAAAAGGGTTATAAATATAAGCCTATTACTTAAGAATCAGTGTCTGACATTCAACACAATGTCTTACAGGTTCTTGTCCACAACTAGCACACCAAATGAACCATATTTCAGAGATTAGAAATTCCTATTCTTTAAATACCTTTCAATACCTATTATGTAATTATAATCCTTGCTATTGATTCATTTGATCACATTTTAAAATATACTTGACTTGTGTCTTAAATGCTTTTCTGGTTCTTGCTTCTCAGAAACACTTTGGAATAAACTCATTTTGAATTTGCATAGTGTCTCACAAAAATGTAAAGGAAATAGTAGTGAGCAAGCAATAAACTAGAAGTGGCAACTTGATTTGAGCAGTATATTGTGTATTAGGAGGTTTATATGCTACTGGTGTACCAGCCTATATATTCTTGGTCTTACTGTAAAATGGATTTTACCCCAGCAAATTGGCTTAGAGCAGCATATGATTGATAAGAAGGACATACCTTGTTTAGTTATAAAAGGCATTCTTACATCATTTCAGGCAGAAAATACAGAAATAATGTATACTCAAACCCCATTTTATGATGTTCTTCAGCAGATAGTTTACAAGCTGATAACCTTTCACAACTTTTTTTTTTCCTTTTACTTAGAGTAATTTTTGAGAATCTGTAATAGGTCAAGACCAAGGAACAGCAAACAACAAAAAGAAGGCTTTTGAATGAAATAGATATTGCCACATTTCATTCAGACTGAAGTTATCAAGATTTCATCTGTTCAGATTGCAGGCATTAATGTTCCCATGCTGACATGAATTTTACTTTGATTATCCAGGAGGCTGACTTAATAGAAATGATGTAAACAATAAGAACTCAAACAAGAGCATGTGTGTCCTTTTGGCTAATTCTTTTACAATAATAATATTTTGGTGTTATATTGAAGCAGGATGTCAAGGCATGATATCTTTTTACTGACAAGTTTTTGCAAAATTTAACTCTTTTTACAGACTTAATTTATCAAACAAGTTTTGTTTTCCTTTGTTCCCATGGACAAGCTAAATTTATTTAGCTTTCACAAGAATGTGGATCTAATGTTATCCATCTGTAGGCTATTTTAGTTTGCTACTCCATACACAATCTTATTGGGCTTTGCCCTTAAAGATTTGCAAAAGAAAGCTTGAATTATGACTGAGTACAATTACAACACACTCAGGATTTCATGTAATTCTCTGTAGCTTTTAAACAGCTGGATTAATTGTAATAAATGGAGTAATTTCTTCTTCTTTGTCAGCTCTTTTCTGCTCCTTTCTGGTTTTTGTTTTCCATTTTCTTCCCCATGTTGTCCTCTCTAACTGTTCACCTCCACTCTCTCTCTAATTCTCACTCTCTTTTATTCCCACCTTATTATATATTCCTGAATTTTCCTTCTTTCTCATTATACTCTTTTTTTCTCCCTTTTAATTTCTCTGCTTGTTTTGATCATGATTATTAAAGGCTTAGTGAAATTTTTAGAAGAAATTTGGTAGATAGAGAGTGGAAAGTGATTCAGCTGACTGAGGCTAGCCAACAGCTGTTGATAGGGATCTTGATATAGCTCTACCACAATGGCAGTGACATAAGACTGAGACTGACTTTGGTGGAAGTATCAGTGAAGACACTGACAGTTAAATTTTTATTGAGATACAGAAATGTATTGATCTATATGACAACCAATATTTTAACTATCTTTGCCTAGAGGCTTGGAAAACTTCTTGAATGGGTACATTTTTACCATCATTGAATCTTGAATCACCCTCTGAGATATGTTTGGAACATCTGTTCATTTGATTCGAGGAATGTGGTCAGATCTAAGTTAGCTGTATAGCCCTTTCTCTTCCTTTTATTTTCCAATTGCTTTTTAATGCATGAGAAGGTGTGGCCAGGGCTGAAATTTACCCAGGTTTTTAGATCCCATTTGTGAATGAGGTAGCTGTGCAGTTGTCTACTTTTCCTATGGTTGCTTAATAGTAACAATTGTATGATTCTGTGTGTTGTGTTGTAGGAAAGAATAAAAAATACAAAGACTGCTTATTTTGTGTATATGCATATGTAATGCATCTTTGTGTGACAGAAATCAATGCTTCTGACAATTTCCTTGGTAAGTTCTGAATTTCATTTCCTTTTATCTTTCCTGAATTTAGCTCTTTAGAATGAATTTTGCCAAATTAGACATCACACGTAAGACTTCTCCCCTGCCACAATGGCTGACTAGATCATAAGTGGTTACTTATATTAACATATTTTGGTTTGCATCAAGGAAGATTAGATTCACACATTTTATGGAGAAATAACTTCTTGCTGGGAAGGAATTCATTAAACTATAATATATTGAATGTGTGGCCCTCCTACCTTTATGGAATATGTACTTTATCTGAGTGCATTCCCAGCAAAGGCACCTTGAAGAGGGTGAATGAGACAGTTGCTTCTGAGATAATCACTGAACTGATCTCTCTCTCTCCTGGAGACACTGGAGGCAATAGGTGAGATTTGTGCTAATCCTTTCTTCTGCTTGATTGTTTTTACCATCAATATAAAACTTGCTGTGAAGGCAGTTCCAAGAACATTTGTCATAGACAAAATCTTAAAAGATGGTTTATAAGATGCCAATTTCAACACTAGTAGAAAATTTCAATACAAGTCAAAACTGAGCTGCCCTAGATAAGTCAATTTTTGCTGTAGATGTTTCCCACTAGAAAGAAACATCATATAGTTAAAGAAGGATTTGTTTAAAGGTCTAGTTAAGATAAAACACTATAAGGCTTTTAAAAGCAATTGAAAATGATTACTTTTTTACTTCAGCCTGAAGAAGAAATTATTTAACAATCAAGTAAAAAAATACTTAAACTCCATAGAAGGTGAATATAAAAGGGTTCTAAAAGTGAATCAGATTACTGTAGATTTAATTAATATAAGCCTTTGACAAAAACCCTATATCTGCAAAGCAGCCATCTTGCTATTGTGTATTAAGGAGCAAATTGATCTGTTGCATATAAAATCAGATTCAATTAGTAGAGCTAATATATAGACCAGGGACATAGCAATAAGGAAAGAGAGGGTTCTTTTGCCACATTTGATGTGAAAATAAGGTGCAAGGATAGTTAGCAGTCTAGTATTTTCAGGCTTCTTAATCTTTTCTCTTCTTTGTTTTCTTCCTGGTGGGACAGAGTACTGGTAACATCAGTGGTGTCTGGTCCTGGCAAAGAGCAGTGCTCCTTCCACTTCTGAATCTATGCAATTTAAGTTTACACCAGAGCCACTCCAGGTAAAAGTGACATTACTCTGGGGAAGCTGAAATTACTTGAAGTTCACTTTTTTTTCTGAGGACTGCTAACAAGAACTGAAATCAGGCCAAAGATATTTTTTCCCAGGAAGGGGTTTCAGAAGAATGCAACTGAGCCAGTGATTTGCCTGTGTGATTTCCAGCCTTTAATGAAGACAATCAATTATTTGGGTAGCTGACATTGCCCTCACATTTGGTTTTTTAGGCTTTTTTCCTTATTTTATCTATCTCAGTAGAATTTGTTCACTATCCTTTTCCTTACAAGGTAGGAAACTGGCAGCTTACTCCCAATAACATTTGTTTCAGTCTTACATTAGCCTGACATCTGGATACATGTGCCTTTTAAAGATCACAGAGATATTGGATATAGCTTTCAGTGAACTAGATTGCTTTGATAAGCAAGTAGTAAGCAAAATCTTTAGAAGGAAGCAAGCCATAGAAGCAGAGTTTATTCTGAAAAGGCAGCTAGGGCTCTGCTATACTGGAAGCAATCAAGTCTCCTGAGTATTTCCCAGTCAGTCATGAAAAAATATTCCAAGCCATAATGCAAAAGACATTTTTCATTATAACATTAAATATTAGGGGTTTTGTAACATTTAGAGCAGGAAAAAGTATTTAATTTGCAATCTGGTCTTTTGACAATTGTCATAGATCTTACATGGTCTGGCTAAGAAAATGGTAATTCAAAGAGCTTTCATTTTTAGAGTAATGAAGGTGCAAGGCTAAAGCAAGCAAATTAGTTTAAGAAGTACAGGGTCTTCAGGCTGCAACACAAGGACAAATTTGTGGACAGAGACCTATAAGGAACCACTTTGAAGAACCAACCTAGCAATTCCCTCTAATGCAAAAGACTTAACAAACTTGGGGTAGGAGAACCAGCAGATCATATAGGTGTGTTCATTCTTACCTTGTTTATACATAAATCACTGTGTTAGCATTTTTTAGGTCAAAAGAGCCTCAGGCTCTGAAGTATGATGAGAATAACCAGCTGTTTGGGCAGTTGCTTACTCTTTCAGCCAACCCCACTGCCTGGAGGAGGTGTTTTTTATTGACAGGGAAACCCTGAATAGTCAGTGCAAGAGAATGTCTCTGGAGATACAAATGTGATGGACAATGAAGGGAGCAGGCACCCTGGAACAGAGGAGAGAGCTTGGGAACATACAAGGGTTTATTCAGAAATTGTTGGGACCTGGAAGAATGCTGAAATTTGCTGTACTAGAAAGGAAGGCTGGAGGAAAGAGTTTATCCTGAAGAACCCCAGTGAGCAAGAGGGCAATTTTGTATTTTAGTTCCTCTCACCCAGAAGATTGGTGTTTTCCCTTTTTAAGAGCAGACATTTTTATTTAAAGCAGTTCAGCTTTAACATTGAAATTTGGAGAGACAGGACTATACTAAGGGCTGTTAAATGTTGAAAGAGACTGGCTTTTATCTATAATGTGGAATACATACATGAGAGCATAGAATATATTTCATTATTACTTTTACCATTGTATAGCTAGAGTCTAGAACTGCAGCAAGCTAAAGAACACAGAGTAACTTAGTGACAAAGTAAAAAACCAATATTGATATTTTTCCAGTCTTAATGTAATTTCTTACCTTTCAAAGACATCTTGTACTGTTGTCTTGAACTGGTCATTTTACTTCCATGACTCATGTACAAAAAAAAGTTACTAAAGGTTTATTATAAGAGTGCAGGGAAGAAATAACTGAATAAACTAACTATTGAAGCAAATTATAGAAATAAGAATATGTAAAGCATATCTAAAACAGGGAAGGTCATCTAGCTGGATGGATGCACAGGAGATATATTTGGGCTCTAGAATATATTCAGTTAGGAGGACAAGCAGAAACCCACCTAGATAGAGATATTACTGCATGGAAGAGGAAAGGAGACAAGAACACTTATGTGATGTAGAGGAAGGACAAATCCTTCAGAGCTTATTGAGCCAGGAACAATGCCTCATGCATGTAGTAGCTGTTTCAACATTTGATGTTTTTCTAGTAATAAAAGTAACCTCCCAACCTGAAGAAGATGTCCACATCTGGCTGTAAGGACAGATTAAGGTCTTGTAACTACTGATAATTTTGACTAGTCACCAACATATCAGTTGATTACTATTTGGAGATGAGTTGTCTAAGTTAATGGTTTTAATATTAACCTGTCAGTATTCTAAAACATAGATTATCTTTGATAATTGCTCTCCACAATTAAAGTGTTAAACTAATATTTTCATTCCAAGATGTGAAAAGTTTATTGAGCTGAACAGATTAAAAACATATAGGATCTGTATCTAGAGAAATATACATCACTTCAGCACTACAGTCAGACAGTTAATAGCTCCCATTATAGCTTCAGATATTCTGTTAGAAAAAGAGGAAAGCCAAAGCCTATTTCCCAGGCAAAACCAAAGGAAATATAAAAGCTCCTGCCCCTGCTTTCTGTAAATTGTTAAATGAATTTCCATTGTTATAAGTGAAATAAATACCTATTTTGCAAAGTTCCCATTAAAAATTGAGCAATAGCTGTATGAGCTTTGGCCTACAGTGAAACTCATCAGCAAAGATAAGCTGGGCTTCAGTCCATTTAACTTTTACAGGATAGTTGTGCTGACTTTGTTTCAGAAAGCATGAGTATGAGAGCAGTTCCCATGCATTTTGTCTTTTGCATATAGTCTACTGGTGTCTTTCAAGTTTTACCATTGGCAGTTATTTTCTAAATGCATCTACATAAGGATATTGATTGTTTAAAATGTTTTGAATAGTTGTTTTTAAAACCCAAAAGACTAACATGAGGATTTTGTTCTAGCAGATAAGGAAGAAGAGTCTGTCACTGAATGCATTGGTCATATGAAATGACTGTGCCTGGCTGGAAATTCAGAACACAACATAACCACAGTGCACTTTCAAGCCATTTTGTTCCATACTTTAGACAAATCCTGAAAGCAAGAGATCCTAGGAATGAAATTAGAACTTGGAGAAAACATTGAATGAAATTATATTCTGTACTTAACACCCAATGGGGCTGAGGTTTTAGTTGTTTTTTTTTCCTTCTTCTTCTTCTTGTTGTGCTTTGTTAGAAAATTGATTTGATTAAGTGCACAAATTTCTCCTATGTAGAGCAGGAAGCACTTTTCAACTACTATGAACTGTGAGGCATTTGCCAAGGATCCTTGATGACCTGAGCCAGAAAAGCATTGTTTAGTGGCTCTCCCTTGGAAGAAACATAAATGTAGACTGACTTAAGGCTGTTGTTTCCAGGCATCCAGACCCAATCTGAAGTCTAGGAGCCTGAGGTAGAGCTCTGAAGGAGGTGCTTCTCTCAAATAAGAAACTACATTCAGGATTCAGGGTCTATCAACAGTGTTCCAATCTGCCTGCATGGTCTTCAGAGGAGGGGTCCACTTTCTGCTTTTATGTTCTCAGGCAGCCAAAGAGAAGAAAACTTATCTTCAGAAGAGACACTGTGTGTTTATAAGAGCAGTTTGCCTGAGCTTTGTTTGGGAGACCAAATTCTCCTCATTATCTTGGACTTTCAGATTCTTCTCACATGATAGGCTTTTAATTCTCCCTTCTCACTGGTTATTGCTTTTCTTTGTACCTCAAATTCTCATTTCAAGTTGGCTCTCTTGAACATTTCACCCCAAATTAAAAACATTTGTGCTCCAGTAGCTGTGTGGAAGGACAGATTTAGCTCCACAGATCTGTCAACTGGAAAAGTCTCATTAGACTGCTTCATTCCAAGATAGGACCAGAAGGCAAAATTCATACTTCTTCTGGCCACTCAGTCACTTTCTATTCCCTTTTTTATGACTCAATTTAAAGAAAAAGAAGGTGCTAATTTCTTCTGTTCTTATCTTCCTAGTGACATAATTGCAGATAAAAGAAGCAGTGATTATTACAAGGTTTATCATTGTATTGTCATTCCTTTTACTGTCAGTCATTCTTTGCAAGGGAGGAGAATACTTCAGTAGCTAATTTCTATATGTATTTTTTGTTTACCATTTAAAGCAAATAATTGCTGTTAACTAATACCTTTATTAATTCCAGGGGAAATCTAGTTTGTCAGTTAAGGGTTCAAAAGCCCACAATCTCTGTTACCTTGTATTAGGACATCTATTAACTGCAAAGCTTTCAGGTCTGATATCTGCCCACTTTAATTGTCACTGTAATTGATTTTACCTTTGAGCTGACATGGTGATTGCTTTGTAATCTGTTGATGATTAATGACTGTCCTCTGGTTATCCTGCTTGCCTAGGCCTAAGGAATAAACCAGGCAATTGGTTTTCTTTGACTCTGGGTTGTCCTAAAAGATGTCCAAAACCATTTAGTTCAAATGTATCATATGTTGAAAAAGGAGACTCAGCACATTCATGGCATCCTCAGCATCTCTGATGAGCAGATGGAGGGCTACAACAGGCTTTGAAGAATGCTAGTTTTCTGTTTTAAAGAGGGAGTCATGGGGAAAAGCTTTCAGTGCTTCTAGGGTGACCAATGTCTGGAAGTTTTTAAGGCCAGGCTGGATGGGGCTCTGGGCAACCTAATCTAGTGGGAGGAGTCCTTGCCCAGGCAGGGGGGTTGGAACTAGATGATCATTAAGGTCCCTTCCAATTAAATAAAAAATCCAAATTAAATACTTTCTTATTAAAGCTGAGATGTTAAAGTTGGCAGCCTAAGCCTTGAGGCTGTTTTTGAGATTGAGCTGAGATTTTGCTGAGATTGTGAATGATTTACTCTTTTTCCTTTTTAAAATTTATTTACTTATTTACTTATGTATTTTCAATAACAGTAGTGCAAGTTAAAAGGTGGCCTTGTGTTTATAAAGCAACGAGGCTGCATCACATAATTTTACTCTTGGTTGTTTCAGCAGGACCTGTTACCAGGTTCTTGGTTTCAGTTTTATATCTCTGAGCCCCAGTTGTAAGGTTTATGGAGTTAAAAGTTGAGTATGTCCCTTTTCTTTTTTCTTTTTCTTCTTCCAAACAATAACCTATCAGAGGAATTAGAATGTCCCCTTTGTTAGGAAGAAATTCATGTTTCTTACCAGGTGCTCCAATTTTAAGCTTTCCATTTCTTCAACTTCTTACCTGTCTATATTTCAGTTTGAGAAAAATATAATACCAGTATTCTTCAATCTCTCATTATTTTCCATCATAAACTCTAAGCTTACATCTACTCAATAACCTGCAGTGGTAACTGTGTAGCTGCAGCTGTTGAAGATGTGGTTAACCTGCAGAAATGGATTATCTACCATGGAACTTAAATCTGCAATAGTTACTGAAAGATCTTCTTGAGGCAATCAAGGCATTTGCCAGTTTGTTAAGATAGAAAAGACAGATGTGTTGACATCCTTTTGAAGGGCTTCCAAGGTTTCACCACATTGACATCCAGTTGGATTTAGCACTTTGCAACTTGGTTGGTTTGTTGATTCTCACCTCCCTCTCTTTTCTCTGAACACTGCTGATGGAGGCAATTGTGGTGCAGGTGCATGTGTTTTTACTGGTTGTTTCTTTAAATTGGCAGCAAACCCCAAAATGGAGCCTTAAATAAAACCCCATCAGAGAGCTAGGCATTGCAAAAATAAGAAACCACAGGAAAAAAAACCCAAATACTTGTTATTATGTTAAATCTATTGGTTTTACTTATACCAACAGAGACCCAAATATAAAATCTAAACCACTAAATACAAACTAATTTATTTCTAAACTATTTTGAAAAATGAAACAATTCTGCTGCACAGATATTTGCATTTGGTATGACAAATGTTGAGAGTTCAGTTATGGGAGCTGTAATAAGCAAAACAACAAAAGCTGCTGAACTATTTGCTGATAATTCTCAAATGTTCCTTCCATGTTTAAAGCCTTCCATTAGCAGCTGGTACATAAACTGCATTTTGTGAGCACAGACATGAAAGCCAGAGAGAGAAGCACCGAACTGACCTGTTCTTCTCAGGCTGATGTGAAGGTTTGCTCACATCCAGCAGTCCACAGCAGGGAGGAGGTGTTGTGGGGCTGCCTTTTGGGCTAAGGAGCACCCAGCAGATGCTGAACAGCCAAGACTCTCCAGCCAAGGCCATAAGGGTCCTGGCACTGCTTGAGGAAAGAAATGGGGTGTAAAATCTGAAGGCAATGTCTGTGGAGTTCAATTCTCTCCTTCCACAAGACACTGGTTTGCCTGGGACCACCCCAAAGTGAGACCTGCATCCCTCATCTATCCTGGAGGTGACCCAGAGCCCTCTCTGGCTACTTGCAAGGGACATGGAACTACTCACACCTCTGCTTTTCCCCTCCTCAGACACTGTCTGCCCTCCAGACCCTTTCCCAGTTCCATATCTTCCTCCAATGCAGAAAATCATTTGGGCTTTCTTTTGCTATCAGAGGATCCCCCTTCTGTAATCACAGAATCACAGAATGTTAGGAGCAGGAAGGGACCTCGAAAGATCATCTAGTCCAACCCCCCTGCCACAGCAGGAGTCCCTAGACCAGCTCACACAGAAGCGTGTCCAGACGGGTTTGGAATCTCTCCAGAGAAGGAGACTCCACAGCCTCTCTGGGCAGTCTGGGCCAGGGCTCTGGCACCTCAGCTGGGAAAACATTTCTATGTGTATTCACATGGAACCTCCTATGCTTCAGCTTACAGCCATTGCCTCTTGTCCTGTCACTGGGCTTCACTGAGAAGAGCCTGACCCCATCCTCCCAACACACACCCTTCATATATTGAAAAGCAGAGATGAGGTCACCTCTTAGTCTCCTCTTCTCCAAGCTAAAGAGACCCAGCACCCTCAGCCTTTCCTCAGAAGGAAGATGTTCCAGCCCCTTCATCATCTTGGTGCCTCTGTGCTGGATTCTCTCCAGCAGTTCCCTATCCTTCTCCAACTGAGGGGCACAGAACTGGACACAATATTCCAGATGCAGCCTCACCAGGGGAGAGTAAAGAGGAAGAAGAACCTCTCTTGACCTACTAGCCACACCCCTTCTAATCCACCCCAGAATTCCACTGGTCCTCCTGGCCACAAGAGCACGCTGCTGGCTCATGGTCATCCTTCCATCCACCAGGACCCCCAGATCCCTTTCCCCTTCACTGCTCTCCAACAGCTCTGCCCCCAACCTATACTCATACATGGAGTTGGTCTTTCCCAGGTGCAAGACTCGACACTTGCCCTTGTTGAATTTCATTCAATTTCTCCCTGCCCAACTCTCCAGCCTGTCTAAGTCTCACTGAATGGCAGCACAACCCTCTGATGTGTCAGCCACTCCACCCAGTTTAGTGTCAGCAGCAAACTTGCTGAGAGCACACTCTGTTCCCTCAGCCAGGTCGTTAATGAACAGATTGAAAAGTACTGGTCCCAGTACTGACCCCTGAGGGACTCCACTAGACACAGGCCTCCAACTAGACTCCATCCCATTGACCACAACTCTCTGACTTCTGTCCTTCAACCAGTTCACATCAGTGGGACAGGGAGAAGAGGAGGTTGTGTTTCCAAGTTTATGTTAACGTTAGTTGATGTTCAGTTGGAAATGTTGAAAAGCACGTATAGGTAATTGGACCTAGTTCTGTGTTGGGTCATTTCAAAACACACAGGAGTTACTCCAACAAAGCAACTGACATAATCTGGTATAGAACTTCTGCAAATGATGAATCATGCTGTTCAGTCATTTTAGAAAATGAGTATACTAACTCAAATTCCCCCTTAAATCAATGAACTTTATGAAACCTGGATTTTTCTCTTTTTCTCTTTGTTCTAATAATGTTGAAATCTTTAATGCCAAATGTCACATCTGTAGAGGTGGTAAATTTCAAAACTCTATTAAAAATTAGGGAACATTTACTGTTGAAATGACATATGACATGACCTTCAACCCTTCAAAATTTAGTAAAAATGCAAGGCTAGCAAGTTAGTCTTCAAAATTACAGATAAGTATTAATTATAATTCCTTTTGAATAGACAAAAGGAGGTTTTAAAAATAAATGCTTTAGAGAGGTGGCAGGACTTTGCTACTACTGGCAGCAAGACAATGTCTGCTAAAAAAAATGTGTTTTTCTCCTGGGCCCACCCAGAAACACCCTCAACATCTTCAAAAGAAGACATAGGTGCAGCTCAGCTTGAGTCCAAAGTTAAGTTCTAACAAATACTACAATGAGAAAATTTAATCTTCCTGATTTCTCATTTCCCAGTTAAAAATCTTACACAAAGTATTGGGGTTTTGTTGTTAAATCTAAGCTAATAGAGTTAGATTCTAAACATGAGTAATCTAATTTTTCAAAGCATTTTTTTTCAAAACCAAACTTCCTTAAAATTATTAAATTACTCTACACTACATGTTTCCAGCTAAATAAAGAGATCATTCAGCTATTCACTGTAACAAGGGAGTTTCTTGTCTTTGTCACCTAGAAAGAACTTATGTCCAGAAATGCACTTGTTAAATATAGATAAATTAAGCTCTAAATTTAAGCTCTAAAAATGAGGTGATCTAAAAAAGAAATAAAACTTTATACCCTCTCACATTTATAAAGTCATGTGAAGCAAATAGAAAAACAGTAAATTACCTAACATTCTGCAATTCTACTCTTCTGTAAAATATGATAGGATAAACAATTGTCTTCACAATATTAGACTGCTTTGTCAAGCCTGTAAAATATTATTCTCCTCTCTTGGTTTACCACCCTGAAATCCTTTGATGGTGAATAATATTTGCTAAGCTCTTCTTTAGCAACATGGAGGTTTGTCAAATGGCAGAGACCAGCAATTATAGCTTAGGTGTTTTCTTTATTTGTTTGTTTGTTTTACAAGAATAATTTGTATTTGCTTTTTGTTTTGTCTTTCTCCAGGTTTTGTCTTTCCCCTTGTTTCTAATGGGTAATTACTGAGTTTTTCTTTCCTATGCCTTCCTCCACCCAGATAAAGAAATCTGCCAGACTGGACCATTTAGATAATTATTTGCTACTCTGCTACATTTTTAGGATTAATATATGCTCCAATACATGTTAAAGGAGCAAAAGGGGAAGAATTCAGAGTGGAGTTTGGGATTTAGCAATTTGCTGTTACCTACTAGACTTGATGACCAGAGAGGAATTTGTTATTTTGCTCATTCAAGTACCTAGTGCTGAAGAAAAATGTATGTCTATATATTCCATGCAGTGAACCTTGAATAAACATCGAGAAACACTGGAAGGAAGGAAAAGTTGAGTGAGAAAATGTGGTATTACTCAACTGTGCCCTTAGATTGATTTTTGGTTTTAATATTATACAGTAACATAAACCCAAAACTCATAACCCATTAATGTCATGTCTGATTTGGTTGTCTCTTGTATACAAACTCAATTCAAAGCAAGGTTTCTGTATATTTTTGCAGAATCCTTGTCCCTGTGAGGTTCTACTCCTCCTTTGCCCATGTTGCAAACCTTTATCCATTTACCCTCAAATTTGTTACTATCTTTTTTCTCTTCTTCAAATCTGTGCAACAAAATATACTGCTCACTACTTCCAGCTTCTAATTTATTCCCATAACACCAAGTTTTTGCATTAAAAGGCCCTGTTTAGAAACCCTAGGGCTCTTTGAGAACTCATTAGTTAGACTTATGCTGTGAGATAATTTACTTCCTTATTTTGCCCCTAATCATCCCAGTCTTGTACAGACTGTGTTCATTCCTGTACTCTCCTTTGGAATAAATCAGTTCCCTTCTTGACAAAGCCAGAGTGCATTTCTGGATGCAGTTCCCAGAACTGTGTCCTGTAAAGATGTGTTTTTCAGCACAGAGACTCTGCATGTCCTAAGCTCCTCTTTGGGCAAAAGATCCCAGAGCATAAAACTCATATCATCAGCCTAATATCAGCAGAACTCTTCTTTAGTGACCTGCAATGGAAACCAAAAATTCCCAACTTTAAAAGCTCACAGAAAGTGATTATTAAAAGTTTTGGGTGATAATCTTGGGAAAGGAGACTCAAGCCAAGTGCTAGGTTGTGTGGAAATGGGCAGTCCCTGCAAAGAGGGTCTGGCTCTCAGCAGCCTGTACAGGAGTGACCCTGTACAAGTTGGCCTAGGATGCAGGTAACTTATTAGTGCAAGTGTCTTTATCTGTGTAAATAGAAATATTGCATCCAGTACCAATTAATAAAGAGTGTTTAATGTGAACTAAACTCAATTCATAACAAATAAACAAAACCTCTCATTTTTTCACAAACTGTTTTTGGCTCATCATTCTCCAGGCCATTTCTTCATGTCATTATCATCATCCTATATTCCTCCTATACTTGCCACTCATCATTTACATTTTTATCTGCATTTTGCCAAATAGTCTGGTCTGCACCATAATACCTTGTCACAATTAACTGAATTCCTCTACATATATAAAGTGTATGTTAAATTGGAAGTTTTAATAAAAGACATTTTTCACTGAAGAAGATATTGAAAACAGATTTTTGCAGTAAAATAGTTTGATTTTACCACTACCTCAAACAGTTGAAAGTAAGAAGAAAATACCACAAACCCAAACCCTAAAGCCATCCAAATACATAATAAACCACATGTATTTATTTCTAATTTAGCTGTAAAGGTGAAACAATACTCCATGTCTTTTAGAAACATTTCTACAATAAATTAAATAATATTGTGTGTATAGAAGCCCATTTGAAACATACAAAAATACTTACTGCCTTTTTATTTCCAAGGAGAACCAGAAACTTGACTAAGAATGAAATAAATATTCCTCATTGTTCATGCATAAAAATATTGTGGTGTTTTCACAGCAAGCCACTTATACACTAGAGAACAAAAGAAGGAAGATTTAAGATGAGTGAGCAAAATGGATCACCATGATAGAACAAATAAAGGAGCAACCTCTCTGAAATCCAAAAGAACTGGACAGAAAGGAATGAAATATTTGGAAAGTGATGAGCTAGATACAAGGGAAATGGACAGAACCCCTAAGCTATCATGAATATCAGCAGACAAACCTGGAACTAGAACTGCATGTAGAGGATACTGTAAAATATGGCAAGTTGTGCAGATAAATGGGAAAAAAAGGACTTATATCTGGTGTTTATGAGGTATTAGGTAAAATTATGTTATGGTTTCTAACCTACATTGCTAAATATAGAAACCACATCAGGATCAGAAAATCCCTCCAGTAGGGATTAATGAGATGGGACAGCACTCAGGGAAGAACTGTATGCTCTTGTTCTGATTTTTGACTTCCCCTTCCAGAACCATTAATAACTGGTGCTGGAGATGAAGTACAAGTATGGGTGGGCCTTTAAAAAAATCAGTATGCTCATTCTCATGCATTCAAAGGGTGTAATTTTATGAGAAAGCACATTTTGTTACACTACTTTGAAAGTAGGTTACACTGGAATGGGTACTTGCCTCTTCAGAGAGAAAGAATATAAAGTTATGTATACCCTTCACATCAGTACACCTGCATCACATGGAGGGGAGAGTGGTGAAAGCATGGCTTTACAGTGTTTTTAAACTAGCACCAAAAGGTTTTTTTCTGTTTGCAATCTGGTTTTAGACAAATTGCAATTGTTTCTGCAAACAATACATGAATGGGGAACTGTAATGTGTGATATGTGAGGAATAACAGCTTTCACATGTCACTACACCCACCTGCCTCAGTTCCTCCTCTTGCATGCCAACCAAATCACCTGTGCTCTCTCTGGAGGTAGTATTTATCACCTCTGATTGGCATCTACAATCACTAGAGAATAGGTAGAGAGCACAACAAAAATGATAATGAGAGGCTTTTGGAGCCTAACAAAAGCCAGTACCATGCAATTTACTCCAGTCTTGTACTGCTCTTGGCTTTTGGTGTCTGTAAGTCACAGTAGAGCCTGCCTTTAATCTCTATGGATGCAGCTTCAGCAGCACTTCTTAGTGGAACATAAATTGAAAGGGGAAAATGCAATGCAGGTGGAAAACAGTTGAAACTGGTTTACAAGCTCTCAGGAGCCCAGGAGTACTAAACAGGTTGTTTTATATGAAGAAACAGTGCATGGGAGCAGCTAGCCCATTAAAGGGAGAGCCAAGATAAGAATTTCAATGTGGATGGTGTGTGAGCCAGCACAGGGAGGATGTGGGAACAACCCCAAAACCACAGATGAAGTGCAAAGGGTATTTTTTTCTGTTACCTTGCCAGACAGGAATCTCTGCAGCAGCACCTGGGCAGAGGCACACAAGCCAGGACACAGCCACTGCAGATCCTTGCTAGAGGATCAGCAAACTTGCTGTTTTCACCTGCACATCAGGGATCAGCACAGGTGTGGTTTACCTCTGTGTGCTCTGATTTTGTCCACAGTGGGGCAGGAATCTTGAGCATGCTTGATAGGGTGCCTCTAGGTCTACCACAGACCTATGTTATCTAAACACAGATATTCTGTGTGAGCTGGTCTAGGGAATCCTGCTGTGGCAGGGGGGTTGGACTAGAAGATCTTTCGAGGTCCCTTCCAACTCCTAATATTCTGTGATTCTGTAATTCCACTTGTCAGAGAAGACTAAACAATGATTAGTATGACAGATGCATTCTTCTACACCCTAGCTACAAGTCACTTGAGCATATTTACAATTCTCCTCACTAATCTTCCATTGTTGTTCCACAGATGGGAACCTGATTCTTCTGTGTGGTAAAGTGGTATTGCCAAGGCATTATAAAGCCAGCAATGGTTGTGTTCAGTTACCACTGTTTATGTCATCTTAGTATGCAATGCTACTGCAAAAGTGAGCAGGCAGGCCACAAAGACCCTGGATATTCAACCATTCACAACCTTCACTATGAATGCTGCTCTTCAGAAGCAGTAAAATAGGTTGGGGTTAAATGTGTATTTGCAGAGCAAGTGATTTCTTAATAGAACCAATGCAATCTATTGCAGTAGCAGCCAACCTATCTGTAGTACTGCATCAAAATGGACAAAGGTTGCAAAAGCTGAGGGCTGAATGGAATTGCTATTATTTGGGGAAAAAAACCCAACACCAAACAATGTTTCATAGTTCTGTTAAGATCCCTTATTAGGGTATGCTTGTAAAACTAAGAGGTTTCTTTCTTTTCAGAGTAAGGTAGGACTATCTTATGCAACAACAAAATGATGGTTTGGGTCAAGTCAGGAACCAGGGCACCAATATTGCATTCTCTATTGAATAAAACAAGAGTCATTTCATTGTTTGAACCTCTTATTTGTTACCATAAGATTCCAGGTTTAGAAATTATCATAGAATCATAGAATGGCTCAGGTTGGAAGGGACCTTAAAGATCATCTAGTTCCAACCCCCCTGCCATGGGCAGGGACTCCACATGCACTAGACCAGGTCATCCAGGGCCACATCCAGCCTGGCCTTAAACACTGCCAGGGATGGGGCCTGTGATTTTAATTCAAAATTAGTGTTAGAAAAATTATTTTTCTTTCTCTCTCTCCCCCTCAAAATACAAACCAAAACAAACCATAAACCCCACAAAACCCCAGTTCCATCTGTATTTCCCTCTGAGACTCAGGTTTGTCCTGACTGCATAGCTCTGACACAGGAGTTCAGCAGCAGGTGTGTGTGCATGTTTCTCTGACTCATAAATCTCCATCTATCCAACTGGCCTAAACTTTACCAACAGAAATGTTCTTTCTGAGAAACAACAATACAGATTGTAGTAACAGGGGTTTCTGATTTTCACCACAAATTTCTCCAACTTAAAATTCAGTCACTGGGGAGCCTTATTTCTGGTTTGGGTGTCTAAACTGTAACTGCAGCCATGTAACTAATGTAGTTGTGAAGATAAGCCAAGATCTCCCTGAAAGTCCCAGTTTCTAGGGAACTGAAATGGTTACTTTGATTTTGTGATTACTGTGTTACATGTGGATGATTCATCCTAAATATTTCTAAGAACAGTGCATACATCTTTTTTTTGTTAGAAATATTTTCAGTGTTGTCATCTTTGGTCTGTGATATGGTGACAAAATTATTCTTCATTATTCAACTGACATTTATTGAAGAAATAGTTATGTGTAATGTCTACTACAAAGTTAATGTTTTATTATAAACTATTTATTTTCTTAAAAAATGGTTTTTGTTCAATTGTATAATCTGTTTGGGTGACATTGATGTCACTTACATTAGGAAATTCTGGGAGGGTACCTTTCAATCATATTTATAATTAGTTTGTTCTTCATAAACAACCTGGGTGTTAGTTTGCAATGATACAAATGTTTTGGAGAATTACATCTCTGTGGCAGAGTTTTAATTGGATAATTGTGCTGTCAACAATATAAGCTTGAATACCAAATGTGCTATTTATATCTTTGAGTGGGTGCAAGCACCAAGGTATACAACTTATTGCAGCCAAAGTGTCAGTAACACCAGTCTCCTGTTAAAAAGCTTGCATTTATGGATGGTTCTGATGATCTTAATCTGGGGGATAAGCAGCATCTGTTTGCTTCTTCAGCTCCTCTCCTCCCCTCTGAAAGATTTAGTCTTATTAATGTTTTCTGTTAGGCAAGGACAATTAGGAAATAGCACCCAAAGGATGCAAATTATATCCATCATAACATGAAAATCATAGTAGAGTCTCAAAGAGCTTTGAGAGTCTTTTTCTTCAGAGTATCTATTTGGTTGCTTAATCAAATTACAGAATGTGTCTAACAGCTAAGCTGTTAGTGAGCATGGCAAATGGTCAACAGTATGAGGTTGTAAATTTTCAGACTGAGTTAAAAAAACCCCAACTCCCTTTAAACTTTGTCTTAAAATAAAGTCAAATCCTCTAGGGAGCTAAGCATCCTGATAGGTGTACCTTGTAGAACTCAGCTGAGACTTGTAGCTGTTTAGACTCCTGACTTTCATCAGTTCACAGGGGAATATCATCCATATTTTAAAAAAATTATTTAACCTCTTATATCCCATTATATTGTCCTGCAGAGACATTCTGTCTGGTATAATCATGGCTTGAAGAAGAAGGATGTAAGACCTGGGTGTGGGATCTGCCTCTGCTGCTTTTCTACGTAATAAATATTCCCAAAAGTTAGTCTCACTCCTGTTAACTAACACAGGTGGCTGAAGGGATTAAAAATAGGCTGATGGTAATATTCTACTTTAATTTTTGAAGCTGCTGCTAGCTGGACTTCCATTTCCCTTTTAGAGACACATAATTTCTGGAATACATGTACATAACTTTAATTGTTATATAGTCATTCTGTTCTACTGCCAAAAAAGTTACCACAGTACTGATGAGTGATAACAACAGCTCCTCTGGCACTCCTGGGTCATTTGGTTGTATCTATTGTATCACACCACCCAGAACATTCATTATGTCTGTTACACAGGTGAGGAGAGAAATGTCTGTGAAGCTCCTGCTCCTGACCACAAGCCTCCACCTCTTTGTCCCAAGACACTGGTAACAGGAAAGAGCTGCTGCAGGGGTTTTTTACCTGCATCACCATGGAAACTTGTGAAGATACTATGAAACTGAATTACAATTTCTCCTCTATCCTGACTGCTGGGACAGCATAGAAATGTCCCATGCAAACCTTTAAGTTAGAGTGTGTTGGCAAGTTCTGGTGTGCATGTTGACCTCCATCTCCTGGCACTTGGAGGTCTGCTCCTGCTTGATGAAGGAAGAGGATGCTATTTCCAGGTGAAGCTGCTGTATAGCCTGCTTAGTGATAAAGCTGACACATTCAGAGGAAACACCTAAGGAAGGTTGCTTCTCTGAGAATAACTCAGGGGAGGCTTCTGCAGCTGATTTGTATTCAGATGCTAGCTGGTAGAAGCACTAGGGAAAAACATGAATGTCTTCACATATTTAATTTATTCAGAAGGTGTGACCATAAAGCAATCATGCTATGGAATATTAAAACAATGTCAACATTCAAATGACACTGCAGTATTTACTCTCTGCCCTAATTGTTCATAAAACTATCCAGTAGCCAAGCCTCTATGCATCACTTTGCATTGTGGCCAATTCACATGTCCTGAAATTTTACTGTGGAAACCAGTGAAAGGTCTAATTTTGTTATATTCTTAGCCTCAGAACTTGTATTCAGTGAATCAAGGAAATCAAGCATGAATGCCCAAGGTGGTCAGAATTCATTCACTGCTACTGAATGTACCTATTTTGACACTGCACTAAACTCCTGGGGGAGTAAGAGAAAAAAACAGTGAAAATTGGTCCCTCTAAATGTCTGTTTCTTCAGTAGCTTGAACTCTAATAGCATTTTTGTCTTTCAAGCTGTACTTAATGGATATGTTGTTTCTGCTAAGACAGTTTGAGATACATAAACAACATAGAAATGAAGTTTTACCCTCAGCAAGTCTGGATCTAATAGGTTCTGTTAGGTTCTCAATAATGTACTCCAAAGGGATCAAAAACTTGTTGGGAAACCCATGCCTATTTTGCATCCTACCCTGCTGAAATGTGTCATATTGACAATTTTGCTGAAAGGGTCTTCAACTGTTACCATAAGGAATTCAGACTTCAAATTATATCTGCTCCATATTTCCTAAAAATGTCAATTATTTATATTTTATTAGAGTTTTCTCATTTATTGACATGATTATCTCACAGAATCATAGGAGTGTAGGATAATTCAGGAGGGACCTCAGGTCTTGTCCCACTTCCTGCTTAAAATGGGCCAGGTACAGGTCTAACTGTGTTGCTCACAGCATTAGACAATTATGTCTTGAAAACCTCCAAGAACAGAGACTATGTAACCTCTGTGGGCAACCTGCTTCACTGCTGAGCTGTCTTTATGGTGAAAATGATTTTCCTCATAGCCAATATGGACTTCTCATTTTCCCATTATACATTGCTGTAAAGAGCCAGGCACTTTATCCTCCATATCCTCCTAGTAGACACTTGGAAGCTCCTGCTTGGTCCCCTGAAGCTGTCTCCAGGCTGAAAAAGCAGCTTTCTCAGCCTCTTCTCACAGGGAAAGTATTCCAGCCCTAACTATCATGGTGCTCTCCATTGAACTTGCTCCAGTTTGTCCCTTCTTCCCTGTATCAAACAGCCCAAAACTGTTGTATTCTGGAGGTGGTCTAATGAATACTAGGTAAAGGAGGATGATACCTTCCCTTTATCTACTGGACACTGAAAACCCAGGGATACTGTAGGCCATCTTTGTTGCCAAGGCATTTCAACCTCATCTAAATCATGCTGCTCCTCAGCTAGCCCCAGCCCATATTGTTGCAGGGAGTTCTTCCTTTTCAGGTGCAGGACTTTTCATACGGTTTTTAATAAGATGAGCTTGCCCTAGCCTGTGGAGGTCTGCTGAATGGCAACCTTGTACATTAGAATATTAGTAATTCCCCCCTGAGTTGGAGTCATCTGGAAACCTGATGAGAGACCCCTCTGTCACCTCCTCCAGACCATTGCTTTGCCCAGTAATCACAACCCTGGGCACAACTATTGAACAGGGTTTCTTCTTATCTACCTGTCTCCCCATTGCATCACAAAGCTGTGACTGAGTTACACTGGAC
This sequence comes from Galbula dea, assembly GCA_013399015.1. Lineage (NCBI taxonomy): Eukaryota > Metazoa > Chordata > Aves > Piciformes > Galbulidae > Galbula > Galbula dea. The sequence goes on from VWZX01007822.1 coordinate 148,515, forward strand.
ATTGCAGGAGAGAGTGTTAAAATATTGATGAAATTGAAATAAAAGACATGTGCTGCTCTCCTCTCATCCAAAAATCCAGATCATCTGTATCTCCATATCAGGGATTCTTCTCCATTTCTCTTCATAAGTTCTTGTAAAAATAATTCTGTATTACCCTGTATTCATTCTTCAGTGTTTTGAAACCTATTTCATGTTATATATCAAATTCCAGGGGGCTGAGGAATCCTCTTGGAAAGTTGTTTTCATGAGCTTATTAACAATGCTGTTAATAAACATTTGTTCCCAGTTTCATGAATTTCCATGAATTTGATGAATTTCCATCTATAGCTGGGACACATGTCTTTCAGCTTTCCCATGATTTACCAAACGACATTCCTGACTCACCAGTGTTAAATATCTGCAGTACTCTTGTATTTTCACCACAGTGCATTTCACTGCATTTTATGTATTTACCATGTATGTATTTAGTATTTGTACAGCAGATTATTAATTCTAGATCATTTAATTTCTCATCTGACATCTCTTACAACACCCTTACTAATTCAGCATAGACAGATGTTAAACAGCAGGAAGACCTGGTTCTTCCTTCTGCTTTAACCTCCAGTGTGAACCAAATACCAAGGTTTCAAATATGGATTTTTAGTAGAATCTGTTTTATCTAGAGCATCCTATGATTTTGCTGCTTTCTGTAATGTCCTTCTAAGCTCTAAATTGATTACCTCCAGAAAGCCAGTGGAAAGAGCAAACACCACCATGTCTTTTCCCATTTTTGCCCTTGATTTGAGACTGTACTTTTCCTTTACAACTTTATAACCTGTCTGAATCTGTTAAAAGTGATACTCTTCATGTTTGTTTTTTTCTCTCAGACAATGAGATTTGTATCTGCCATTGTCTGAATTAGGTAGATGGCCTTATAGATTGACACAGCCACAGTGTTTTGCCAGTCACTATCACCTCTGCTCAAAAGCTTAAAGGATTGTATTTTTAATGCTTTGTTCACACTTGTCCTTCTAGCTATTTACAGCTCAGCAGTTATGCTGTCTGCACCATCAGCTCTCTTCTTCTGATCTACATCAGTGCTCCTTCTGCTTCCTTTTTCTGCTGGGACTGTAGTGCTCATATCCCTTCTGCCTTGAAAGATGCCTAGTCCTTTCAGCATGGCTGGACTGCCTGGATCTACATGGTCAGCAGGGATTAGAACTTTGTCAAAATGTTCCCTTCATCCTGCTGGCTTTTCTGTGGCATTTGGTTTTTCTTTACAGCTAGCTTTTTTTCCACCACTCGTACTCTTGGTGTGACTTTGCTTCCAAATAGCTTAATCTTATGCATATTATTTTCATAGCTTGTTTTCTTTCCTTGTTTTTAATTGAGCCTTTTTTCCCCAGTAAAATGCTTCTTTCATTATCTACCCTGTTTGTGTCTTCCAAGAACTGTCTGCAAGTCGACTGCATTTCTTCCTCAAATATTTCTCCTTATCTCTAGAGAGTTTTCTGTGAAGAGATTGGTCTGAGGCATCCTACAAGACATCATCTTGCTTCCCTCTCTCACTGCCTAGAACTACTGGAACAGACAGCTGGTGTCTTCAGAATCAGACTAATCTCTTGCTACATCCATATTTTAAAGTTTAATATGTATTTAATATTTTTTTGTATATGTAGCACCTAATCTTTGCCATATTAATTCTATAGACACTGACACCTAACAGTTAACATCTGTGGCACTGTCTTTCTTGAGTTTTGGTGAGATTTGCATAAAGACCAGTGATCTCATCACAGTCTGTTTTTAACTTTCCCAGTTATTATTTCCATGACTGACTGTAATGTCACATGTAAGGTTCACATTTTTCCTGATTTTCACACACACAGACAGTCAGGCAATCAGTTTCTAGCTTTGGAGGCAATCCTGAATCTCAAGGTACCTTGATGATGATTTGAACATCTACATAGCAATAGAGTGATCTGATTGAAATTCCAATGAGTAATGCTTTGTGGGGGAGGTGAAGACACTAGTGAGAGCTAAAATGGATGCAGCTGGGAAACAGAATATTTCTCAATATAACAGTCTTATAGAAAACAAGAAATGATATGGCATGAGACAGGATGAAAAATGATTTTTGTGAAGAAATGATGCACAGGCTATATTCATAATTAACAATAAATGGAATAAAAAATGACCCCTGAAAGTATTCTGCTTCTTGTCAGAGAAAAGTGGGGGGGACATGTTTAACATACTTCATGTGGACTATTTTAAAGCAAGAGGAGAATGCTTTTAGTGACAGAGCTAGAGCCTTGATGGTGTTTGTATATGCAGGCTGCATGCAGTCAGACATGCAAGCATATTCCAGCAAATGGAACAAGAGGGAACTGAAACAGAATTTGCCTCCCTTCATCAGGTTTGGACACTTGAAACCAGAGCCTTGCTCATTATCAAGCCATTCTTTATATTCACATGAGACATGCTGTGAGCAGAGATGCCTCTTAGAAATATCTTCCTCACTTTAGTTTTCTTCACCTCTTGCTACTCGTCACTGTCTCCCTGTCTTGTTTCATAAAGGATTTCTTGCAGTTCCCTGACATCTCACACTCCTCACAGTTTACTGTAATCTGTAAAAAGACAAACTTGTTCTAAGGAGAAGGAAATGTTAAAAGCCAGTTGTGTCTGCAAAGTTTCTCTTTTTATCCCTTGAACACCATAAATGAACTTAATGTTTACTTTCTGTTTACAGAGTAACTCTTCCTTATGTGCTATTGCTTCCTCCTACCTAAGACAGTTTTTGAAGCACAGTCAGTATTTTCCTGCTAGTATTGTTGTGTATTTTCAATTAAATATATGCAGAGAATTTCAGCATTGACTCCACTATGTTGCTTAATATATTACCTCTCTTATGCTTCAGATATTTCTATGGCTGGGTGTTACAAGAATGAAAGCAGGACTTGATAAACTGAAGGTTTTCTCTGGAAGAATCCTTTTTTCATAGACCAGTGAAGATAATAGACAGACAATACATCTTACAGTCATGAATGCATCACAGATATGAGTAAACTACAGTTAATAATTTGTGCATCTAATTATGTAAAGGAACAGTTAGGACTATGCAAAAAGTAAGTTACCTTTGCCAGTGATTATGTTCAAAAATAAAAATGTACAGAAGGTTCTTCAAATTAGGAAACATTTCCATGGAGATCACTTCATTCTTACCTCAAAGCAGAATGACAGCTTTAAATAATGACAAAGCTGTCTGGAAAATCAGCCTACAGTCTTTCAGCTTCTGGCTGCATTTTTTTTTTCCTTTTAACCTGGGCAACTATTTACTTCAAAAGTGTTTCCAGGAGCATATGTAAAGCTTGAAATACTTAATGGTAAAGTATTTCTTCTGATAAGAAGCACCTCTGCAGGGAGGGCTATATTTTGGAGGAAACTGTACTTTAGTGTTTCCACATCAGCCTCTCAGCAGTCCAGAAAAACATTCATATATGTAGGTAGAAGCAAGGACAGACAGATTTGCACTAGTTTTCAGTATTTTCATGTGTTCTCCTTCAAAATAGCTCTGTTTATTTTATTTTGTTGATATTTCAGGGTACAGTGCTAATGGAGATTTAGCTAGGAACCATTCTCAGAGTCATTCTGCGATGCTGCTTGTATCTACAGTTTTGGAAATATATTCCCTACCCTCCTTTCTTCCCTCCCTTCTTCCCTCCATTCCTTCCTTCCTGCCTGTCTTCTTTCCTACCTTCAAGATTTTCCTCTAAATACACCTATAATCACTTAGGTGGTTATTTTGAAGTAAGATTTTTGTAAGGAATGGACACAAATGTCTCCTGAGGGCAGTGATATTTCTATATAGTGGGTTTATGCAAGGTCTTAACTTGCAGCTAAAATTAGATAAGAGTGTAAATATTCTATCTGAAATACTGATTTTAACTTAGATTCTTCTTGTAAACAAACATCTGCTTCAAGTGAACACACCACCAGAGTTTATTTCCAAGATCTAATCTGAGGCAGTTAAGGTCTCTGGGGAATTGGAGAAAGGCAGATGTAGTAGTATCTATCTGTACATATAGTAGATATATATAGTAGATGTAGTAGAATCTAGAGAATTGTAGACCAGGCTACATAAATTCAATACTTGAAAGTTACTGGAACAATTTATTAAGCAATCAATTTGAAAGTACCTGAAGAATAATAAGGTGAGAAGGGACAGCTAACATGGATTTGATAAGAGCAAATAATGACAAATCAGCCTGATTTCCTTCTTTGACAGGATCACTGTTTTAGAGGACAAAAGGAGAAGCAGAAGATGTGATAGTTCTTGACTTGAGTCAGGCTTTTGATGATATCTCCTATGACACTCTCAGGGAGGTATGATTAAATTGTGGGTGGTGAAATTACAGTAATGTCGATGAACAACTGTAATGTGGTAGTAGTTGTCAGTTGCTGTCTGCTGTACTGTAAAGGTTTATCACATGCAATATGACAAAATCCTAATCTTAGTTTAGTGTCAGTATTTTCACTAATATTTTGGGGTATTGGAATAAAGAGAAACCATTTATTTTCAGGATCCTGAAGGACCTTACATTCACAGGCATGAGTAGAAGTTATCTGTGCTGAGTATTATAAATGACGCCACCTTCTCCAACTTTGCCCCACATCCTCTGCTATTCAGCACTTCTATTGGCAGTGGATATTGAAAGTTAAATTCTTCATCTAGTGATATGTAAGAGACTGTCTGAAACCTCTGCTTTATTTGCTAAAGCAAATTGGTTTCTCAATGGTGCAAGACTTCATTTTTATATGTCTCGAAGCTTGATTTGTCTTGATTTGTATGTTGAGGCATGGTATTTGTATATTGAGACATCATCTGAAGCCAAAGGAAAGACAATGCTGAGACTTTACCTTTAGATGCCCCAAGCCAGAGACTCCAGAGATTACAGTGCAGAACAATGAGGCCTGATTACTCATGGGAACATCATGAGATAAGGCCTAGGTGTGTGGACATCTCATGAAAGGTCTATGCATGAGAAAAGACCCAGGAACCTGTGGGACATTCTGTTTGTCTTGAGGATAAACAGGAGAGAGTCCTGTGAAATTTCCTATAAAAACTGAGAAAAAGCCTCAGTTGGTGTGTGAGATCACCTGCCACCATGGAAGGATCAGGGAGACTTTGGAGCCTTGTGAGGTCATGAGGACTGGACCCATGGTGGTGTAACTATGCTCCCTTGCTCCCTTCTCCATCTCTGCTGCCCTCTGCTTAATTTTCTTCCCTTTTTCTCCACCCTACTGTCCTATCACCTTAACTCTCTTGTTCCAATAAACCCCAATTTATTTGTGGCATTTGACCTCTTTTGTGTCTTAATTTTGCTCTCAGAAATAAACCTCAAATTTACCCCATGTCTATTAACTGCCAGCACATATTTTCCACTTTTCAGGCACTCTTTCTCAACAAGCAAGCTTCACTAATTCAGTACATTTGAACCCTTTGGGGCCTCTATTTTGAGGCAAACCTGGAGCAAGCTTTTTCCCTTTCTCTATTGCTTTGCTTTAGCTTTGAATTCATTTGAGAGGTGAATTGAAATCAGCAAGATGAAATCCAATTGCAGAATAGAAAGTGAAGGTAGAAATCAAATAAATGATCAGAGAAGAATCTGCTATGCAGCAGTGCTGGTTCTGTATGTTATGATGGATCAGAAAGTGAAACCCAGTCAACAAATGTGTGTATAGTTTTCCAAATAGCAAGCAGATGATATTCTGAAGTATTAATAGAAATATCATATGCAGGGAGATAATTGTTCTGCTTTAGCACTGGAAGACCACTTGCATGCTGGATAAATAATTTCTGATATAGACTATTCAGTCTGTAAAATAGCAAGTCTTTATGAATGATGTTAGAAATAAATCTTATTGCTATTTTTTTATATAAATTGACAGCCAGTCACATTGTAACCTCAGCTAAAGTTCTGTTCCAGTTTATACACCATATTTGAGAACATTTTTTGCTATGGGCCTAAGTCAAGATTGACATGGACAGCAGAGACTTCTGCAGTCCTCTCAGCTCATTCTATGTCTTTGTAATGTTTTATTTGCTACTTTGGGTACCAAACTCAGCAAACTAGATATAGAATGCAAGGTTGTGGGTGCCATGTGTAAGATCCATCAGCTGTGGTGGTTCCTCAAGCAGAGACTCCAAGAAAGAGAAGATAAATGCACCAAAAGACACATAATAGTCAAACCTCTGCCACTGACAATCTTCATCTTGGACAATTTCTTCTGGTTTAAGAACATCTAAATAATGGATCACAGAATCACAGAATGTTAGGAATTGGAAAGGACCTGGAAAGATCATCTAGTCCAATCCCCTGCCACAGCAGGATTCCCTAGACCAGGTCACACAGAAGTGCATCCAGATGGGTTTGGAATCTCTCCAGAGAAGGAGACTCCACAACTTCCTCTCACCCTTCACATACTGGAAATTTTCTTTTAAAAACCTTTTCATATGTGTTTATATTGTATGCAAAAAGAATGTATACTTTTTATACTATATAAAAAGCAGTGGTACATACAACAGACCCTTGCAAGTTACCATTTCCTTTACAGTGCACAAGCTCCAGAGTGGCAGCTCAGAGTCACTATTGTGCATCTCCAGCTGTGTCCTTGAAGAATTAAGTTGTTGGAAGTTTGGATGTCTGATAGCTTTATAATCCACCTTACTGCTGAAATGAATAAGGTACAGGAGCAAGCCCTGTTTTTACATGACCTTGGTTGTTATATATTATGATAAAATAAACTCTACATAGAAAATTGTAATTGTGAGCAAATCATAAGCTCACATTCAACCTCTGCTAAGGGACATTTAATAATGATTAAAGATTTTTCCTGATTTTTCAGAGAAAGATATTGATTGCCTAGAGTAGGAAGGTACTTTCTTATTCCACCTGCAGTGTTCTCAAGAGGACTTAGGCAAGTTTTCCTTGATGGTTGTAGTGCCAGTGTGTTAACTGTGTGATATAGACAGCATCTGTTTCTTCATCACTTGGTACTATAAGAAATCCTTTTTTACAGTATTTTCATGTCAAGACTAAATAAACAAATTGATATAGTATTTTGGACACATTGGTATTGTAACTTACCTGAAGATAATTTAAAAGGCTTCAGTACTGAGATATTCAGAGTTCTGGCTAAAACCAAGTGGTTAAAGAACACTCAGGCTGGTTACCATCCCTCCACAAAACAAGAGTACTTGTAGGCCAATTTGAAAAGATGATATTTATAATACTGCACTTAAGAAATGCAATGTATTGTATAGTTATTCTTGAACCTTGTCTGTTCACCACCACACTGCATCAGCCAGTTCAATATTATACATCCCTTGCTACATATTTATTAACTTTCTGGTAATTTAATGCTACATGTCAGTGGGTAAACTCTTGGTTCTCCACAATTTTTTGCAACTATAAATTTGTCATGGTTTAACCCCAACCAGCAACTCCTCCTTTCCCCTCCAAGTGGGATGAGGAGAAGAACTGAAAAAACCCCAAAACTTATGGGCTGAGATAAGAAGAGTTTAATAACTAAAATAAAACAACAACAACAAAAATAATAAAAAATAATGCTAATAATAATTAAAAGGAATGTGACAAAAAGGGAGAGAACTAAATCCCAAGAAAAGCTAAGTTATGCACAATGCAATTGCTCACCACCTGCTGACCAACACCTATGGAGTAATTCACCCCTGTTGACCAATTCTCACCAGGTTATATACTGAGCTTGATATCCTATGGTGTGGAATAGCCCTTTGGCTAGTTTGGGTCAGTTGTCCTGGTCATGTTTTCTCACAGCTTCTTATGCACCTGCTTGCTGGAAACTGACAAGTCCTTAACTTAAGATAATTGCTACTTAGCCACAGCTGAAACATCAGTGTGTTATCAACATTATACTCATGCTAAATCCAAAACACAGCACTGTGTCAGCTACTAGGAAGAAAATCCCAGCTGAAACCAGGACAAAGTTTAACTGAGATCAATAATCTGAATATTATTATAATCTTCCCACTCAAGGCAAATTATTTGCAGAAAATTTTCCAAATATCAAGCTGTAACTCGAGATAGGTTAGAAGTGGGGGAGGATGAGTCACAGAGAGAATTAGTTCCATGCCAAGTGGAAGAAAGAACAAGCTGAAAACCAAATACAAATCATAGTAGGCAAAATCACAACACACTCTCCCCATGAATAAAACACCAGTTATGTTATGAAATACAACAGGGAGTTTAGCTGAGCTCAGAGCCAACATATTTTTCCAATTAGCTGCCAGTCTTTTTAGCTAGATACTATTCTGACCTTTACCTTTTCATTTGATCATTTATACAGTATAGATTTCCAAAACCACAGCATCTTAAGTGCTGATGCTGATTTCAGTGTTCACATTGTGAATATACTAAGTCAAAAACAATTCTGAAAAAAAAACCCCAAACCCCCAAAATATAAACAAACAAAAAAACCAGCTTGGAAGCATCCTGGGAAAGAGAGAAATGAGCTGGTTCTTTTTATATTGAGGTTTCTCCAATTTAATAGCTTTATTTGGAGTATCAGGTAGGGTCTCTAGATGATGGATGTATCACTTCTTAGTTAAATTTCCATATTTATCCTGTGTAACTAGTTTATAGGTGTCTTTTTGAATTTAACTCTCAGGAATACCTCAGGTCTTTCTGTTCATTTTAATACACTGGTTTACCTAGGAGATTCCTTCCATTCCTAGGGGACTAACCTGCCCCTGTCTGCATCATTTGTCCTTGTATTGCTGCTGAGCCTGGTGTGCAATGAATAATTCAACCTTCCTCTTCACCTTAGCCCTAAGGAAAAGGTAAATTTAAAATCTTTCTGAAAGCTGCTCCTCCTACCACTGTGATCTCTCAGGTTTCAAGCCTCTTCCAGCTGCCCAGACCATGATTCTCTGCTGCCAACCAACCCGAGGGTGTTTGCAAACTAGTCCCTCATCCATACTCCTGCAGTGACCCTCATTAACAGAGGATGTTTTCAAAAGTGGATGAGAAATTATTTCAGCCCATTGGCAAGATGAAGGTGATAGTGGTGATGGCTGCAGGTAGCACTTAGCTCCTTGCCCCAAGAAGATCCACATGGTGGATACCATCACACATTGTCCATGGGGAATCCTGCTGTGGCAGGGGGGATTGGAATAGATGATCTTTCAAAGTCCCTTCCAACTCCTAACATTCTGTGGTTCTGTGTTGCAAAGACAACAATGACAACTACTTCTGTCAGTTATTCAAGGAATAGGAACAACACAGTCACTTGTTTTCTTGTAATGCCCCTATGTTTGTGCATACTATTCTTAGTCCAGTCTATTTTAATCCTTCTTTTGTGACATGCAGATGATACACAGACTGGATAACATCTTGGTTCTCTTTCATTTGGAGTAAGATCTTTTCCATAGAAATCTCAGTGGTGGTGTGCTTCATGGGGACCTCTTTGGTGACTGGGAGCTTCAGGTGCTTCTGTCATTGAAAGAATTTTGAGAAGCATAAGTAGGGAATGAGGAGACATGCAAGAAATATTCTTTGCTGCTTATTTACAGGTACTAGATCTGGTAAATAAATACTTCATAAAACACTTGACTGCTACTTGAAAATTGGTCAGGACTGCTCAATTCTTTTTCCAGTTTATTTTCTCACAATTGAAATTCATTCATTAATTTGTATGTATATGTCCTGGTTACCTTTATGTCGAGCATGACATGTATTAAATAGAATACTTAGTTGATCAGTTTGGGGTCATCTGTTTTGCCTGCTCCTTTCCTGTAGGTGCAGACTTTTACTTTGCACCCCCCTCCCAGTACAAGTCACAAAAAAAAAAGAAAAAGAAATTCATCAGTGGCTCTGGTTTCCATCCCAATCCTCAGCAGTAAACCCAAACATTAGCCTAATCACTGCTGGAAGCAGTCACTGTTTCTGAAAAACATACTGCCAGCTTCAGAACTGCAGCCACCAAAAGGAGCCTTGGCTGGAAAGCAAGGCCACCAACAGAGTCAGTTCTGCTCCAGCCCAAACCAGGGCATTATACATGAGAATATTCTCTCTGTCTTACAAACAGTTTCTTTAAACAGAGGATTTCTATGATATGAGTAGGTTTTTGTCCTCTGTGTAAGACTGTGAGGTCCCCAGAAGTCTAACCATTCATTTATTTAACCTTGATAATGAGAAAGTGTTGATATAGTTAAGGTTAATGAGACAATTATTTGAGAATACCATGTGAGAGACCATATTTTTCTTGAGATATGTCTCAAAGATTTATCAGAAGCAAAACTGTTGCTTAATTGAGGCATTGTTTGAAGTCAAATTGAACTGAAGCAAGACATCCATGGGATAGGGGAGTTAAGATAATGCAGGGAGTTTCCAAGGTGACACTCCAACTAAATGTTGGATATATTAAACGCCCTGGCCAGACACTGGTTTTTTGTGTGGTGCATGAAAACTGGGCCTGATTACTCATATGAACACTGTGAGACAGAGATAAGGCCTGAAAGAAGGAATATCTTGCACAAATTTACAACCACAGGACGTGTGGAGAGTTCTTGGGGATAGTCAGGAAAGCATCCTGCAACCCCCCTATGAAAACAGTGAGAAAACAGCCCCCAAGATGTTGATCGTCCAGTGCTGCTGAAGACCATGGAGACTTTGGACCCTCAGGATGCCACAGAACCTGATCCCTGGTGGTGTAACTATACCCCTGTTGCTCTTCTCTGTATCTTCTGCTCAATTTTTCTCCTCCTCTTCTTTGTCCTACTGTCCTATTGCTTTAACTCTCTTGTTTCAATAAACCCTAATTTCTTATCTGTGTCTTAATTTCTCCCTTGGAAATAAACCTCAGATCTCCCCCATGTCTGTTAACTGGACCAGGACATGCCACCATCAAAGCACTTTAGTTAACTATGCACATTCACTAAATTCATCCCAGTCATTTTTTTTATTGCTGTCCTTATCAATAAGCCATTATCAATAGAAGTATCTCTCACTAGCTGGGTTATGAGGTGGGTCAAACTACATATCCTTTTCTCGTTCAGTTACGGAGTGTCAGCTAACTAATTATGATCTCCTCAAATGGATGATTCCTCAAGCAGAGAAGAAACAAAGACACTATAAAAGGAAGGCACTCTGTTTCTGCATGAAACTGGTCATGGGAGCAGTTTTTTGTCTCATGTCCCCCTGGCTGTTATGGCCACGTCATAGCTCTCCCCTCGTTCTCCAGCTTTACTGCTCCTACCTACCTCTTACCTATATGTGAAGATCCCTCCTAGCTCTTCTGCCTAGGCAAGTGGCAGTTTCTGCTCTAGCTTGTTTGCAGGGTGAGGATCATGCTGACTGGACAGCTAGGAAGCATGAAATGGTCAGATAGCTCTTCTTCCTGGGCTATGATGCAGGCCACAGGAAAAAAAGGTATGAATAGAGGTGTTTTCTGGTCTTCACTTGGATGCTTGTTTTCATGGGGCTCTGGGAACCTCACATTTCTATTGCTCTGTCATGTTAACCTTGAAATTGGCTGATGTTTAGAAGTTACTGACAATACAGAAATGGAGAAAAACATATATCTATAAACATATGCATAGGTCCACAGATATGTACAAATGTGATTGCACCAGCCTCAAACTAAACAAAAAGCCACTGGTGAAGTCTCTGGAGAGAAAACATAAGCAAGGAAGGCTATGTAGTCACGTAATGCAAACTATATATACCATGTCTCTGGTGTGAAAAGCCAAGAAGGCTCTCTGCCTTTACATGCTCCCAGCATCTCTCCATGAAGCAGCCTTGTAAAGCCTAAAATGGGAAATGAATAACACATAACAGGTAGAGACTATTGAGTAGAAAATAGTGACTAGAATGAGAAGGAATTCTCATGTGGATGATGTCTAGATGCTGACTTTTGTCACTGGCATACAAATCACTTCAGAGGAGGCAGGAAGAAGATTATGATGGTAGGGTCTGCCTCAGTGTTGATATAGAAAGTGGATGTACTTTTGTATGGTCAGAGAATCCATTTTTCAGCAGAAGCATTTCTCAGATGTATTACTAGCTAAAGAGTACTGATGCAGAGGTAGATGACAATTTTTCAAACACAAGTTTACTCTGATCTTACAAATTCATCACAAAGCATGAAGTGCAGGAAACAATGAAGTCTGCAGAAGCTTTCTCCCAGCCAAATGCAAAATACAAATCAGTTTTAAAGTATTAAATGCTGTGAAATGTCAGTAATCATGGTAGTAATTTTTAACAAGCTAGAGATCTTTCAGTTTGTTCAATAAAGGTTACTGGTTTTTGCTGTCCAAAATTGTTTTTTAAATGAAAGTGACCCCATGCATATGTTTTGAACTTCTAGATTGTGGAAGTATTAGTGTCAAGTGATTCAAGTCACAAACAGAATACCTAAATTAAAAGTTCCTGTTTACCCCATGTTTGTTTACTTCACAGAAATGAAAATACCAGGCTAGACAAATTCAAAGGGACAATTGTACAAAGAACTTTATTGATTGCCAAAAAGCAAATAAACTGGAGACTAGAATTCCCTCTGCCAAATGCCAAATGCATTATAAATCCCAAAGACATTCTTCCATTTGAAAGACTGCACTGAAGCTCCTGGAAAATATCAGAGAACATTGACCAAAGCATTTCATCCAGTAGCATGTTATTTAGCAACAAATAAATTCTGATGTGTAATATTTTAGAGAAAATTTTTAAAAATGTCTTTATTTTGGCAGCATTAATATTCTTTGCTTTTCCTTCTTTGCCAATGATTAGAATTATAATTTTCCATCAGAATTACTGCATTACTGTTTTGCAATTTGGTTGCTCTATTTACTAGGTTGTTAATTTTTCCTCTACATTTTCAATGTATTATAGTGCATTACACTGCAAAATGTTATATTTCAGAAATAAATTGGTAATGAATATATTGCTGCAGAAACAGTTGGATTTTAATTTGAAACTGCAGGGAAACAAATCAAAGAATATTTTGTTTTATTTCATGGGATTTTTCTTAATAATATTTACTCCAGCTGCCTTTCCAAGACACCTTCCATATCATTTAGTTCTCTTTCAAAGAGTAGCTCAGCTACACACCAAACTCACCATTTGTGGTGAATGAGTTTCTGAATAGTTTGGTTATTTTTAAGCTTTCTTGGGCTGTAATACCCTCCAACAGGTGGCAAACACTGTTAAGAATATACTTGGCAGAAAACATAAACTGGGCATTTCATCAAAACAAAACTGGAATTTCTAAATATAAGTATTATATTGCAAAATGCAGACAAAATATTTATTGCTTTCAAAAAGCTTCAGCTTGCAATGCATGACCTCAGTCAATGAACTGCCCTACTGCCAATAGGTGTCTTACTCTGCCTCTCCACAGGAACCATTTATAGTCTTCTAATGAACTGCTTTCAGATGCAATATTATGAAGGGTTTCTTAACTCTGAAATTGAGAAGACTCTTCAAAAGCAGAGGCAGGAGAGGTAAAGGAACTCACAAAAGCAATATCTTTTCCTTGCTGTGGTTACTGTTTTAATGTTTTTCACAGAGGAAATCAGGCAGACTACTTGTGTTTTTTCAGGCCTCTAGTGTTTCTTGAGGAACATACACATGAACATGAGGATGCTTGTACTGGCTTTGTCTTTCTACTCCCTATGTCTGATGACATCAATCTCAGATGCTTCTGGAACCATGCTCACTGTGCTGGAAATTATATTTTTTTCCTACTTGGATCAAATATTTATTTCTACAGATGGCAGTTTGATGTATTCTTTTATGAGTTAAAAGTACAGGGTTTTAATTCAATACAGTGTACAAGAGCAACTTCAGGGAAGGAGTCTTTTCAGCAAAAGTCCTAATCTTGCAGCTGACCATTGAAGGACATGTGTTGAAGGAATGATTCACCTTTTTTTTGCATACCTTCAATTTCTGTTGTAGTAAGCAAGAAAGGGTGCAAGAAACTTCAATGCTGAGATTCCAAACACAGCAATATGTTTTATGCACAAGTAAGAAGATTTTACTTATAAGCAGCTTAGGAATAATTAGAAAATGCAATTGTCTTTGGAGCTGCTGACTGACAAGTAAAATAGAAGCATGCCCTAAAGCCATATGACAAAACATCCAGCCTTGGCATTCATGCTAATTGCAGTTTATTCACTTAGTTATCTTCTTGAATATGCCATGATTTCAGTGAGGTACAACTTGGAGGGAAGGCAATACTCAAGACAAATACACACATTTGGGTTTATATTCTACAAATCTACCCTAATTACTAGCTAAAAGGTGTGTATGTTTATTTCTCCATTATGAAAGCTGCTCATCATAATCATAAATATGCTTCAATACTGGGAATTATTAACTTTGAAGTATTTAATAACAACTTTTTTGCCAATTCTATTCAAAAGAAAATGTGAGATTACTGAAAATCTACAAAGATATTCTCCTTGTCTTTCAAAAGTGGATTCTACTTATCCCATGGTTAATGGCCCACAAACTCAAGTTTACCTTTGCTTGTAAGGAGGGCTTTCTCTCTAGGATGTGTTAGAAACCTACCAGGTTGGATGTGTTAGAAAAGTTTTTGAATGAAATAAAAATCTGTTAGCTATTTTAAAGTGGAAAGCAGAATGCATTCTGTCATGTACAGTATATATTTCGGACACAAATAATGCATTCTAAGAGCTTTAATGTATAATGACAGCATTTCCCTATATTTTAGTCCTGTACTGTGTATCTAGTACTAGTGAGATAAACACAGCTCCTGCTTTTTTCACAAAAGAAATAAAAGGGTAAGAAAATGCTAAATGAACATTTTATCTGCTTATCTGATGAAAAAAATATTCCCACAAGGCAGATAAAGAAGAGCTGAAAATAATGTTGAAAGTCAGTATTCTCCACTGAAGATGCAAGTAAGGTCAGTTTCTTCTTCTGGCAAGTCCAAGTGAGGAACCTGCATCCTATTTTCTTATGTCCTGTTGTTATTTTTATGTTGGCCAGGAGAAACAAGTCTTAAGTGCCAGATGTTTAATGGGATGATCACAGTATGTCTGCCCTGGATTTGCTTAGGAAGGTTACTTGTGGCACAACTTTAAACTGCTATGTCCATTTCTTCTGCACATATCTTATGGACATTTCTTATTCCTGGAAGTTTTACTTCTCTCATTCCTTAGTTTTATAGACTTATCATGATCCCCAGACCTGGTGTGCTAGGAAGGAGAGAGAGCAGTCTTTCAATGACCTTGACCCTCTTCTCTTTGAAGCCTGGATGATGGATTGCTCCCAGATTGCTCTCGCTTTCCCCCAGTGCACAACATCCTGAAAGATCTCACAAAACTACCTATATGGCAGGAATACCTAGTAAAGTAGGGGATTTTTCTTTTTTCTGGTTGGTTGTAAAACCTCTAATACCATATGAACTATTCCTACATTCTCCTGCTTTCTAGGCCTGAGAAAGAGCAAATCATCCTTATGTTTGGGTAAGGTGACTGGAATTGTCCTCATGCCCTTCTAATGAGCAGATGATGTTTTCTCATCCTACAAAGGCTGACTAAAATGTTACCACCAATGTGGTATATCAGCCCTAGTTTTGCAGCTTGTTTTTTAGTCAAAGGCATTATTGTACTCTCTATTATACTCTCTATTCCATTATGGTTTCTACTCTCACCAACAGTTCACCTTCCTGGTTCCTGAAGTCCTGGTCAAATCTAGATATGAATCTGTTTAAAGCAATTTGCAGTATGAATTAATTTCTCTAAAGAATTAGTTCTTTCTCTCCCAGCTCAAGTTCATGCCATCAGAAATTCCTGTCATGTGGCACAGTGAAGACAGTGAGAGAGACACAGTTCTAATAACTTTTGTGTGTAGAGATGATGTCTTCAAGGACCTCCCCCCAGTATCTGATGAGTGTATGAAGTTCTCCCTTAGAGAAAGAGTGGTCATTTTACAAGGTGACCTAGTTATGAGCTATTTCTTGGCTGTCAGTTTATGAAGAACTTTTGAGTCTGAATTAGGTTTTCAGTTTTCCAGAGAAGTAGTGGAGAAGGTGAAAGTCACAGCAATTTCCTACCAGCAACTTCTCAGTCACATCACATAAAGACAGGTTATAAGTTAACAAGATAGTGTTGTATGCCTGTTAGTGGTTGCTGAGAACACATCTGTGAAATGACCTCATACAGATCTATTCACACAGTTGTGAAACCTTTACAGCAGATATTATGTCCAATAAAGTCCAGCACTATCTCATTAAGAACTAGGTCATGGGTTGCTCTTGGCTGCCTGGGTATCTAGTGCCATTTTAGATGCTCTGGAGGATTAGGATATGTCTGGACTCCAGGTGCTACTTTAAAAAATGCATCAGTTTCTTGTAGACCCTGTGTCAAGTCCCCCTGTCCCATGTCAGTGCCAGGGATGCTCTATGGCCTCCTGCACCTAACCCTTTGTATACATGTGACCCTGAATCACCAGCATTTGATGGGCATATGGAAAATCACTGGAAAAAGAAAAAGAAGCCCTTTAGCACTGAGGGATATTCTTAGAGATATCCACAATTACACGTTATGAGCTGTGCTTCTTTTGCTGATCCCCAGCAGTCCATTCCCTTTCTCATTTCCAATAATCTTGTCATTTATGACTCTGGTGCAAAGCTTTATGTAAGCTGTTTTTACCATTATGGGTACTACTAAGCTTCAGCACATCAGCAGAGAAGAAACATTGTCACCATAACAGAACTTGCAGCTTTCCATCTTACTTTTTTCCCCACTGTTTCATCATGAATTTCATTTTTTGCATACTTGGTCTTGTGCCATTTTCACAGAAATCTGTCTCAAGAAGGAAATGTTCATCTACCAATGGAGTCTTTCCTTCTTTTATTTTTTTTCATTGAACTACCTTTATCTAGATCATATTTGCTCTGTTAACTTTATTCTCTTTTGTCATATATCTTCTTATATTCTCTTCCCCATTACACCTATCCCTTTCATTTAATCTCTTTCTTTCAACATACCACATCAACCAACCTTTATTTCTTCTTTTTTACATGCTAGATCTTTTCCTTAGCACACTTTCCTGTTTTTCCTGTTTCTCCTTTTCTCTCCCCTGAGCATTTTTACAGTGTCCTCTGTCTGCCTTTTTCTGTCATGTTAGCCTGAGTCTGCTCTCTATTTTCTCTAGAGTGTCATTTTGGTATAAAAGAAATTTCATTGCATGGTATTTATTCTTTATAATTTTGGATGAATGGACCTTCCTGTGTATGGAAACACATCTCCACATAGTATCCTTCAATTACTTCCAAGTTGTCCCTATCATTTCAAAAGTACACAATATTTATAGTGGTTGAATTCTCTCATGGTTAATGTACTATACATCTTTCACTCTTATTTAGTCATACTCTGTCATAAAGAAGCAGTACTTGAATTTTCTGTTTCTTCTGTGAATTCTTTTAATGCCACTAGGGCAGACTGCAACTAGGTGTAAGGATGTGCAGGTGTTGAGGGCAGCTGAGTTCTTAATCACTGAGCTCCCCAAGTGCCTGGGTAAGTGGAGTGTTTGGCTAGCCTAGCTAGCGGCACTGATAACTTGAGTTCATCACTCTTCTCCATGAGCTAGCAAGCTGGAGCTAGCACAGAGAAAGTATATGCAATGCAGGCTTTTCTAATTTTAACTTGCTTCAGTTGCCACTGCTCCACAGTGAAGGTGAGAAAGTCCTTAAGTATCCCTTGAGGCCTTTGGTTGATATTATGCTCTGCAGGGAGGAAGTCTCTGGAGCCTGCCACTGGAGTGGCATACATCAGGCATGACAGTGCCTGATAAAGGCACAAAAATTGCATGCCTGGTGTAAAAATAAATAGTGCCATTTTGTTACTTGGTAGAGTAGCTTTGAAATACAGAGAAAACTACTTTTTCTGATGCTATGTAAGAAAAGTTAAAGAGCAAAAGTTTCCTTGAAAATATGTAAAATGAAAACATGTAGGAAAGAGGTGACAGAATAGGTGCAGGGCTTGGTGTAAACATACAGGAGCCTAATTTTAAGTTTTGCTCTGCCTTGAAAAATTTATTGGAAGGAGACCTTAGGAAGTCACTGGATCAACTGTCTGAAGGTCCTTTCCAACTCTGATGATTCTATGATCCTATAAGCTATGTAATTCCCACACAATGCTTGCTCAGGAGTTTGGAGCTTCTCTAAGACAGGATTTTATTAAATGGGAAAAGATTCTGCTATAATCCATTAAACCATAGGACACATGTAATCGTGTCACAGGTTTATGATAATGATATTGACACCTGAACTATTCCAAACAAACAGTCCTATAAGAAACAGTTTCATAATATTAATAATGGCTATTTCATTACATCATATAACAGGACCAACAAAGTCCATGAAAGGATAACACAAAAGTAAACATGTTGAGCACTCCATTTAACTAAAAATCATAGAATCATAGACTCGTCAGAGTTGGAAGGGACCTTAAAGATCATCTAGTTCCAACCCCCCTGCCTGGCAGGGACACCAGCCACTAGATCAGGTTGCCCAGAGCCCCATCAAGCCTTGTCTTAAAAGCTTCTGGGGATGAGGTTTTCACAACCTCTCTGAGCAACCTGTTCCACTGTCTAACCACTCTCACAGTGAAGAACTTCCTCCTAATATCCAACCTAAATCTGCCTTCCTCTAGCTTACACCCATTTCCCCTGGTTCTATCACTGTCTGACCTCCTAAAAAGTCCCTCCCCAGCTTTCTTGCAGGCCCCCTTCAGATACTGGAAGGCCACAAGAAGGTCTCCTGGGAGCCTTCTCCTCTGCAGACTGAACAACCCCAACTCTCTCAGTCTGTCCTCATAGCAGAGGTGCTCCAGTCCTCTGATCATTCTCCTGGCCCTTCTCTGGACTCACTCCAACACCCCCATATCCCTCTTGGAATAGGGGCTTCAGAACTGGATGCAAAATTCCAGGACAAAAAATTGAAGTTTTTACTAGGTAACTTGAATTTATCACATTGAGTGTTTATTTAAGGTCATCCAGAAATAATGGTAACATTTCAGGAATCTAAATAATTTCTCTTCATTCACAAAAGGAAGCTATGGCTTGAGCTTTAGCCCCCTAAATCAAAAATTTCGTGAGGTTGAATTGCTTCTACATAACAGAGATCATAATCTTAAATCTACCTGGAGGAAGAGTGATTTGCAAGATTTTGTTTTGTTTGCTTGTTTTACCAATTCTGAATTTAATCAGAACTGCATGCACTCTGAGGATTTTTCTGTCATATCATGAAGATCTTGTTATGCAAAGGCATTACAATCATGATATTTTCTGCATTTGCAGTATCTCTCTGCCCGTTTGTCATCGTAAGGAGGATGAAAATATTCATTAAGAATAATGAAGGTTGGTGATAACATATAGGAAGAAACACCTCAGAAGGATCAGGAAATGGCATTCAATCCAAGCCTGAGGAAATCTTAGGGCTGCAGAGTGAGCAAATGTCTCTCACCTCCCCTCCCTCAAAGTATCATCTCTTCTCTTGTCAGTGAATGTGATGACAGTAAGAACAGTACAAAAATAACCAATTCCTTTGGCATTTTTAGAAGTGTGATTTCAAGGTCCTTTTAAAAGAACCCTATTGTCCTACTCAGGCCCCTAGAATGACATTCATGTTCACTCTTTCAAATTTTTTCTTTCTTAGGACTGGGGATTTTACAGATCCAACCATTAGCTCCATTTCAGTACAGATTCATCCAAAAAGCTGGATAAGTACTGACTTCAAAAATAAGTACACCTGGCTGTAATTGCTCTGTGTTTCATCAGCTTCACTTGTCTAGGCAAAGACACCCTGCTTGCTTAAAAGTAGTTGTTGTGGGAACGTTACTGACATGCTGCCTGCAAGTCCTCACGTTTTCTTTGTAATGTATTGGAAGAGTTTTTGCTGGCTTCTTGCTTTCATAAGTATCATAGAATTGTCAGAGTTGGAAAGGACCTTAAAGATCATCTAGTTCCAACCCCCCTGCCTGGAAAGGACACCAGCCACTAGATCAGGTTGCCCAGGGCCCCATCCAGCATTGTCTTAAAAGCTTCTGGGGATGAGGCACCCACAACCTCTCTGGGCAACCTGTTCCACTGTCTAACCACCCTCATAGTGAAGAACTTCCTCCTAATATCCAACCTAAATCTGCCCTCCTCTAGCTTACACCCATTTCCCCTGGTTCTATCACTGTCTGACCTCCTAAAAAGTCCCTCCCCAGCTTTCTTGCAGGCCCCCTTCAGATACTGGAAGGCCACAAGAAGGTCTCCTGGGAGCCTTCTCCTCTGCAGACTGAACAACCCCAACTCTCTCACTCTGTCCTCGTAGGAGAGGTGCTCCAGTCTTCTGATCATTCTCCTAGCCCTTCTCTGGACTCGCTCCAACACCCCCATATCCCTTTTGGAATAGGGGCTCCAGAACTGGATGCAATATTCCAGTTGGGGTCTCAGGAGAGCAGAGGAGAGGGGGAGAATCACCTCCCTCCACCTGCTGGCCACGCTTCTCTTGATGCAGCCCAGGATACAGTTGGCCTTCTGGGCTGCAAGCGCACACTGGCAGCTCATGTCGAGCTTCACATCCACCAGCACCCCCAAGTCCCTTTCCTCAGGGCTGCTCTCAAGCCAATCTTCACCCAGCCTGTACTGGTGCTTAGGATTGCTCCGACCCTACCTTAGTCATCTGTGTTGCCTTATACTATTCTTGTTTGTGGCTATCATGATGACATTTTCTTTAGCTCTAGGTGCAATTTTAATACTGTTATCTAGTTTGCTTGTTTGACATGAGACTTCAATGGTTGTTTGACAGAAAGGAAAAACCATGTCCAGCCTTTGATCAGCAGATGGGAAATATATAGACTCTGACTCATATTGTACTTCCCCTTACCATCATAATGCTTGTGCTCTTTGGCTTTTTCAGCTCTCTATTTCCACAGTGTTTATTTGTTACACAGGACAATGAGCTCTCAGCTGAAGCTGATTACTCTAAGTGCTAACAAATGCAAATAAAAAATACATGTTTTTTCAAAACAGGAACCATTCTGTGATAATGTGACTCTGTTAAATGGGCACAGACTGATGGGGCTGGAACCTGTTCATTATTACTGCCAAAAAACAATGGATGTGCCTAACATATTGCAGAATAAAAGCTGTGCTATGTGAATATTGTCACTCTCCCAAACACACACTCTTTCCAGTCACAGTATTACAACAGAATCAGTCCTTGTGTTAGGTGCTACAGGAATATCTGAGGAAAAATCAGGATTGATTTTTCTGGAGGTACCAGCACAAAATTAATTGTTCAGCTGACATGTAGAGTAAGTATTTGAATATGTCAGGACACTGCTTAAGAAGATGTTTATTTTAAATGAATTTTGGTTTATGGAATTCTTTTTCTAGTATAGATGAACCCTAAATAAGGGTCAAAAATGACAAAAACCACCCTTGAATATATGAAAAACAGTGTGTGTCATTTGTTGCAGTCAGTTGTTTTCTGTTGCAGGACAAGATATATATAAGCTGATGCAGGGAAAAGTAGTGAAAATAACACTTATATTTATATTTTTATATATATATATATATAAAATTTTTACATGCAAAAATATAACATGGTTTTGGAATCTGTTTCAATAGACTGATGTATATTCATTACGTTTTGCTTGCAATTAATACAAAGTTTGATGCAATAATACAATTCACCTGCAAATGGTAAATGATTCTTGCCAATAAAAATGAATATTACTTTAAACCAGAAAACTAATACTAAATCAGTTGGTTTTTCCCTAACCTCTGTAGTTGCAAGCAGTTCCCTTACCAACAACTGAAAGTCATTTTCTCTTCAACAGAAAAAAGGTTATGTTTTCCAAATAATATTTAATTTCCTTATCTAATTGCTTTGGCACAAACAAGATACAAAAGATTTTGCTACCTAAAACTCCTTACAATTTCTATTTTACGTCAAATTATAGTAGCTTTGAAAGGAAAGAATACATCTGCAGATGGTGCTGAATTGCATGAAATTAATTATTACTTGTGCAATTTCTGAGTAATTAATTCCACTGAGGCCTGTAAAATCTATTGTGAGCCGAATTACATGCTTTTAGTCTTTCCTTTTCTACCTGATAATTGCTGTATCATATTTTAAGCCAAGTTAAAAAGTGATAAGAAAAATACAATAAGGTCATCCAAGAAAATGCATTAGATATCTTTTGTCATGCTCAGTGTATAAAGAGTCTTCTCTGTTGCCCAGTGCTGCTGTGATCTGTACACTCAACAGGCAGATTGGGGAAACTCAGAGGACCTTTTGTCTCCTGTACTTGACAGGGTGCAGAGAAGGGCAACTAGGCTGATCAGGGGTCTGGAGAACAGGCCTTATGAGGAGAGACTCAGGGAGCTGGGGCTGTTTAGCTTGGAGAAGAGGAGGCTGAGGGGAGACCTTATGGCTCTCTTCAGCTCTCTGAAAGGTCATTCTAGGGAGGCGGGTCTTGGCCTCTTCTCCCTTGTGACTAGTGACAGGACGAGAGGGAATGGGCTCAAGCTGAGCCAGGGTAGCTTTAGATTAGATATTAGGAAGAATTTCTTTACTGAAAGAGTGGTGAGATATTGGAATAGGCTGCCCAGGGAGGTGGTGGAGTCCCCATCCCTGGAGGTTTTTAAGAAGAGGATAGATGTGTTTCTTCAGGGGATGATTTAGGGATAAGAGTAGTGTAGGGCTATCAGTTGGACTAGATGATCTTGAGGGTGCTTTCCAACCATAACAATTCAGTGATTCTGTGATTCTGTGGTTCTGTGAATAGCTCAGTTTGTGTGGCCATGTGCTAGCTCCAGGTATGGAGCTAGCTGGCCCTGGCCTGGTATCAGTTCCCGGCTTCGTCTTCTTGTGAGAGAGGCAGGGGCAGGTGTGGGAGGGGCTGCAGTCAGCGCGGCCAAGTTAAACACTCCAGGAGGGCAGGGATCACAACCCAAAAAGGGTTGAATACTCCACAAGTTAGTCATAATCTGCCTCCTTGTCAGCTGAAACATGGCTAGTCTGGGCTCAACAGGGACAAATCTCACTATGAATATCGCACTGTGTGAAACCTTCGATGCCAATGCCACTCTACTCTTTCCAACCAACAATTTAGTCTAGACTCAGTCCTGTGAATAACTGCAGTGTCATGTCAGACATGGCCATCTGAGCTTGTTGATCCTGTGTTCATGTGGGGTCTGTACAGATAGTCTGCTTGTCTAATCTAATTGTACCATTTGTGATAGCTGAGCTAATTCACTGTAGGTTAACTTGGGTGCAACTGTTCAAGGCTACGTTGTGTTGAGCTAGGAGTTTTTGTTTGGTTTGGAGTTTTTGTTTGGTTGATTGCTGTTGGTTTTGGGGGTGCTGGTGGGGTTTTTTGTTTGTTTTTAAGAAAAAATGGTAGTGTAGAAGAACTCTATTACAAAGAGAATGATAATTTTTTCAGCACATTTGTTACCTGATTGTTTGTTGTGTTATTTAGTCAGGAAAGTTCCTGTGAATCAGAACATTTCTGATCAATATGTGGTTAAAGAATAGATGGTCTTACTGAAAAACCAACAATCCAAACAACTGTCTTTGTCAGCTGGAATTGAATTTTAGCTCTTGTGTCAACTTTTATTCCTTTCTACATTTAATAAAAATCATATAGGAATGGGGGAGCCAGATTTTCAGGTGAAAATTTTGGTATGCATGGTAGGTGAAAAGTAAATCTCACATGCTGTCTGCTACATTGCACTTAAGAATATGAAAAAAAAAAGAATAAAACTGTTAGTCTCCCAATTTGCTAATGTATGTTGATACCTTAAAGTCCAACACTCCTTTAGAAGACTGAAGGTGGAAGGAAGCTCTGAGAAGGGAACAGTGTTTTCTCTGCCTCAGGCACTGAGGATACATGACTTCCCAACCTTTTTACTTTTTGCAGAGTGATTGTATATGTGTGTTTGCAACCTTTCAGTCAAGACAGCAACTGGATAGATGCCAAGAAAAGCATGATCTGCTTTCTGATCAGCAGACAGGCTACTGTGTGAACAAAACCAGTCAAAAAGATAAGGCATTATTTTTCTTGTAATAACCCCACTGTGTTGGTTACAGTAACAGTCTATTGATTCAACTTTGGGATTTTTCCATCTTTTTCAGATACAAGGCCCACATAAATCATGTGTAGCTTTTCTTGGCTGAATTAAAGTAATTATGTGGTTGATGCAGGTTAGAAACACATCCTACAACTGCTTCGAGTGTTTCAATAACCATCATGAAATACAGCTTGGATATTTGGATTTCACAGAGTGGATTTAATTTTTTTCAGCATGTAGCTGGTAAAGAATGTGTTCTTGCTAAATATGAACCATCTGCTCTAACAGCTATTTAGATTAATGTTTATTAATGTCTACATTGATAGAGGCACCTACGTATTCCTGACACGAAGTGGGCTCCTCAGCCATGAGTTATGGACTTTCCCCTGGATTTCAGCCTACCTGCATTAAGAAATCATGAGAAAGCAGATGTGTTATCCCCAAGTAACTTTGTGGTTCCAGTATCACTTTGGGAAGGTGAGGGGGCTTGGACCTATGTTTACTGTGTTCATGTGAGAAGAATAAGCCTGGATAGGTGGGGTAGGGCTGCCTAAATACAAGTATGTAGAGATTTGAGATAGTTTGGAATATCTAGAATAGCTAAACAAGGCTGGCAAACATGACAGTGGACCAAAGGGACATTTCCAGTCTGTTAGAGTTGCAACTGCAGGCCAAATGAAACACTCTACCATGTCAGAAGTGGTCAGGTATAGGCAATTAAATATCTCTCTCTCATTTGGTTCTCTTTTTTTGAAGTGTTTCCTTTATGAGTGTGTTCTGTGCTCCCCTTGAGACCTCAGATGACACCATATAGCTGGCAGTCAATATCTAATTTAAAAACCTCCCTTTGATGGTTTAAGGCATGGTTCCTAGTTTAGTGTACTAATATTGATGTTTGAATTGCTTCATATCTGTCTACCAGTAGGGACATAAACATTTATAACACACAGGTTACATATGCTAGTAATGATGAAGATGACACTGAGACTTAAATCATGGTAGGATCTTCTCAGTCTCCCCATAGGATGTGTCCCAAAGGATGTCCCTAAGCACTGCCTGGGCAGTCCTTTTGTGGAGCATTATACAATGTATTGAAAATGTCATTTTGTACCTTGATATACTTTTATTTTTAACCCATAAAATACAGTGGCATAAATAATAGCTGGTAAAGGGTTAAATAATAACTGATTAGTTGTTTGCTTATTTTAGTTAAAATGTCAAAAATATTCATAGCAGTGCAAATAATCTTTTCAAGCTTACAGCTTGGAATTAAAACTGACCTCACAGTTAAAATAAGCCATTTTTTTAGCATTGATCCTCTGTTTTCAATATGACCTTGAGCAAGTCATCTAAGCAACCTGCAGTTTGACTTCCCTATCCATAAAGTATTGATAGTCATACACATCTTGATGACTTATTTATCCAAACAAAGAAAATTAAACATTAATTAACATTGGAAAAGTCCTTTGAGATCCATAGATGGAAACTAGAATAAAAGTACAGAATATTTTCTGCTGCAAACAGATCTGTTTTACCAGACTCAAGAAGACACAAGAGAGAGATGGATGCAGATATATATCTGTATAACAGCTATTCTGGTCTCCTGGGAGCAAGTTAACTTTTTTTTTTCTGAGAGGACTGATCTGTTAATAGATTAGATAACCAGACACAGACACATTATACTGGCAAGGTGTTTTAAAGGAGAGCCTTGACTAAAAATAAAAATGCTCCTTGGTCATCCTGTGAACATCAGCAAGAGGTGTGAAAGGCTTTGATAAAACTGAGGATTACAAATAATGACATAGAAAAATAAAGCCAGAAGAGATGCATTTTAAATAAAAATGGAGAACTTTGAGCTTGGTTAAAGTGCATTTCCTAGATAGTTTCTGTGGTTTTACACCCCATGAACTTGAAAAGAGAATCTGGATCAGATACACAAGCTCTTAAATGTTCTTAATTCTTACCCTATGAATATGGAAAGAATCACAGAATGGTCAGAGTTGGAAGGGACCTTAAAGATCATCTAGTTCCAACCCCCCTGCCTTGCAGGGACATCATCCACTAGAAGGCTGCACCTACTTTTTTCCAACAGATAATTGTCCTGAATGTGGAATCTAGCTACTTAATGAATCCACAAACAAAACATTTTAAGATATGACATTAAAACCAAATCAAATCACTTCTTAATATCACCTTTTCCACACTGTTGCTAACTCATACCCCTGTTGCTCATCCATGTGGGCACCAACAATCTGACCAGGATAGACCCTGAAGACATCAAGAGGGGCTGCAGGGCCCTGGGGTGAACCTGTAGGCAGTGGGAGCCCTGGTGGCATTTCCTTGATCTAAGAGAAGTATTTGGGGTGGAAGAGGCCAATCTGCTAGGTCAACACCCTGTACTGAAGTTGTCCTGGATGGGAATTTGGTTTTACAAACAGGAGAACCTCTTTAAAGGCTGAGCATAAGAGCAGTGGGATCCACCTCATAAAATGTGTCAAGAGCCACTTTGCCAACAAAAATGCAGGGAAGGGTTGAGACATAGTGGGGTTAGCTTGCAGATGAAGACCTGCAATGGAGAGGTACAAGCTCTTCAGGGGGTCCAGACCAAAGGAGAGGCAAGTGATGGTGGCATTATGGTAGGAGTCCATGGTGGGAGATCCCACATCCTGGGTGGGTAAGCAGACAAAACCTTCTTTAAATCAATCAGGGTCACTCAGGGTGTCCCAGATAGGGTGGATCAGTGGCCAGCAAAAACCTCATGTGATTAAAGGACAAAAGGAAAACACTGCACCTGGAAGGACAAAACCCTTTGCAATGTTACAGGCTGGGGCTGCTTGAGGACCAGATCTGCTTAAAAGGATTGAGAGCCCTTAATGGATAGTGAGCTGTATATGAACCAGGAGTATGCCCTGGCAGCAAAAATGGCTAACAGTGTCATGGGGTATATTAAGAGAATCATGTCCAGTAAGTGTTTAGGCCTCCAGTACAAGAAAGACTTCAGTAAACTAGGATAAGTTAGCTGAGGCCAACAAAATGCTTGAAGGCTGAGCACTGCCCTGTGAGGAGGGGCTGCAGAAGCTGGAATTGCTCAGCCTGGGCAAGAAATGGCTTCAGGCAAACCTGAAAGCAGACCTTAGTGCTGATGTGAAAGGGTGCTGAGGAGACAAAGCCAGGCTCTTCACAGCAGTGCCTGGTGAGAGGATGAAAGGCAAAATTGTAAACTGAATTTAAGGTTAAAACTGGCTGTAAGGCAAAGCTTTCTCACCATAAGAACAGCCCAACTGTGGAGCAGACTGCTCAGAGATGTTATGCAGCCTCTTTGCTTGATGATTTTCAAGGCTAGACTAGGTAAAGCCCTAAGCAACCTGGTCTGATTCCTTGCCTGGCCCTGCTCTGAGTGGAAGGCTGGACTGGAGACCTCCTCAGGTGCTGTCATACCTGAATTACACTATGAGTATGTGACTCTAATAGAGAAATTTTAGTGACAATGCCACTTTTTGAAGCTTTGGTATATTTTATTTAATCTCTGTAGGTTATTCTGTTACACTTCTCACTTTCTAAAACATTAAAGTGACTTCAACAAGGGCCAGGCAAACATACCCTCCAGTGGTTCAAGTACCTAATTTCCACCAATTTCTAAGGGAAACAGGCACATATATAGATAGGCTTGAGAAATTTAAATTAAGAACCTCCTTTTTTTAACCCTTAAATATGCTTGGAGAAAGATTTGGTTTTTAAATGATATTTTAATGCAAGAGGGGCAGTTCTCCTTTGCTCATCTTTCCTAAGAAAAGAAGTGGCTGGTAAAAGAGAAAGCAGCTTCCTAATCCTGTAGAAATCTAAAGCTAGAAAAAAAGAAATCACAGTGCCTTTCCCCAGAACTTTATCTTCACCATATCCCCCTTTCTAAACCAAAGATTAAAAAAAATTAGTTCCCCAAAAGAAACTAATAGTTTTCTGTTAATTTACTATCACAGCACTACATGCAGAAAGAAGACTCATTCACAGATATGGGTATGTGCTGAAGTGCACTCCATCCATTTGTTGATCTTTCTCCTTCAGACAAAACAATCAAGCCATTTACTAGAGAAAATAGCTTTTTTGCCATCAATATTGACAGAAACATCTTGAACTGCATCTGCAGCTATTTAGGAGAAATAAAATAAGGCTGGCAGAAAAACTGCAAGACAGTAGTAGGAGAGCAGAATTCATTTTCTGATTATTGCTATGCTGGACTGTTCTTATGGTGAGAAAGCTTTGCCTTACAGCCAGTTTTAACCTTAAGTTCATTTTATTTGGAGCTTTGGATGTAACTTTGTTGGCCTCAGAGGTCATCATCAGTGAATGGGCATAAGAAATACTTGGTCATGCAAGCAAGTTGGAAATTCACACTTAAAAATGTTGCCAATTTGCTGTCTTGTTATTATTTCTGCATTAAATATGCTCAAAAGTGGGGAGATGACATGGAGAAGGACATGTGTAAGGGTTTAAGCAAGTCTAAGTTGTAGAATACTGCTGTCAGTATAAACTTCCACATTGAAATGTAGATATATGTCATGAGTGAATATGAAGGTGAATACAGACATTTGTGGGAGGAGGATTCTGCTTTTTCTGCTTTGGGTTGGCAAGAAGAGAAGCTGCTTTTTTGGTTCTTAAGAATAAAAAAAGGCTTACAAAAATCTTTAAAAGAGAGGCTGAAGGACAGATCCTGTTTTAACACTACAGCAAGACCCTAAAAGCACAAAAAGCAAAGTGAGAATATTGAGTGAAAACCTTGGAACTTCAGGTTTATTCTTCTCTGGAAGATGATTCCTGCATCTAGGGACATAGCACATTCTTTGGAAAAGCAGCAGAATGCATCAAATAAAAAAAAGAATCAACCACCAACTTTTTCTTTAATTGCCTTGTCATGAATACATAGGTCAAAAGTATTAACTACTGTTGCAAACTGGCCCACTCTTGTGGTAAAATTATTTAAGTATGGGAAGTTATGTTCCCTGTGTGGGGGTATGATCAGGGACTGCTAACCTCCATTCAGACAAGGAATGAACTCACTCCTGGCACATCTGAGAACAGAGGTCTAGCTTGTTTCACCTGTTTTTAAGGCCAGAGCATTGGAGAAGATAAGCAAATACTATTAGTGTCCTGAAACACTCTTAGAGATCTACAAAACTGGAATTCAGGGAAGAATCTAGAACAATTCACTCAGATAAGATCTTGTGTATCTGCAACTATCTGTAGTCCTTCAAAGTTTGTAGTTATACTTTGGGGCTGCCCTGTTAGTTTCTTCTAGATATAACAAGGTCCTCAGTCATTTCTTTAGAGGCTTAAACACTTAGAATGATCACTACTGAGATCACATAAACATGATAAATACTACAGTGTCATTAGCAAAGTCTGGTTCTATATATATTATGTCAAGAAAGCTGCCACCTATAACTGACAGGGACTAAAACTATACTTGCTAGCTTGTCTTTTGCTAGATAATTATTGAATAGTCATTGTTACATGCAATTAAAAAAAGTTGGACAAGTGAAGCCACAAAACATAGTAAGAGCTGATCTGGAAAGTTCCCAGCACCAGATATATCCTAGTAATAGAGTAAACCTGTAGGAAGCAATATTTTCTCTGTTGATGTATTTAAAACAAACCAGTAATATTCCTTCACCAGCTTATCATAGTCACCAGCAGTTCTGGGGTTTTGGGTTTCTAAAACCCTATTCTTTCATTTAAATGAGTATTATCTGGGTTAAATGAAAATATGGTAGTAGACTGAATTTCCTCTACTTGTTTTTGGCATTGCACTTCAGAGCATCTAGCAATCCAACAGCTACTTACTCATCTCTCCTCAGTATTGTCCCTAATTAAGACTATTGCAGAACACTTGAGGCATGTGGTAAAATAATGAAAACCTTTAATGACTTTTTCTAGAGTCCCACTTCCTTTCTGGATTCATACAGTTTGATAGGGTCCTAATATTTAACAGTTGTACTTAGCTGAAAAGAAGAATGACCCTTATCCTTCTCTTGGAGGAGACTGAGACTGGTCACATTAACCACTGCCTCCACCATGCTTTGGCCAACAATCTGTCTTACAGAGCTTCCTGCTATGGTTTCCTGACCTAAAAGCTGATTGCTTGAAGGAACAAGTTTTCTCACCCTGTTAATAAGAAGTGTAGTGATTTCCACCAGCAAACACTTCTGAGGGATATGTATTAGCCAGAAGGTACACCTTCTAGGCCATATGTTCAGTCAGTGCATGCTATCACAGAAATATATACAGAAATGAAAATAATGTGAAGGACAGAGATGTGACAGATGGCTGCTTATGGCAGAGAATGGCTTGAATGTTGTGCCACAGCTTAAAGAAAACAAATACATAAAGTGACTTAACTAAAGGAATAACAAAATACTGCCATCTTACATTTTCAACACAACTTTTACCCCTGTTTGTGTTTCTTTATTTCAGGATTTCTGAAGTTATTGAATAGAACTACCTTGATCTGAACCATTTTAGAATAAAAAGTTGTAAAATAACTGCTATCAGCAGAATATTTCTTGTAGAATCCATGTTCAGAAGTAAGTTTTTCTTTCATTCAGAAGCATTGGTCTGAAATAGCCCTAGCTTTTATTTTATAGAACAACTATGTCAGAATCAAGTTAGATAGCAGAAAATTATTTCCAAATCCAAATGTTTTCTGTGAGTGTCATTGGAGTTTCTGAACTCCAGAAAGAGGATTGAGCTTTTGTGCTGCCTTTTATATTTGGATTTGCAAGATAGAAATCTGTGTCCAAAAGACCACAGGTGGTTAGACATCTCTCCAGTGATTTTGCTTGTGCACTTGCTGTATTACCTGTTTCAAATCAACTGGGTTTATTTATATCCATAATAGATTTTCCTGAACTGTTCTTGTGATGTACATGTGAATAAAGGCTCCTTCTTGTGGAGCAGGAAAATCAGAAAATCAGTTCATAAGGGCAATCTGAACTGAGAAGGGGTGAAAATGATGCAGAGGTTAAGAAGTTCACAATTACCATAGGTTTGCTTTCTACCTCTGCCTTCTTTGATACACTAGCTCTCATGCCCCCAAATTGAGTGGACGTTCGCCCTTCTCATTGTCTCGTGTAGACAGATATTATCCAACAGATAACATCTTTTCATGCATAAATGCTAGACATACCCAAAGAAATGCAATTTAAACCCACATTATTCATTTATTTATGAAAATATTGCTACTTGAAGGACAATCTGGTGGATCTCTGTTTATGTACTACAGTGGAATCACACTTCTACTGTTGAGCCTCCACTTGTGTGTTTGTTCCTTCCATGTTTTACACATGTGAAACCAGAGCCCATCCTACCTGCACTGTAAGTGGATTTATCTAGAAATCAGCCTTTTTGTAGGTAACTGATATTCAGTAACTAATCTGCAGTGTCCTGTTATTAATTGTATCAGAGTGCTCATGAAATTTTCTTGATTAACCCATAGACAATATGAGCACTACTGTAAGCACATGAAGCATGATGGGATATTTTGGATTCAGACAAGTTTGCAGTCTTTTTTGTTAAATTAAAATATGGCCAAGTTTCAAAGGATCCCTGACACTGACTGGAAGTTTAGAAAGGAAAAAGGATTATTGTACAGATGAAACAAATGTACAATTCAGACACCATATGCAAATTGTCACTTTGACAGATGTGTTCCTCAAGTCTATTATAATGACAATTTGAGAAAGTAAAGATCTCAGCTTTAGTTCCCTGATGACTTGCTAGATTTCTATAGTGTGACTAAGAAATAATTCTTGTGTTGGGTTTTTTGTTTTGTTTTGCTTTGCTTTTTGTTTTTGGTTTGGTTGGCTGGTTTGGGGTTTTTTGTTTTTTGGGGGTTTGTTTTGTCTTTTTTAGCTACTTGTTCTGTAGTAACTTGGACTTGGCCATCCAACCAGTTTTTTACCCAGTGAAGAGTACACCTGTCTAAGCCACAAGCTGCCAGCTTCTCCAGGAGAATGTTGTGGGAGAAAGTGTCAAAGGCTTTGCTAAAGTCTGGTAGACAACATCCACATCCTTTCCCTCCTCCACTAAGCAGGTCACCTTGTAACAGTAGGAGGTCAGGTTAGTTAAGCAGGACCTGCTTTTCATGAACCCATGCTGGCTGGCCCTGATCCCCTGATTGTCCTGCACATGCTGTGTGATTACACTCAAGATGATCTGCTGCATTGCCTTTGCCACCTTTCCCAGCACTGAGGTCAGGCTGACAAGCCTACAGTTCCCAGGATCCTCCTTCTGGTTCTTCTTGCAGATAGGTGTCACATTTGACAACTTCCAGTCAACTAAGACCTCCCTGGTCAACCAAGTCTGCTGATATATGATGGAAAGAGACTTGATGAGCAACTCTGCCAGCTCCCTCAGTATCCTTGGATGGATCACGTCTGGCCCCATACACTTGTGTCTAGATGGAGTAGCAGGTCACTAACTGTTTCCTCTTGGATTATAGGGGGATTATTCTTCTCCCTATCTATATCTTCCAGCTCAAGGTGCTGAGTACCCCCAGGATAAGTGATCTGACTATTAAAGACTGAAGCAAAGAAGGCATTAAGTACCTAGACTTTTCCTCATCCTTGGCAGTAATGTTTCCTCCCACATCCAATGAAGTATGAAGGTTCTCCTTGGCCCTTCTTCTGCTGCTGATGTATTTGTAAAAGCATTATTTGTTATCTTTTACAGCAGTGGCCAGGGTAAGTTCTAGCTGGGCTTTCACCTTTCTAATTTTCTCTCTGCATGACCTAACGACATCCTTCTCATCCTCTTGAGTTGCTTGCCCCTTCTTCCAAAGGCTGTAAACTCTCTTTTTTTCCTCTGAGCTCCAGCCAAAGCTTTCTGCTCAGCCAGGCCAGTCTTCCTTGAAGTGTCCAGCCTTCCTCTACCTGTTTGCATTTTCATTAATGATTTTCACAGTGAGATCTTTGTTTTCCATGAGTGAATTACTTGTACAACTTTCCAGTTAAGAAATTAACCCTTGGAATTCTTTTATCTCTCTTCAGCCCCTCCTCCTAAGTGGATATATCATGTATATTTTCATTTTATTCTTACCTTAAAGCCTGATTATGGAATGATGCTCTAGCTGTGTATCATTTGGTGTGCATTATATATTAATCTTGCTGGAATTTTTGTATTATAGCCATCTCAGGGTTGCTTCTGGATATTTAGTGGGTACCATCTCTCTGGAGGAATGATCATGTATAAAGCAACAAGGTTTCTTCTTTTTCTCTTGCATCCTATGAAATAATTGGATGAAACTGCAGTTTCCAAACCCCAGACAATTAGATAGTTACAGCAAAGGGTTTGCCAATAAGTGTACTGTATTGAAATAGAAGAAGCAGTGAAGTTCATTGTACAGAAAACTTAGCATTGTTGGACTAGATGATCTTTCAAGGTCCCTTCCAACCCCTGACATTCTGTGATTCTGTGATTTGCTAAAAGTTGTCAAAAAACACATTCACTGTCATGCAGTTATTTGAGTAGTTCACAAACATCCTTTTTTTTTCCAAGTGCTTTAAACACTGTGGGCTCTCCTTAAATTACCCAAAGCAATCAATTCATTACTTCTTTTACATCCTGATTTTAATTTTTTACTATTTGTTTGCTGAAGTTAGAGGGTGAAAATGTCCAGTGGTGCAATAACCTGGCTAATGACATGCACAATGGAGGTGGCTTTATGGGATTTATCTCCACCCATTTTGTTATGCTATTGCATAAAGGAACTTGCTGTAAATCACAGCCACTAAAGTTTCTTAAAGAAAAAGCATAAATGAATGATTGCACTGCATTGATTCTGTAACTTGATCTAAAGATAATTTTGCTGAGCACACAAAACATTAAGTAATGGAATGCAGAAGGATCCCTTAACCTTCTGCTGGACAATAGACATTAGTACAAAAATAATTCAGCATCCCATATGACTTTTAAACCTAGAGTTCTAGGTGGCAATATAATATCCCATGAATAACAACAGAGAAGACAGAAAAATTGAGTGTTTTCAGAGCATATTGCTCAAATATCAGTTCTTATCAAAATATAGTCTAAGGTACAGTCTACTGCATCTACAACACAGAGGGAGTTCAGACATACAAAAAAAAGATCTTAAAAGAGAACATTTTTGCTACTGGTCAAGGAAATGTTATTTATAGTGGGTTTACTAACTAAATACATCTACTTATTTTATTGCAGATAACACATATTAAACCTAAAGCATAGTCTAAGATTTGTAGGAAGATAGATTTAGTAGTACCTACCATAAAAAGAAGGGAACAGAGGAAGTCTGAAGATACAGGAGTGTAACTGGAATTCCTCTTCTTCCATTAAAATCTCCAGAAGGTCAATACAGGAGAAAATTATGCTGCAGTTTTCAGTTAAACTCCTGATTTCTCTCTCCTAACCATTACCTTTAGGCAATTTAATTTGCTTTTGCAGGGCTCTAGAAGTGATCCTTGAAAACTTAGCATGCTAGTTTGCTCATGCTGATCTTGTTTCAGCATATTTAAAGAAATATTTCCTTCTCTTTAAATGCCAGGAAGAGTCAATTTTAGGTCAGTGAACAATTTTAAGGTTCACTGAGGAGTAGTTTGGAGATATGCACCTTTTAGTTATGCAAAAGTTCACGTGGGCTTGTCAGAGAAAGTAAAATCAAGACAATAAGCAATGATATTAACTGTCTTAATTCTTGTGGCAAGACTATTCATGCTGTCTGTAACTTATAGTATCGATCAGCTGGAAGAGAACTTTGCATCAAGAAAGAAGAATTTCTGGACAGAGAAATAAGAAGTAAAGTAACTGAGATATATTCTGAGTAAAGTGATTATTTTAATGAGCTTTCTGGAAATGACTATGTGTTTAACAGTAGCTTTCAATGACTTGAAAAAGTCATTTTCAGTGACTTGAAATAACTATTTTTTAATGGTGAGACTGTAATTGCTATGGTTTCTAACAACATTTTTGTTTAGCAAATTAATACAAGTTATCTTTGGCCTTTGATAATACAGTGACTTACATGTTAATTAACCCTGTTTTATCTTAAACTGTATTGTATATTTGTTCCCACATGTATATACCCTTTTGTTCACTCTCCTACAAACTCTCCTTAGTAATCTAGCAACCTCATTCAACTCTTTCCAATGTTCCTTTAAGTTTTATTATGATGGAAATGATAATAAATAGGTTTTTTATCATGGAAATGTCTTTAGAACCTGGGAAAAACCTTGGTCCCAGGAATCCTGAGGGACCAGAAGATGATCTTTTTAATGCATAGCTAGTTTTCTGAAACATACCCCTGCAGCCATACTCTATTTTGCTGGTGATTTTCAATCTACTATGTGCACTGTTAGCTTGTAAACAGCTCATAATTTCCTTATACAGTGGGGTTAGCAGGAGACCAGGAAGATCTGACAGGTTAAATCCAAATCACTATTCACATGCTGATCCACATGCTTTGCTTTGTGGAAGAGCCATCTTCAGTGTTGCAAAATGAGCTCTCCAGCTGCCATCCAGGACACTTTACCTTGTTGAGTATGCAGGTAACATTTCCTGTTCGTCAGAAGGATGAAGCAAACCCGATTAGATTTGTTCTCCGTCTGGGAGCAGGAAATTAACTTTGAAAATGATTTAAATGTCTTGCCTGGGGATGGACTTTTGCCACTCTTGAGTTCAGTAGTTCAATTTGACAGAGCTCTCTGCCAGATTTCAAATGTGTAATGGTTAGGTGGAAGGGATGAAAATGAGATGGAATTTTTAGGTGACATGAGCTGAATTCTTATACTGAAGTTTCTATGTGATTTTTTTCCTACTCTTACCACAAAAAACTGATCTGAAGGGGAATTATGGCAATGAAAGATATGCCTGTATTAATGTGCAGTATAGTAGGTTTGAAGAAGGATACAGTTAGGGATGAAGATCTGATATTCCACAGGTGTTTCAGGGATTTTCACTTCAGCCTAGCTTTAGTCCACTCTTATGGAATGAATGCTTTTCCATGTTTTTGGATTGATATCATAGGCAGAGGCAGATAGCTTAGCATCCAGACCTGCTTCATGGATGTGCATTAAAGCTATCTACCTCATGCTCTCACTCTGCTTTTGTCAGGGGGAAGCAAGAGCAGAGATACTACTCAAGGGAGGATGAGCCAGGAGACGAGCAAGGAGAACCCTAGGTCCTAGACAAGGTGAGGTAATAAGTCATGTTCAGAGTCCACTGTGAGGGACTGTATTTTTGACAAACTATCAAAATACGTCTCAAAATTTGCTTGCAAAGTTTGCTTGGTGATGGAAAACAACTTACCAAGACAACTGACATTTGACAGTTGGCAATTAGTAAGTCCAGGCAAAACCATCAACTGCCATGGAAACCGAGGCAGAACCATTAACTGCCATAGAAACCCCACAAGCACCACAACAGCTTTTCAAGTTCAGGAAGACTTGTTTACCAAGACATCAGGCTGTGTGCACAGAGCATGCTGATTGGGTTCAACTGCTCCAGTAACAGCCAACGGGAAGGAGAAAAATGCCATGTGGACAGCATGTAGACAAGACACCCATGCACTGGTTGAAGGGGAAGTACCCTTACCTTGGAGATGCTCTAACCTGTAAAAGTGGTGTAGAAAACCAATTGTGTGTGCACACCCCATAGGAAAAGAAGCTCTGTGTGTACCAACTGCTGAAGGAAGACAAGAGAACAATGGGACACCACTGGATCCAATGGTGGTGACTATCTCTGCTGTTCTCATCTGCTTAATTTTCTTGTCTTTCTCTTCAGTCTTTCCCTCCACTGAGTCAATAAAGTTTGATCAGTTAGCAGCATCTGACCTTGTTTGTGTCTTAATTTTCTCTCATGAGATTTCACTTGAATCTCTCACAGAATCACAGAATGTTAGGAGTTGGAAGGGACCTGGAAAGATCATCTAGTCCAACCCCCCTGCCACAGCAGGATTCCCTAGACCAGCTCACACAGAAGCGCGTCCAGTGGGGTTTGGAATCTCTCCAGAGAAGGAGACTCCACAGCTTCTCTGGGCAGTCTGTGCCAGGGCTCTGGCACCCTCACTGG
Organism: Galbula dea; assembly: GCA_013399015.1. Classification (NCBI taxonomy): domain Eukaryota; kingdom Metazoa; phylum Chordata; class Aves; order Piciformes; family Galbulidae; genus Galbula; species Galbula dea. Next base: position 185,720 of record VWZX01007822.1, read on the forward strand.
GAAAAATTTTTTCTTGTATTCACTTGGAACCTTCTATGCTTCAGCTTACAGCCATTGCCCCTTGTCCTGTCACTGGGCTTCACTGAGAAGAGCCTGAGACACACCCTTCACATACTTAAAAGCATAGATGAGGTCACCCCTTAGACTCCTCCAAGCTAAAGAGAACCAGCACCCTCAGCCTTTCCTCATAAGGAAGGTGTTCCAGCCCCTGATGAGACAATACCAAATATTAGATCTGAACTTTCTTGAACTTTGAAGAAAATTATGTACAGCTTGAAGTCCTGCATTTAAGAGCACTTCTCTTTGTCATTAGATTGCATGATAATCCTAATGATATTTCTCTAATAGCATGGCCACTAATGTGAGTCCATTTTGAAATGGCATTTTAAAGTAGATTAGTTTGTTATAAAATCCAGCTGTTACAGCTACTGAACTATTATATACCATATGCACAACAAATAGAACTTAGTCTGGATTCCTCTCAAGAGACAGAACCCTGTGTCATGACTGTTTCAATGTTTGACTTGGAAACCCTTCATTCAACATTAGAAAAGGCTGTGGAACAGGAAGACAGCATAGACAGCAGTGGATGTTTAATATAAGCAGATAGGTTCATCATCCTCCCTTCAGCTTGCCATGTCCTCACTTGCCAGCTTCTGAGGTAGGTTTCTGACCAAGCAAGAAGAGGCACTGTGGAGTGAGCTTGCTGAATTCCAGTGCCAGTATTTAGAAAGGGATGGAAAGTGCTTTATCTGAACTCAGTTTCTTTAAATCCAGAAATATTCCAGCTTAGTTTCCTCTTTGAAGCAGTTTAACTCTTTGAAGCAGTGATTTCTTGTTAATTCATTTATCCTATACCTCTTAGACTGGTAGATTATCTGTGGATTGTTCTGCTTTTGTATCAATTATTAGTTTTTAATGTATTTATGTTACATTTTGCAAATATGCAATAAAATATGTTTTGTGATAGGCAAACTTCATATTTGCTGGCTTTGTGCAATGCTTCTGATATGAATGGAGTCACTTCAGAGAATTTCTGGGTCATGCAGTAGCAAAGCCACTTTTACCATTGATAGGGATGAAAGTGTGAGTTACACTCTTTCATGTTTACAAATGTAATAACCAAGCAAAATATAGAAGTGTACTAGGTTTGGAGGAACAAAGCATGTAAATTGTGATGTTTCCTTTCAGAAGAAACATGGAGGATAGTAAAACTCTGGTGTTCCCATCAGGACAAAGAAATATTTTTTTTCTCTCCTGTATGTATGAAATACACTTAGAGTACTACTGCACAGCCAGGTTTTCTTTGTAGCTGGAGGACAAAACTGCATAGGCAAGCTTTTGTTCTGAAGGAGGATCTCCAGAAAAAGTATACAGACTGGGAGGGTGGGGATGTATTAAAGTCAGCTTGAAGGAATAAACTAATTATGGCTGACTGGGACTTGAATATTTATAATGCAGCCAGTAGCAGGCCCCTTTAGGCAACTTGTTTACCAAGTCTGTTGAATTTATATGCCCTGACAGGGCACACAGTTCTGAAAAGAGCTATGAGCATAACATCAGATAGGGCTGCAATACTTGCAGGCTGTAAGACTTCATCGGGTAAGGCTATCTCTTTCTTGAAAGAGACAAATTTGGCTTATCTTTCCTGCTGAAAGTGTTTAGGATAGGTATCTAAAAAGGAAGATGCAGGAAGCTGAAAAATGAGACCTAATATTTTGACAGAAATGTTGACCTTTGCTCCCCAGTTTATGTCAGGTTTTATTCTGGAATCCATTTCACTAAGCAAGGCACTAATCGTGACAGCATGTAGGAGCCCACATCATATTTCTGTCACTTTTCCTCTTCACTGAAACATGAACAGAAAGCAGCATTTCATCTTTGAGGGCCAGTACAAAAGCAGGGTTTGCATCATTTATAACAGCAGAAACAGACTGAAATGAAACCACCTTGGTGTGGGATGAAGCATCACACACCTGTGACCAGGACTTATGAATCATTGTCTATCCAAGTGGCAGAAGAAACTTTTTTTACCCACTGCTCTGCTATCTATCCAGTAAACTCACAACAAATGTTCCTGTGTGGCCTTTTAAAAGTAGGAATGATGAAGCAGTGGAAAAATATATTCAATAATATATGAAAAAGAATAACATTGAAAAGAGCAGTTGCAGCACAGTTGTGCTGTGTTATTACATATAACTGTATATTATAACCATATGTGCTAATATATGATTGCATTCATATGAGATTGTGCTGTCTGAACTCTTTCACCCACAGCTTATTCAAATACAGCCAGGCCAGGCACTGTATTAGAGTTGTATGGATCAGAAAGGGGAGCAATATTATTTGCAAGAAATTTCATGAATGGCCTGTGCTGATTTCAGCTTCTGGGAAAGGTGTGAGGGTTGCATTTTGGAGGCCTTTGGTTCATTTCCCACCTCAGGCATCATTTGATAAGGTCTCCTCAGAGCCTTCTCTTCTGCAGACTGAACAACCCCAACTCTCTCCATGTCTTCTACAAGGACAGACAGAGAGTTGGGGTTGTTCAGTTTGCAGAGGAGAAGGCTCCTTGTGGCCTTCCGGTATCTGAAGGGGGCTACAGGAAAGCTGGGGAGGGACTTTTGAGGAGGTCAGACAGTGATAGAACCAGGGGAAATGGCTGTAAGCTAGAGGAGGGAAGATTTAGATGAGACATTAGGAGAAAGTTCTCCACTATTAGGGTGGTTAGACAGCGGAACAGGTTGCCCAGAGAGGTTGTGGAAGCCTCATCCCTGGAAGCTTTTAAGACAAGGCTTGATGGGGCCCTGGGCAACCTGATCTAGTGGATGGTGTCCCTGCCAGGCAGGGGGGTTGGAACTAGATGATCTTTGAGGTCCCTTCCAACTCTGACCTTTCTATATTTGCAGGGTGATTGATGAGGGTGTCTCATTTGCGAGCCGTATGATTCACCTTTATGAGGCAAACATCACTCCACCTCATGTTGTGCAGGCAGTGAGCTGAAAAGAAGGAGATCCTCCTCTCTCTTCTCCTTCACCTTCTCTTCAAATTGGCTCAGTGAACAAGTGGAGGTCTTTGCAATTGTGGGTACTCTACTCTAGATGTGCAGAGTGAGTTAGAGATGGGCAGATGTAACAACTGCTAACAGGCACAGAGTACCGGTAAATCCTGTCTCAGAGCAAAGAAAGAGTGAGGAGGGGTGGTGAGGGGCAATCAGCTGCCTGGTTTGCTTTGGGGTGACAAGGTGGTGAACTGCTACTGATCACTTTGCTGCAGACCCAGAGCTGCAGGGGTGGTAGAAGCAGGGACAGACTGCCATGCAGTGCAGTTTAACAAACACATTCAGTGATTCTGTGCTGGGTTTGTACACATGCCTTTGGAAAGATGCTTTTTTCAAAGCAGGCTTCAGAGAAATTGCTGTGTTGTTCAAGGTTTTTTCTATTTTTGCTGAAACAAACAACACTGTCTTTCAAGAATCTAAAAAGTGGGTCAAGTAATTCATTTTAAAGAAATTTTATTTTAATGGCATTTGAAAAGGGGCCAAGAGTGTAAAATCTGACACAAACAAGTCTCTTATGTTACCAGCATTGTAAAAGTAGCATGTATGTTCCTATTCCTGAAAGGAGGTCCATGAAACATAATCACAAAGAAATAAATAATCCACCACTTTCCTCTGTGTTAAAAAGTCTGCCTATTCCTTTTCTGTTTCACCAAGGTAGCTTAATGAACAAGGCTATATGATAGCTTAAGATTTGGGCCCATTCAATACACTAAAAGGATCCTATGACAAGTGGGCAAAAAATAATCCAAGAAAAGACTACAAGCATTGTTAAAATTGATCCTTAATAAAGAATAATATGTTCCTAGCACAGATATGTTATTGTTAAGGGTTAGGGTTGGGCCAGCCACTAAACAAGTGACAAACTCTCTCTATTAACCCTTCTATCTTCCCAAAGGGAAAGAGAAAGGGAATAATAGAGAGAGACTTATGGTCTGGAAAACTAAAATGACTTTAATGAAAATAATATCAATAATACAAATAGATAGAAAACCAATATTGAACCCAACCTTCCTTAAGGCAATTACATCACCATCAGCACTGATGCTAGAGCAGGCACTGGGGAAAGCCCAGACTGGGCTAAGCAGCAGATGGCAACCATAAACTGAAACTGGATTCAGGACCTCATGGATCAGGATCAAAGGCTGAAGAGACAGAGTCCTCCTCAGATGCCAGCCATTGAAGAAGAGAACTTGACCCTTGTGATCCCTCTGCTTTATACTGAATATGACATATGTGGAATGGAATACTTAGCTGGTCAGTTTAGGGTCATCTGTCCTGTCTGCTTCTCCTCTCAGGTGCAGCCTTTTACCCTGCACTTCCCAACGTGATACACAGAATGTAGCAGTGACCTTGGTCTGGAAACCAATCCTTTGTACTAACTCTAAACATCAAGTGTTACCACTACTAGAAGCAGACATTGTCCATGAAAACATGCTGTTCATTTCAGAATGTGCAGTTACTTAGCTGAAAATACAGAATTAGTGCTGTTCTAATTCAAAGGGGACAGCTGTGAAAGGCTGCTGGCATTAGCATTTTTCCTTTATGCTTTATTAATGTCAGATCACATTTAAATTCTGCTAAGCATGCAATGTAAAATAGTTTACATCCAATATGAATTCAGACCAACACATTTAGAGAATCATGCTAGATGAAGAAATGACCTTAAGACTGTGTGTTAGCTGTATGGAATGCTGTGTGGCCATAAAATCTCTTTACAAAAGGCACTTTGGAAACAATTATTTAGAGAGTTCAGTACATTAAAGAAGAAAAGAAAAGACTCCAGATAAAAAGGAGCAGTGAAAAATGAAAAACAATGAAACACTGAATCATAATCATTGTTTATTGTATTTGTTTGGGGAGCAGTAAAGGGAAAAATTATACACATTTTCCTAATATGAGATGCAGAAGTATCAAAGACATAAGCTATCTCCTATTATCTGTGTACAATGTACAAACAGAAAAACCCCTCTTCTGCATTTCACTGAGTGAGGAAGGAGGTTAGCACTTCTCATGAGTGGGTGTGGAACCCTATAGCCATCCAGGAGCTAGGGATTTTCTTCTCCTGAATTACATTTTCCTGCATAGAACTAGAGAGCTGTGTGTTGTAACCCAGTTAAAATATGAGGGGTTGTAGATGATAGTGATCCTGTGAGTTCTGATTCAGAGACAAATTCTTATGTGGGCATGGTTGTTCCCACATGCAGCCTCAGCTCTGGTGATGGTTGGCAGTACAGAAGCTGCACACCAATTTACAATATTAGCAGAAAGCTCAAGTACTATATAGGAATAGAATATAGTCCATAACTTTTACTCAAGAAGTATTGGACATTTCCAGGTCTGGAAGAGACAGCTTGTAGCATTTCCTTATTCTGACTGGTTTGTCAGCCTTGTGCTCCAAAATTTCCAGTCCATCACCTGGGCATTAAACTACTTATTTATTTACTCAAACTATACATTTCAAAGCTACCACATGCTGAAAGTTGATAGTAAGTTTATTATTCTGCTCAAGATTTATCCCTTCCCCAAAAGAAGAGTGACCTTGTCTTTTAGGGGCTATTCCAAAAGCAGAAATAAGGCAGAGCATGTGGAATTGTTATGCTTTCTGAAACACATTAACTATGGCTGCATTCTGGACTTCATTCCATAAACTACATAGACAAGTTCCTGTACACTCTTCAGAGAAAACAAGGCAGAGAACTGCTTGCTTCTGAACCATAGAGCATGAATGCAGTGCTTAGTTTTGCTCTCATGTTGCATCTCAGGGGTAAAATAAACCTCTCCAATGAATTGATGAAGTGTGCAAGATGTTTGTTTACTTTTATTGGATGAAAAGAAGATCATTTAAGAATGTGTACCCATCTATTCCAATTTCAATAGTTTCTGATGCTGGAAGACTGTGTGTTGCCTTTGGAGATAAAGTGAATAATTTTCCTTCTGCTTAGCTGTTTATCATTCATGCAATCTCTCATTGTTAGAATTCCTTGAACCAAAGAAATGTTTGTAACTACTTATTTAAAACTGCTTTTCAGAGCCCTGAATATAGCACATGAATATGTTATGGTTGTGAATATTCTAATACATTAGTTCTTGAATGTTATTATGGGTTGAATGCTTTAAATATGGGTTTTCTTTCATCCTTTTCAGCTGTGTCAGTAGTAATTTCCAGTTTATTTTCTAAGGCATATAAGACAACCTACTGAGATAATGCTTAGTGAAGTTAATTCTCATTTTCAAACCAATGTCAATGTTTTCATATGGGGAACAAAATAAAATAAATAAAAAATCATCCAAAAATATAAGGAGAATGAAACCAGCTGTGTGAAGAGTATAAGAAACTATGGCAGTATTGCAAGGCCAAGTGTATTGTACTTTGTAAATCTATTTGTATTTTGTAAATCTATTATACATTTGAGAATTTTTTCTTTTGTTTTGCTTATTTTCTTCTCAGTCTGTGCTTATCACACTGCATGGCTCTTGAAAATTCAAGTAAATGGAGTTTGACACAGTTGTGAAGAAAGTTGTAGAAAGAAGGTGCATTTTACCTGCTGTGGCATCTATGTCCACTTACCAAAAGAGCTTAATTAAAACCAAAACATGCACAACCCCTTTTTTTTGTAGTTTAGACTCCAAGCTTCTCACAGCTACATAGAAGTAAGACACATTTTTCTCCATCCACTTGTTTTCAGTTGATGAAACACCATCAAATGAACATGTCAGACAACAAGAGGAGAGTTATAACTTGGTATAACAGAGGAGCTGCAGACAGTAGATAACTTCATTTTCTTCTGTGGGTCATATTATCTGTCCAAACACGTGGTAAGATTGGTTGTTACAGCACTAAATATCCCCTCTTCATATGTTTGCCATATTGCTAACACTACCTGGATTGGGCTTTGGTTTGCACATTGCCTTTTCTTGTACTTGAGTTGCATGCTATTCCATACAAGAAAGGGTCAAGTCTTCTGGAAAATCATAGGGAAATGAAACAACATCACAAAACCCCTCTGTTTCTGTGGAAATGCCTGAAGAATGAAGATGCTGGTATCAAACTTGGTTTTCCCAAGGACTTTTTTGGCAGAAGATGCTGTAACTGAGCCACTGTAAGAGATTTTTCTGTCTGTGATAGTTGAGAGATGTTTAGAAGTCTTTTTGACACCTGCACACCTCCTGTCATGATAATTGAAGTAAATAGAATCATAGAATCACAGAATGGCTCAGGTTGGAAGGGACCTTAAAGATCATCTAGTTCCAACCCCCTGCCATGGGCAGGGAACTCAATACTCAACTACTAATTAATTAGGATGTTAGGTAACCACCTGACAAGAATATTTCTGGGTTTTGTGCTAATCTACAATAGATCAAGAGTGTCTTCAAAAAGCAGTGTGATAAGAACAACTGAAGATTTACAGTTTCACAGTAGTAGAAAGAGGGTAAGTGACCCATAAGACAGATCACACCAAGTTCAGTCCAAAGGGGTGCCTCTGTCAGGGGCCAGTAGCAGATGCATAAGGAGAATGTCTGAAAGATAGCAGATACTGAAGGATCTTCCCCTTAGTTCACTTGCTTCTGGCAAACCTGAGAGTAACTCTCTCTAGCTCACAAAATAAATGCTTGATTATAGCTGGGTAAAATGTCTTTTTGGTAGTTGCAGGGAAATTCCAGTCAGTTTCTTTACAACCTGAGAGCTAGTGGTGCTGCTTCAGCATAGCAGTCAGGTCAACATTCATCCAGGACTTCAGCCTTCATTGCTCTTCTTATTTGGGGTGGTGGCCAGAAGCCAATCAAATTAACAAGCTGAATTGTTTCAGTCTTATTTGACTGACACCAAAGTACCACAGGCTTTTTAACCAAGGGAATCCTACATGCAGCTCCTTTCCTCCTTCTTCAGACTAACTGAATTATGGATCTTCTAGGAGAGTTTTATACAGTGTGTGCTGTTGGCACTGAGATGTCTTTAATAGTGGGAACAGATTGAAAGCTTTAAAGCTTTTTCTGTTTTGGGGTTGGTTTTTTAATTGTTTTTGGTTGGTTGGGGTTTTATTCATTTTTAACACATAAAATGCAGCTGTTCTTTGTGTGGATAATTACATGGAACATGGAGAAGGTTTATCTCAACTATAATTCAGAGAAATAAAATGTTCCTCAGATAACACTTTATTGTCCGCAGTTTTGGGCATTTCTACCTTCTTTAAACATTCTAAATGCTTTAATCAGAAATGAGATTATGTAAACCTACTGCTCATTTAAAATACATAAAAATAAATTGTTTTGTTTAATGCTTAACATCACCAAAAAATATGAGCATTACTTGAGAAAATAACCTTACTGATCTTCCTTTTTTTGAGATAATAAAAGTTAATTTGGCCAGATTTTACTGAGCATAGTAATAAAAATTTGCTGATCCATGGAAAATAGCACTTTAGAGGAGTACAAAAATCACTGATGTTACCTTTAGCCATTTATTGGCTTGGAATAAGAAATAAGATGAAACAAAAATACATTTTTTTTTAATAGCCAAGTGATCATGTTCAGGACATAACTCAGGTAAGCTGGAAACCAAGAGGCCTGTTGAGGCACATGAATGCAAGAGTCTCAAAATTCCTCCAAAGTAAAAAATAAATGCGTTTTTGTTTTCTTCTAAAGCACAAGTATTTAAGCAATATTATCAACAAAATTTGAACAGTGTTGTTTTTTTACATAAAGAAAATGTGAATGTCTGCTAAAACCAAAAATTGTAGCCATAGGATTTCATAAAATAAAGAAAAAAAATTATTACCTGTAAGGAAATGTCAGCCCTAAACAAGTACTGTTAACAACTCACTGCAGCTCTGGTCTGCTACAGTCAGGGCTACTGCAGGTCCTGGTGCAACCTAACCCCTAAAATGTGGAAATTTAATGAAGATTGGGTCTATATGCATGAAAAAATCATGCAGCTTTTGGGAGGAGATAGATGTAATTCATTTTCCTTTTTCTTCTTGTGACATGCAGTAAAAGCTCTCTAAATCACCCCAAGATATTCTGCTTGTTATTCTGGACATCCCATGATGAAAAGATACAGTTGCAAGAAGTTTTGCAGTTAAAAGCAAATTATTCAGTAAGATCAAAAGGATACACTATCAGTTTCCACCTTTCTGCTGATCATGGTGCTGCCTTTTCATAGATCCCTGATTAATAACCATTACAGTTTTAAATATCATTTCAAAATACTGCTGGGGTCATGCTAAAGGGGGAAAATAATTAGAATGTTGCTGATGTGGTGACTGCTAAATGCAATTAGCTTGGCCCTTTGTGTTGGCCTTGATGGTTGAGATTCAACTTTTACCAGTAGCTTTTGCAGACAACTCCACTATTTAATACAACATTTTTATATCAAAATTTAATTGCTGTGTGTTGAAGTTAGTAACTTCAGTCTTAATGTGAGACAGACTTTGCAGTAGTTGACATATGAGAGAAAGGAAAAAAGGACCAGAAAGAGTCTGAGTAGTTCTGATTTAGACTAATGTTGATTGTACTCATCCTCTTCCTCTCTACCTCTGACCATTGCTGGGTAAAGTAAGACCCTTATTTCTTGGCTGGGGCAGAAAGAGCTGCCATTTGTTAACTTTGGAGTGATCCATTTATGTGATGGGTTTTCAGCCCTTGAATGTGAGCTGACTTTATCTGAATTCACATTTGTACATAGAATTTTACCATTGTGCTAAACTCCCAAGAGAAACAATAAGTGATTCATTTCTTTTAAAATATGATATTTTAGCAGATGGTATTTGTAAGCAAATAGAATGCCATTTCATTAGGTAGCCATTATAATTCCCAAAGTGACAGGCTTTATCACTAAATCAAAGTGAATTTAGTATCTTGCTCTCAAACACCAGGCTTAATTGTATTTCAGATATTGTGATATTTGTAGTTCAGGACAGAGGGGCTGAAAGCACCATGTAGTGTATTTACTCATTTTGCTAGCACCCAGCATAAGAGTGCACTACTAGAATGTCAGCATTTAGTGGACCACAATTCTTACTTAAAAAACAGAGAAAACTTGAGTATTAGAATTGTGTGTTGGGCAGCTTTTTACTGGGGAGCAGAGTGCTTCTTAAGAAACAAATCATAAAAGAGTATAACAATCTAACATGTGAAAAGCCCTCTGACAAACTCAAAACTTCAAAGTTTTAAATGTAAATCTTATGGCATTGTCATTATTAGCTAGAATACTTAAAATATATAAATACCCAGGAAGAAATCTAGAATAATCTAAAAAATATATATATAAGGAGATGAAAAGCCCCTGGACCCTAATCACAGCCTTCCCTCACCTCTTGTTTGTTTGCCATCGTACAAACAAGGCTGAGTTGGGCTTGCTTGCTTGAGTCTGGGCTACTGCTAGTCTTACTGGCAGACTTACCCTTCTTCCCAAAGCTTCACAGAATGTTTTTCCCCCCCATATTCTGTTATGCCAACATAAGTTCATGGAGCAATTCCTCTTGCATTCCTCACTGGAAGTCTTGGGAAATCATCCCATGACTCATGCTGGACAAACAGAAGCCAGATCCAATATACCCCTCTGTTGTCTGTGCTCAGGTAAGTGTTGAATGAAGAAATAAGGTCTCCTTGCAGGGGAAAAAAAAAGTCTAATCCAGTCATAGCTTGTTGACAGAACAAGTAAAAAGTTCTCCCAGGATGAAGGCACAGGAGCCAGAGTTTAAAAGGTAATTACAGCAAGTGACTGGTAATGAAAGTATTTCTTGGGAACTTCCTCAGCTTCATTTTGGCTATTGGGAGAAACTGTAATATGTAAGACTAGCAGAGCACAGCAAGTCTTTACTAAATCTCTTTCCCTAGCTGAAGCTTGGCACTTGTCATGGTAAAAGGGCAGCAATAGCTTAGCTCACAAAGGTGCTACATTTTAGTAAGAAGGCAAGGAAATATGGGCAGATTTAAAATAAGTAACAGACATTCAATGTTTGGAGACTGGATTATGCCTGGCATATCAAGCTCACTTTTTATCACTCAGCTCAGTGCCTATGAATAGGGATGCAAAGTAATTTCTTCTACTCTCTGCATAACTCAGGCCTTTGTGCAGGTAATGACAACAATGTGGGATGTAATCCTGGAATCCTATTGGAGCAGGTGGCCAATGTGGTGACAAGGAAACTTCCATCTTCCTAGATACCTTTGGTCACAGACCTCTATAAGCTATGGAACAAACATCACATCTTCATATAGCCATGCAGCCCTGTTAAATTTCAAGGTCTGGACACAAGGAACATTCATTTGGCTCTCACCTATCTGTCTGCTCGTGTGTTTGTGCTGTTGCAGACACCTTATGAGTCACACATAGTCAGTCAGCAGCACACAGATTGAGGTCCATGGACTGTGTGTATCTTTAATATGTGGTCACAGTGTGGCAGAAAGGTGCCATGAGTTGCATGTGGAGTCAGCAGCAGAGCTGTGGATGCAAAGAAATCTTTCTAGCAAGGCCATTTATGTCTCTGCTGCAGCCTAAAGAAGCAGGTATTCTTCTGTCATGAGGTAAAGTGTGTACCTTGTTATGCTGAATGACTGGGTGTGATGCTGTGTTTGGAAAGAAAACAGTTTCCTCAGCTTCAGTGATGTACATGCAAACCTGCATACCACAGTCTTTACCCTGGGCTCAGAGCCTTGACTCCCTGCATAGCACCTGAAGTTCTCAACAGCACACACAACCCCAGAGCCATGGAAAAAACCCCTAAACTGGACTGGTTTGTGGCCTCAAGTGCTGGCTTGCAATCATCCATAATGTGAAATTTCTGGTACGGTACCTGGCATAGGTCTTGGCCAGGCAAGCTACCACCCTTCCTGACAATGCCCATGCTTAGCTCATGGGACAGCATGAGTTTGGGACCTAGCACACAGTTTGAGATGGAGCTGTAGACATCCTTTCTGGCAGGTCTGATGTCACTAGCACAAAACTTCATGGGATCAGATTCTGCATGTTCTAAAAACAATGAGTTGGCAGTTGTCAGTGAGCTCAGCAACATGCAGACTGGTGAAGTCTTTTGTGTAAAAGCAGTTCTCTCCCTCGACAGCAGTACTGGAAGGTGACTGTGGATGGCCAAGGAGGCTCTCAGCAGGCAGACAAGCATTCTTCTTCATATTTGCATGGATAATTTGTCTTAAGAACAGTAATGACCATAGAGTACTTGTTATAGTCTTCCCAAGCAAACTATTTTTGGATGTTAATGTGCAGCTTAGTCTGATGGTCCATGCTGCCACAGACTGATTTCAGTTGAAGGGTTTATCCTTTGTATTCCAATGTCCTCTTGTCCTTTTCAGTTCTACCTAATGAGAATACTTTTGTAGCTAAAGGCAGGAAGAAATCCATCATGTACGTGGCTCTCCTGCTAGCATGGCTTCCTCCTCTCTTTGTCTTGCTCTCTCTCCTTTAATTGGGCTAGAGAGAAAACATTTAGCAATCTATCTCCCTCCTTCCCCTCATTAGGCTAACGATGACATATTCTTTTTCCAAAGTGTCTTTAGGAGCACAGTGTAGCAGCCACTGCTCATTATTAACACTGGAGGAAGCAAAACTGATGGCTTGATCCAGAATTTATGTAGCTGCATGTAAATGAAAAGCCATTCCTTTGAAATCAGATGTAATACAGCAGTGAAAAACCAATGGGGAGAGATCAGAATCTGAGTCAGTGGTGTTTCAAGCCTCTCTAAGTGCTCATGTTATCTTATACCTTTATCATTTCCAATATAGGTAGGCATCATGCACAATGACACAAACAGGATTTTTACATGTTTTTTCAGTCCTTTATGATGTATTTTACCTGACTTCATGTGTCAATTTTCCAGTTTGGTTTCCTCACTTTCACCTATATACTGACAAAGTTATGTGACACAAATTTGACAGTTTTTCCGTATACATGAAACTAGAACTGTTCTTTTTCTCTCCCCCACCCCCCCCTACTCTTTCCTTTTCTTTACTTCCTTTGCTTTTTGTCCTTCCTGACTTTCTTCACTTTGGAAATAGGAACTAATGAGGTCTAGTAACCTCTATATACTTCAGTTTCTGCTGCTAATTGCAATCAAACTCATCACCCATTTTGTTACCATAAAAACATTCTCAAATCCTATAGTCACATTATTGACCTATATTACTTTTGTCTGTAGAGCTAAAAAACCCCCAAAACTCATAAGTGATCATTAACCCACACATAATATAGGTTTCTAAACACCAGAGGAAAATTAGTTTTAATTGCTGATTGGAACAAGGCAGGCTGAGTGGAAGGAGAAACTGCATTTAATATTCCACAGAGTAAGGTAAAGATGGGTAGATGCAAAAAAGATACATTGAATAGTCATTGCCTACAACTCATTTAACAGGATTATTAAGAAACCAAAGGTCCTATAAATCTGAAGCCTGAATTTTAATGTGTCTATTTACTTCTATCAGAGGTGTTTAAATACTTTGAGGCATTGCTTAGCCTTAAAGTACTTAGCAAAGCCTCATGTTATGCCTAAGAATGAGACAAATATTATGACCTTCATGCAAAAGAATAAACTGAGGCACAGAGGAGAAAAACAGCTACTAGAAGCCCACAGAATCACAACTGCATCTAAAATAAACTAATATTGAGAAAAGCTTGGATGAGACTAAAGTCCCTTGTGGGCCATGTATGGCTTGTCTTTTATATCAGCCTTTGTTTTATCCCTTTTGGCCATATTCTAACCCAAGCCTAAGTGCACAGGTTCTTCTGCTGGTCAGCATCAGTTGCCAAGCTCCAGTGTCCCTGAGATGCATTTAACCTTCACTTCCAGAGCTATGCCACAGCACTGCACATGCTCATAGAATTTACAGACAAATAGTGTCAGGATCTGACTATAATCCTTTGAAATATATGCAAAACTAAGGATGGATTCAGTGAAAGAAGAGCTGACCCCAGCATCCCACACAAACAGAGCTTGCAAGGCAGCCTCCATGCTGATTCAGTCATTGGCCTCTCTGCTGAGTCTATCAACAAAGGTGCCCATTAGTGCTGCTTGTGATGATGGCTTTGGCACTGCAACATAAAAAGGATATAAAGCTACTAGAAAGCATCCACAGGTGGCCATGAAGATGGTGAAGGAGCTAGAGGGGAAGCAGTATGAGGAGCAGCTGAAGCCAGTTGGTTTGTTCAGCCTGGGGAACAGGAGAGTGAGGGGAGACCTCATATAGTTTACAGCTTCCTCATGAAGGGAAGTGGAGGGTCAGGATCTGACCTCTCCTCCCTGGTGACCAGCGACAGGACCCAAGGGAACAGCATAAAGCTGTGCCAGGAGAAGTTTAAGTTGGATATTAGGAAAAGGTTCTTCAACCAGATGATAGCTAGCTACTGGAACAGGCTCCCCAAGGAAGTAGTTGCAGCATGAAGACTGACAGAATTGAAGCAGCATTTGTTTTTCAAGTGACAAAACAAATTCAATTGCAAGTATAACCAGATTTTAAGCTGCAGGCACAAAAATACACTTGCAAAGATGTATTTACATTTCCTTTGAAGAGTGTTTGGAGGGATAAATTGTGTAGGTATAAAACTATCTGATGTTCTGCACAATTCCAGCTTGATGCACACAGAGGTCTGCACAAAGAGTTCTTTCAATAGGCACGTACTGATTTTTAATGGGAGCAAATTCAAATATGATGCACTGGTCCACTTTGGAGCACAGAATGAGCTTTTTATATGCAGATGCAAAATAGGTGTGTAAGTGTATGTGTGCAGAGACCCTGACCATAAGACCATTGTATGTGGAGAAGTTGGTAACCCACATGGCAATTACCCCAAAACTGCTGTGCACGTAACATGACCTTCAGGTTTGTGTTGTGCTGTGCACATCCTCTAGCTGCAGGATGAGCTTAGCTGGCTCATCATGATGAAAAACATTGGGCAGTTGACACTTGACCTACAGATTGTACCACTTGTGGGTCCTTGCCTTTACCTGAAACAGTGAGATCAAATGCTCCTGTGCACATCTTTTTTGTTTATCAGTAAAAATGATAAATGGAGTTATTTTCTGTAGGAAAACCTTACAAGAGCTCAGAAGATTGAAATATTGGGAAACATTTACATGGGCAGGATCATGGAACAGATCCTCCTGGGGGCACTGCTGAGGCAGAAGGATAATGAAGAGGTGATTGGGTATAATCAACACAGCTTCACCAAGGGTAAATCGTGCCTGATGAATCTGGTGGCCTTCTATGAAAAGGTCACAACATCAATAGACAGGGGAAGAGCAACTGACATCATTTACCTGGACCCAAGCAAAGCCTTTGACACTGTCACACACATTATACTGGTCTCCAAGCTAGTGGAATGTGGGTTTGATGAATGGGCCACTCGCTGGATATGGAATTGGCTTGATGGCTGCACCCAAAGAGTGGCTGTCAATGGATCCATGTCCAAGAGGAGGTCAGTGACAAGTGGAGTCCCTCAAGGATCAGTACTGGGACCAGTCTTATTGAACATCTCCGTCAGAGACATGGACAGTGGCATCAAGTGCTCCCTCAGCAAGTTTTCTGATGACACCAAGCTGTGTGGTGCGGTTGATACGCTGGAGAGGAGGGATGCCATCCAGAGGGACTGGACAGGCTGGAGAGGTGGGCCCATGCCAACCTCATGAAGTTCAACAAGAACAAGTGCAAGGTCCTACATCTGAGTCGGGTCAATGCTAAGCACTGATATAGGCTGGACAGAGATTGGCTTGAGAGCAGCCCTGAGGAAAGGGACTTGGGGGTGTTGGTGGATGAGAAGCTCAACAGGAGCCGCCAGTGTGTGCTTGCAGCCCAGAAGGCCAACCGTATCCTGGGCTGCATCAACACGAATGCGGTCTGCAGGTCGAGGGAGGTAATTCTCCCCCTTTACACTGCTCTCCTGAGACCCCACCTGGAATATTGCATCCAGTTCTGGAGCCCCTATTCCAAGAGGGATATGGGGGTGCTGGAGCGAGTCCAGAGAAGGGCCAGGAGAATGCTCAGAGGACTGGAGCACCTCTCCTACGAGGACAGACTGAGAGAGCTGGGATTGTTCAGTCTGGAGAAGAGAAGGCTCCGAGGAGACCTTCTTGCAGCTTTCCAGTTATCTAGTAAGGGGGCTTAGAAGAAAGCTGGTGAGGGACTTTTTAGGAGGTCAGGTAGTGACAGAACCAGGGGGAATGGATGCAAACTAAAGGAAGGTAGATTTAGATTAGACATTAGGAGGAAGTTCTTCACTGTGAGGGTGGTTAGACAGTGGAACAGGTTGCTCAGAGATGTTGTGGATGCCCCATCCCCAGAAGCTCTTAAGACAATGCTGGATGGGGCCCTGGGCAACATGATCTAGTGGCTGTTGTCCCTGGCAGGCAGGGGGGTTGGAATTAGATGATCCTTGAGGTCTCTTCCAACTCTGACAATTCTATGATTGTATGATTCTATGATCTGCACAGGATGCTGCACCCTGCTTGGAGGTCCATTTGAGGAGGTATAACTCAGAGTTCCCAGCATCTGAAGGGTATAAAATTATTGGTGCTAACCTCTTTTTCTTTATAGTGTTAGTTGCAATAAATGGTATTTCAAGCAATACCTCACAGAGTCTGAGTGCCCTTCTTATTGGGCTAAAAAGGAACCAACACCTCCTGCTGTAAAATCGTGTGTGTGGGAATGTGTGCTGCACGTGGTTTGTTGTGTTTTGATGTCTCTGTTTTGTGACCTTGCTTCAATATGGCATCTTTCCTATCATCCACATCCTTTTTTTCACCTGCTGTTAATTTCTTGAGTATACTCCACAGACAGTTACATGATCCTTTGCTTTGAGACATTCTCATGGGTTCACAGGTCCAACATTTTACATTCAACTTTTACCCTTCACCATTCTCATTAACAACAGACTTCATGGAAATGTCCAATCACCAGATGATTTATGGAAGATAAGTGAAGGAAGGAGGTGCCTCTTAAAGTTTAACTTCAACATGGTGTGTTGGTTTATAAGATAGACTTGATTATCTCAGTAATTCTGCAAAAAAGGAAAGTTACTGTGGCTGTGATCACCTAGTGGAAAAAATCCATTTCATGAAAGAACTAAGTAAGGCTGTGTAATGTGTTCAAGGTGTTCCCTGTGTTAAATAGTGTGTGACACAGTCAAAGCATTTTGCATAATCATGAGCAAACTGCAAAGAGTGTGACAAATCCCACTGTCTTCATCTGATAGATTGGACTCACTTTCTGAGAAGTTTTGGAGTTGTTTGGATGGCTACACACTGAGTCTCCCCCTCAACACCTTGGATTCTCTTCTCAGTTGTTCCCTGAGAGTGTTGAATAAATGCATCCAACAGCATAGGTTTTATTGTTTCATAGCACAAGTATATATGGTCATAGTTCTTAGTAATTCAAATCATAAAAATTCATGGATTTCTACTTTGAGTAATAATTAGGAACCAACAAACCAGTTTTGTTTATTATTTTCTGTAGGCTGCATACTTGATGGCTGATATATCTGGGAAGCAGAAAAGAGCTGTTTGGAGTCATTTCAGTTTCAAGGACTATTAGTTAAATCACAGGGAACTTGATAGAAACTTGTAGCTAGTGGATTTTTTTTCTAGACACATGGAAAGCATTAATTTCTGTAGGCACTTATGAAATGAACACCCAGTAGAGATTGCTGTCTGCAGTTCTGCAAAACCTTTGAAGTTGCAAAAGAGGCTGCACATTGCCACTGCATTCCAAAAGCTACCCTACTTTATAGATAAAAAAAAAAAGTACATTTACAATTTCCAGCTGAAAATAAAATTACCTGAGGAATAGAAAAACACAAGTGTGTGTGTGTGTGTGTATATGTATATACACACACACATATATATATAGACACATACAGATAATATATTTACTTGAGACACTGAAAATGTGTTTTGGTTATGTTCATTTGATCTCTCTTGACCAAAGCAGAATGGCTTTTCTCAGCAAGATGCTGCAAGCAATGTACCATGGAGAATTTTATTTTTTTTCTAATGCATTCCCTAGAGGGTGTGGAAAAAAGAGCTTTAAAATGATTTCTACTTGTGAGCTTCAGCAAATCTCTGTAGGTCTACTTCAAGCCAGCAATACTTAAAGATAGATAATCTTTTTGAATAATATAAAGTGTTTTCTTTAATAATTATGAGTATCTTTGATATGTAACTTTTCACATTCTTATGTAATAGCAGAATTCTTTTATCTCATGTGGAATGAATATGAGGAACTGCTATAATTGTATGCCACATACTCATTTTTTGATTTTTAAGCACAGCATTTGTTCAGTCATCATAATAAGATGTAATGTGAGGACCCTGCTGGTGTATTTTAGTGTTTAAATACAACATCTAGTTTCAGAAGGGCTTTATCTCTCCTTAGACCTATAAAGTAAAATGGAGAGTCTTCATGCAGATAATGATTTAAGCAAGCACCTGGGGACAGTTCCTTATTTTAATCCAATTGTTAACAACTTCTGGGATATTCTACAAATTCCTTTGCCTTCAAAAAGTTCCATACCTTCAGGTACTCTCCAAAGCAGGACACATGCAATGTACTGTATGTTGGATACTTTCTCTTTCTTCTTAGGTCTAGTCAAACAGAACCTGAATAATCTATATTTTGAGCAGTGCTGATGCTGTGCATTATTTCTTGCAGTTTAGCACAGCTATTTTTTTTTCCCAAACTCATTGCACTGCTTACCTTCTGTTAACATGTTTTCCCATTTTTTAAGACTAGAAAATGTTAATGGAAACTGGGTCATATAAGCAGGAAAATCTGCTGTAAAGGGCCTGAAACAAGCAGCATGTGTGTTGGCTCTTTGGTTAGCTAAGGTGTTTGAAATCTAGGCAGGATCTGCAGCCTGAAAATTAAAGCAGAAAGAGTTTTATTCTGTAGAGTTTCATCATCTTTTTACAATCTTGTCATAAGAAAGGAAGAGAGAACCTTGTGCCATTTTCAGTTCCTTTTTTAATATCTTCTTCACAGGAAAATGCTGCCAGGATATTAAACTCATCTGTTCTTCTGGATAATAAGGATGTAATGTACCATTTTGACCTTTCCAAATACTGTGTTTCAAATTGCTGTTCCTTAGATTTTTTTTTTTTCCCTTGATTAAAGTCTCACTAACCTGTAGAAACAGAATGGAATAAGATCTAGTCAAGACAGAGCATATCAAGCATGATGAAAGCAGAAGCACATATTTGTATAGCTCAAGGGCTACAACAGACATTAATGCTCTTTGTGCTGTATCACTGCTCTGTTCACTCTTAGCAAAGCTGTTAAATTCTGTTTGTTTACATTCTTCTCCTGATAATCCAGAGCCTGAAGCTGAAGAGCTTCTATTTGGTTCAAAGTTTAATTATTAGAAGAAGAAAGGCTCTGTTTCTGGATCTGTAGAAGAGTGTCAGAGATGAAGTCATAAGAGAACTGCAGTATAATTCTCAAATGGAAATGTAATTAAATGATAAAATATCTATGACAGAGGGGCAGATTCTGTTAACCTTCTTCATTTCTGTTGATTTACTGATTCTTACATTCAAAAATAGATATTAAGGGCAGTAGAAATTGTACAGAATTGCCCAGTCTAATCTCCTGTGCCATCCCAACACTCTTTCCATCAGCCTCTGTAAGTTCTGTGTGAGATGTAGCCTATTTTTCAGGAGGACACAGATTGCTCCAGTGGTTAAAGGCCCCCACTGTTAATTCAGTGGAGGAGGGACAGAAAGGAACTCTTGGCTTCAGCTAATTATACATTCCTTCCTCCTAAATTAGAGAACTCTTAATTGTCAGAAACCCTTTTTGCCTGTAGGTACCTGGAGGCAGTAATCAAGCTACTTCTTGGTCTTCTCTTGACTGAATTAATAGAGAAGATTTTCTTTTGTGTTTCACTACTGGCACATTTTCCCTAAATTTTGTTCATTTCTGAATGCTTTTCTGCACATCTTATTGCTGTTCAATATCCTTTGTAACAAACCATGATGGTACATGGCTTTACAGTGAAAGTTTCACAACTGCTGTAAAAAAAATAACTCTGTGCCAATTTCTGTATGCTATTTACCTATTTCCAAGGATTATATTTCTCTTTAAATAGCACCCCACTCAATAGTTCATATCCAACTTAATCTCTACAGTGACACTCTGTGCTTCTCAAAATTATTTCCCTAGCTAACTCAAGATGAAAACAGACTAAACCCAAAACAAACTACTAATCCAAATGAAAAACAAAATATAAACTGTCCCCTTTGTATACATTTGAAAAAGTCACTTGTGTTCACAGTTTTGTTCTGCTGCTTGTAAATGCTTGTATTAATGGAACTTTAAACTGGAAGCTTAGGCTTCTTTCCACTTTCTTTTCAATAATGAAGTGGTTTTGTCTATAGTTAACCTCTGACTGGGAGAACTGCCCAGTGTTGTGACAAATATTACAGAATGGCATAAATGAGACTGATAATGTGACTGTTAATGGTGCTCCTGACAGAGAATAGCTCCACATTGCTGTGATGTTATGAATGTCTCCTAAGAGACTGCACTATCAGAGCAATTTGTTAACTGTTGTTGACTGTTTCTATCTCTGTAGACCAGGAAGCATTGTTGAAGGACTAGGTAAGAAACTTTTTATTAGCATTTATCAAACCAAAAGATACAACAGAATCCCAGAACTATTAGGGAAAAAGATATTGGTGTAAGAGCAGAAACCTCCTAGCCTGGGCAGTGAATTTCTTCTAAGTGGTTTGTATCACACCCACAAGGATGGAGAGATGAACATGGGAATGCAATGACAGGCAACAATTCACATGGCTCTCTGCAGGAAAACAGATGACTAGCATTAAGAAAAGCAATAGCTTTCAGTTCTGTGTAGAACACATTTCCTTAGACACTTCTTCCTGAGTCTGAACATTAGTATTAATGAAAAACACATTTCTCTAGAAGAGAAGCAGAACTCCAAGCAGCAGTTTTAGCTGTAGGTTATACCAACTGCTTTGTGCTGTGTCAATGCTGTGTCCTGGGAGAAAGCAAGTCATCCATCAGGGAGGGTTTACAATGAAACTAGACACTGTATTAAGTATTGTCTCACTTTCTATTCATAATAACAGCTCAGTATCAAAAGGAAGGAGCAAAACCAAATTGGGTAGTGTGAGATCCTTTCAGAAACATAATATTCAACAGGATGCACTTGTGGGTAGCCAGGCACGTGTACACACAAATATAGTGATGGAAATGTGAACTTACAACCTTTTTTAGTGCCTACATGTTTGAAAAAGCAGTATGGCATATCACCATAGGCTGTCCTGTTCCCCCTGGGGATGCCTTCAAAGGCATTCCCACTGGAGACACTAACCTGGTCTAGGGAACCCTGCTGTGGCAGGGGGGTTGGACTAGATGATCTTTCAAGGTCCTTTCCAACTCCTAACATTCTGTGATTCTGTGATTACAGGTATGAATTAATTGCTGTAGTCTGACCTCAAGTAACTAGATAAACCATGACAATCTCCTGCTGAATCTATATATTGCTTGGAGGAAATACATTTCTCCTCTTTCCTGACAAACCACAACCCTTGGCATGCTTTCCTAACAAGACAGTACCTGGAAAAGACTGGAGTTCCACAGCACTGTGCTTGGCTACTTTCCTCATCTACAATGGGCAATCTGAATCCATTTAAGGATCATGAGTGTTTTGTTCTGAGCTATTATAAAACTATCTACCCATAAAATGGAACCATATGGCTCTTTCTTCTCAGAATGAGATTGCTGTCACCCTACTTGAAAGTGCCACATGGAGAACTACACAAATGCATCCTCTTGACAGTAGGACTAGGCACTTTCATTGGCTTGCCCAATATTAAGCTTATATAAACTTCAGCATCATTGATTTTATGTTTTGTTTTTAAGGGACTGTGAAAAAGGAGCCTGGAGAATAACAAATGCACAAATACCATTCACAAGGAGAGGGAAGAAAGAGTGAGGTCTAATTAAACAGGCATGAACAGTTGAGAGATGGTATTTTGACAGTATTAACTAGGGATAGCTTAATTTTTCAGGGCATTCTGGCTTTTAGTTAGAAAAATAAAGTGCAGGTAGAAGACAAATGTGTGTGTGGGGGTTGTTTGTTCTTTCACCAGTAAGCCAAACCAAGAAAACTAATTTTATCAATGGATTTCCTTATTTTTCCTCTCCTCCCCCCCCATTTCTTCTCTTCTTTTTTAATTTTTCTTTCATTTTTAGAAAAGCCACACAATTTTCTCAAAATATTCAATAGCTCAGCCTCTTCTCTTAAGGCAGAAGCTATATTTGTGTCCTACAGCAATCAACTTCCCTGGTAGCTGGATAGATTTCCTGGTTCTCCAAATACCACCTTATGTTTGCTTGTCAAGCCATTAGATCCTTGTATTTCCTTTTATTTCACACAAAATTATTTTTTGTAGGCAAGGAAGGAGTCCATAATGACTGAGAAGCCTTTTAAGTCCTGCAGGGGGTTTCTTAGCCTTGCAGCACTCAGCAAAGTGTCACACACCTTATGAACACAGGGAGTTGAATTGCACAACAATGAAGAAGTGAAGTTGGCTACTTAAAATCATTAGAAATTCCCAGGTACATTTGTGGTTCTAAGACTATTTCTCATAGAAGAAAAAAAAAGTGTCTTTAATAATCACAAGTAAAAAAGCCAAATAACAAATGATGTGAAAACCCCTGAAGGGATTCTTTTAATGATGGCTGTGATCATTTATATTGTGCTTTCTGAGAAATGAGGAAGGATTCTCTTTTGTGTGCAAGAAATACAAATATCTTTCTACAAGAGACTAACCCAAGGCTTGGGATGCTCTTTGCCAGTATTGTTGCTGGCAAGAAGAATCTCTCAGATCAGAAATCCAAGGTTCTGGTTGGTTTCATCCATGTTGGTGTTGTGCTTGCCTGTCCCAGTCCAGTGGATGTCACATGGATGTGGGCAGCATTCTCAACTCCTGCCATCTTTTCATGGCTACAATTAGAGAGGTTCAGGTCTTATTTTTCTGTCCTTGCTCCAGCTGAACAATGGAACAAGATCTGGAAAGACATGAATTACATGACAGTAGAATAATCATATCAAAGGTACTGCTGTACAAACCAGAAATACAAATGCACTGTACTATGTCAACTCTAGTGTCAAGACAGTGGCCATAATATAATATGATTTTATATTATTTTCTAAGACCTTTTTGGTAAAGGTGCAGAAAAAACAGATTTCCCCTGAGTGATATTGGTATATGGGTTATTTCAAATTATGAACATTAAAAGTCATAACCTCTGGAAATAGCTTTTTCTCCTGTTGGATGCACAGAATAGATCCCCAACAGCTGAAATTTACACAGCTTATTATTTAACATGGCAAAAGTTATTTGCCTTTACCCCAGGGTTAAAGTGATGTCTGGTAAAATTGCACTCTGCTTTAAAAGGGAAATAGGTGACTGTTAACCCTGGGATTCAGGGCACATTTTTTTCTGCTGCCTGGAATTTTGGATTTCTTATGACAGGGTAGGACTGAAAGCAAACCCTGCATATTTGCATAGACAAAAAGAAACTGTTTTGATAATTTTGAAGTCATATAGAAATTCTTATGCAGAGACCTAAAATTTAACACTGTAACCTACCAATTTCTCTTATAGATCATAAGGAAACCTGATGTTTCCAAAAATCAATAGCACATGAAAAGGACTTATTAAAACAATTAAAATTGCTTTAATCTTTTGGATGTGGACAATCCAAATCCTCCCTGAAGCTTATTTAGAGTTACTTCCCAGACAAATAGATTTGTTCAATGGCAAAAGAAGAAGAGGACACTGAGTACCTGTGATGAACATGTGTAAAGCTAAGCAGAATCCTGTGGAAAACTGTTTCCCTGTCATCTTGCCAGAGGCAATGCCCTGTGACCATTACAGGCTCCAAATTGTTGCTAGCTCAGAGAGGTCACTGCTGGCTTCAATTTGCACTTACAAATCCATTACTTTTAGGAGCAGAGGCTGCCCCCCAACAAGGCAGGTTGACCTGTAGCATTGAGTTCCTTATCCCTCTGTGGAACTGGAGGAGCTCCAACAACTTTTGGAGCTCCTGGTATGAGGCAGGGAGCAGTGGCTGGAGCGTGGCTTAGGAAGAGGAAGTTTGGAAGAACCTAAACCCAGCAAATGCTTAATTATGGATTGTCCAACTGGGATTCATATGGCCTAAAAACCACAGCACAAAACAGAATGGGCAGGACTGCCAAGATTTCTGCTTGTGTTGCACCAACACCTGCAACTCAGACAGTGTTTTCCTCGACCTCATCCAACTTCTCAGTGCTCTCCACCAGCTCTTTATTTCACTTCTTCAAGAAAAAGCCCTGTCCAAAACTAAAATACTCTGGAAAAGAATTTCAAACTTAATACCCTCAGCATGAGAGTTCAAGCAGTTTTCTCATTGTTATAGCTTTAGTTTGTACAGTGGATTATTCTGTATATCTGCATTCTGTACTTGATGTACTGCAAATATGACAAGACAGTAGTTCCAGGTCTGTGCTGAAACACTTAACAGTTACCAGAGACTTCATTTCTTGTGCAGTGGAATGCTGAAACTTCATGCATATAAAACCCAAATAGATTCAAATGACAATACACAGAAGCTTATGTTTTATATTTCCTCAACTTTTCCTAGTATCAGATCCAAGCTACTCTTTTAAAGGGAAAAATAAATATGCTTTCATTTCTCTGATTCTTAAGAATATCAAATCTAAGTTGCTTCATCCTGCAACATGTGTGTAGTGTTGGAGAGCAGTGAAGGGGAAAGGGATCTGGGGGTCCTGGTGGATGGAAGGATGACCATGAGCCAGCAGTGTGCTCTTGTGGCCAGGAGGGCCAGTGGGATTCTGGGGTGGATTAGTAGGGCTGTGGTTAGTAGGTCAAGAGAGGTTCTTCTTCCTCTTTACTCTACCCTGGTGAGGCCACATCTGGAATCTTGTGTCCAGTTCTGGGCCCCTCAGTTGAAGAAGGATAGGGAACTGCTGGAAAGAGTCCAGCACAGAGGCACCAAGATGATGAAGGGGCTGGAACCTCTTCCTTCTGAGGAAAGGCTGAGGGTGCTGGGTCTCTTTAGCTTGGAGAAGAGGAGACTAAGGGGTGACCTCATCTATGCTTTTAAGTATGTGAAGGGTGTGTGTTGGGAGGATGGGCTCAGGCTCTTCTCAGTGAAGCCCAGTGACAGGACAAGAGGCAATGGCTGTAAGCTGAAGCATAGAAGGTTCCATGTGAATACAAGAAAAAAAATTTTCCCAGTTGAGGTGCCAGAGCCCTGGCCCAGACTGCCCAGAGAGGCTGTGGAGTCTCCTTCTGTGGAGAGATTCCAAACCCATCTGGACGCGCTTCTGTGTGACCTGGTCTAGGGACTCCTGCTGTGGCAGGGGGGTTGGACTAGATGATCTTTTGAGGTCCCTTCCAACTCCTAAAGTGATTCTGTGATTGTATTGAAGGCTTGATTTCAAATCTCCTGAAATCAGTGAGCTTCAGCGAGGGTTTGGATTTGCTTGAATTTGATTGCTGCTGTCCTTTGTGGTCACTATGGCAAACAGCCACTGCCTTTCCAGCCCTGGATAAAGAATGCTAGTCATGCACATAACTCTGAAAGTGATGGACTGGAAGGTCAACAACAAAGAATGAGGCTTTCCATTTTTTGTTCATCCAAATATTTGTGTTTCTGATTTAGGGATTACAGCATATGCCAATTTTTTACATTTCAGGAAAGGGCACCTCTGGTATGTATGAAGGGCTCATCCTGAAGTGAGTCTCCTTGATGCTTTGAGGTGGTGTGTTACTAAAATGGAATTAATAAAAACCATGGAGATTTTTATTGGTACACAGACTACACTCCACAGAACACCAATAAAATGTAGCTTATTTATTAAAATGTCTTCTGTACTCTTGTATTAGCACAGTATAATTTTAGAGACAAATCTGACAACCTGTACACCTATGATTAGACTCACTAAGGTGAATAGGGCAATAGGGTTTCTTATTGCTGTAGTAAGTTATGGCTTCTTTTCTATTTTTATTTTTTATTTTTTTACATTCTTTGTCAGTCTGACACTGAAACTTCCTTGTAGTTATCAATTCTTGGAGCTGAAGATAACTACTGAGTACTGGGAGAGAAAGAAGCATCTCAGAAACCATAACAGGCAATTATTCATAAAGGCTGATGACTTAATAACATCTTTTGTAGCTTATGGTAAGTCAACTCTTTGTGGCTTCAGTAAAAAGCTTAAATGAGTTGTTATATTTATTTGTCAGGGACATTTATTTATTACATTTATCCCTCTTAACTGTCTTTTGCTTAGACCAGGATCACTCAAATCTCTTCAATGTGCCTCAATATATTACTGACTGTTAATTCTTGTGTTGCCCTTTACTCTCCTTTTGTCCCTGACAAAATCGATTTTGTTGTCCCTTTTCCAGATTCCCACTGAGAACTTGTTATGTCAATCAATTTCCATGTGATGGAAATACCTGCCCTTTTGTTGGTAGGACAGGCATAGGCAGTATTCTGCTGATGTACCTGTATCTCTGAAACATATACATCATATTCTTTAAGTGAATCATTTGCTTATATTATATTATATAACAGTAGGGTTAAACTTAGCTCATCCTGCCAACTGACTCCACAGATGCTGAGATGAGCTAAATGTTTATCTACAGTTCATGAATATTTACAAAATCACTGTTTTCTACTCAAAAATATAGTTATGAGAATGCTAAAAATGTTACAGAAACTTTTCCTGGGGTACAGAAAGTAGAAATACTGAGAAAGACACCTGGAGCATGAGAACAGCACACATAGATAGCATTTTTCTATCTAACTCAGCATCCTTTCTGCAGTGCTGTCATTATTATTGTTATCTTGAGAGTGCTAGGTTAAATTGGCAGTGCTAGGTTAATGGTTGGACTTGGTAATCTTAAAGGTGTCCAACATGATTCTGTGATTCTGTAGAATGCAGAAGATGAGGCCACAAAAGTCTCTCAGTGCTTGTAGCTTGTTCTGTGGTGCTGTGCAGAGATATAATTCTTTCCAATTTCCTAGACAAAGCTTACAGCACCCAAGTAGTGACAATGTTTTCTACTCAACCACCAGCTAAACAACCATATGTTACAAAACATCTTTCATATAAAGATGATGCTAGATATACTTCAATTAAAATGTAAAAATAGGGTTGAAAGTGAAACATCAAAATAGGAAGAGCAAAAAATGTAAGTAGCATAGAGCTGGAAAGACAAACAAGAGATTTCAGAGATGAAGTCAAAGAGAGAAGTTAAAGTAGGCAACTAAGAAATACACTGATATGCCAATATATATTTTTACAAAATGCAGAATGATGCACTCCAGAAATCTGGATACCAATATGTATATTCATTGGTTTTAACTTCATAGGATCCATGGAAAATATACAGAAGTAATTTTGTCCTTCCTAGCAGAAACAGCTGCTCAATGTATAACAGATGTCCAAGAAAAAGCAAATAGTTGAATGTGAAATGCAATTAGAATATTGATTATTTTATATTCCCAAAGTGTGTTTGAATCTGTATCTAAAATACTTGAAAAATTGTAGCAGCTAAAATGTCAGTGCTCCCTATTGATCAAAATCTTAATTAAATCAAAATTAATTTAGAAACAAGCAAAATCAGAAGAGTTCAGAGAAAAGAAACTTGAACAAGTCACTAAGTCAAATTATTAGTCAGCACTGAACTGAAATTGTTCTAATATATCTCATAACTATGTGTTTATGGACAATGGGAATAGCCCCAATTTTGGTGAAAGCATATCTCCCTACCCCCTAAAAAAAAATGAAAACACCAAATCCCACTTCAGTCTTCTAGAGGAACCCTGATGTTGAACTCTCTTCTCTAAACTCAAGAGAGAAAAAGTGATGTGACATCTTATTTAAAACAATAAGGAATGCAAATCCTTCTCCTCTGAGGCAAAAATGAGCCACCAAATTCCTGGGACTGGGGAGGAACTTCCTCTGTTGATATAGCTGTTGATCCTGGGGAACCCATCACTACTGGGCCACAGTGAAAAATGTCTAATATTCCTAAGTTCTCACCTAGTTCAGGTTTGGGCACTGGTTATCCACCAGGTCATCTCTTTCTGGCTACATCCCTCCACCTGGAAGAGGTCCTTTGTTTATTGGTGCAATTGCTTGTTTCACCAAACCCTCTATGCTGAAGTGGGACATGAAGTTTTAGCACACTCACAACACAAACACTACCAAAAGATACAAGCCATGGTGTTAAAGCTATAGAATGCAAAATCTGTTGCCCTGGCAAATATACTTTCTGTGTTAACCTCTACCTTTCTGCTCTGGTCTGGGTGTAGGAGTTTTCAGGAGCTGCTCCAACTCATCCTTTTAAATCTGAACTGTCACCTGATTTTGCAGCAACTGATACTCCTAGAGTCTTTGTGGGTAGTTTCTATGCAAGCACTGTAAAAATTCACATTATATCCCTTGTCCCTTGCCCAAGTTTCATTTGCCTTTGCTAGGCAACACCTTTTATTTTAGAGGGAAAAAAAATCCTCCATCTTCTCTCACTTTGTGTTTCATCTTCTGCTTGTATCTTGAGATCCCTGTCCTTCTAACAGTTCCCTTTATTTTCTTAGTGCATCTAGTTAGGGAAAAATTTGCAATTATCTTTTGAAAGTCCTTTCCTGCACCATCTATGTTAAAAAAATAGACTTCTTAAAATGACAAATCAAAATTAAAATGACAAATTAAAATGACACATTAGGGGAGACATTCAGAGCATGGGAACACATCAGTGGAGATGCCTATTGAATACCACTTTACAACAAGACCTCCAGCTTGAATTAGGATCATAACCACTACCATACCAATTCATACTATAATATTCATCTTGTTCCCCATGAAGAGTGCCATTTTTAAGTTGCAAAAGCCTACCTTCACCAAAATTGCTTTAATATCTCTATATGCAAATTTCATATCAGCTGCCCAGGAGCAGTGATTAGCAAAAGTAGGGTAACTGAAAGGACAAAGAACTGCAGCAGAAGTACTCTTACACAGTTTAAGAGAGAGGTGTTTCAGAGGAGTATCTGAAAGACAAAATGGTATTTATTCTTCCAGCAGTGGAAAGTCAGCTCCTGAATGAAGAAGAAGTCTGCTTCCTTAATGGCTGGTCCACTGTTCAATACTAAAGACTTTGGAACACCATGTGTTAAGTCAGTGCCCAGTTTTAGACACTTCTGCACAGTGAATTTCAAACCAGACATTTAGATTCTAAAGTCAACAGACATCTCATGCATTATCCAGGCATATCAGAAAGACAGAAGGGAAGCAAGAAAGATAACACTAATTGGATTAAGACATTTTAGGGAACTGTTGAAGACCATAATGGGAAGGCAAGTCTCTCTCAGTAGACTGGAAAGTAGAAGGGAAAAGATGGTGAAAATACACAACTTTTTCTGTTATCAGAAGAGGATGTGCTTCTCATAGAGGAGACTGGAAAAATATCTCTGTGTAACTGGGATCCCATCTGATGTGTTATATTTAAAGGTTTACAGAGAGTAGAAGGAAACACTTGCCCTCACTCATCTCAAGGTGGGCTAGAAAGAATCATAGAATTGTCAAAGTTGAAAGGGACCTTAAAGATCATCTAGTTCCAACCCCCTGCCTGGCAGGGACACCTTCCACTAGGTCAGATTGTCAGTAAGGACAAGACTGATATAAAACTCTTACTGAATAAATATATCCACTGTTGTTGAATAAAAAGAGTTGTGTATCTAAAGAGAATGTATTGAACTTCAAACTTATATTAATGAGTATTGTTTTAAAGACAGTACTGGTTTATTAAATCAGACTTATTCAAAATATTGCAATATACCAAAAAATCTAAGATTAGAATTAGCTTTTCCTTAGCTGATGAAATATCAGAAAATACACTAAGAGATATTTTGAAGTTAATTTTTTCTGTCTTCCAGATCCTGAGATTTAGAAAATGACCCATAACTGGAGGACAGCAAAACACAGGGGTGAGTTCAACCTGTACAACTTGAAAGCACGACTGAAGTCTGCATGGACACTCAGTAGAGCTGACAGCTGTGTGGAGTTAATCTAGTAACAGTGTGCTAAATTTTGCTACTCTTCCTCTAACTGGGATGAATTCTGAGATTAGTCAAACTACTATCACTCTCTTGGCACTAGAGCAATAAAGTGCTGGTTTTAAGCCTATGAGTTTCTATCCCAGTAGTATTGTTCTCTGTGAGATGTCACACTGTTTTGTCAATGTCTTCTGAGAATAGTATTAGTTGACGGGAGGAATGATCATAATTTAAGTATTAGGAATTGCATTGTGGCCTTGATGGTATCTTGACCTACTAACCATACCCCTTCTAATCCACCCCAGAATTCCACTGGCCCTTGGCTCATGGTCATCCTTCCATCTACCAGGACCCAAAGACCCTTTCCCCTTCACTGCCCTCCAACAGGTCAGCCCCACACCTATACTCATACATGGGGTTGGTCTTTCCTAGGTGCAAAACTTGACACTTGCCCTTGTTGAATTTCATTCAGTGTCTCCCTGACCAACTCTCCAGCCTGTCTAAGTCTCACTGGATGGCAGCACAACCCTCTGGTGTGTCAGCTACTCCACCCAGTTTAGTGTCAGCAGCAAACTTGCTGACAGCGCACTCTGTTCCCTCAGCCAGGCTGTCAATGAATCTATTGAAAAGCACTGGTCCCAGGACTGACCCCTGAGGGACTCCACTAGACACAGGCCTCCAACTAGACTCCATCCCATTGACCACAACTCTCTGACTTCTGTCCTTCAACCAGTTCACAATCCACCTCACTACCCAATCAGCCAGACCACACTTGCTCAGTTTAGCTGCAAGGATGCTGTGGGAGACAGTGTCAAATGCTTTACTGAAATCAAGATAAAGCACATCCACTGCCCTACCCTCATCTATCCACCTGGTTATGTCCTCATCAAAGGCTATCAGATTGGTCAAACATGACTCCCCCTTGGTAAACCTGTGCTGACTGCTCCCAATGACCTCCTTATCCTTGCTATGCCTAGAGACAGAGTCAAGGATAAAGTGTTCCATCACCTCTCCAGGGATGGAGGTGAGGCTGACTGGTCTATAGTTACCCGGCTCCTCCTTCTTGCCTTTTTGGAAGACTGGAGTGACATTTGCCTTCCTCCAATCCACGGGCACCTCTCCTGTTCCCCAGGACTTCACAAAGATGATGGAGAGTGGCCTGGCAATGATTTCTGCCAGCTCCCTTAACACCCATGGGTGCATCCCATCAGGTCCCATGGATTTATGGATGTCCAAATGGCTTAGCTGTTCTGTAACCCAGTCCTCCTCAACTAAGGAAAACTCCTCCAGTATCCTAACATCATCTGGGGGCTGAGGGGTCTGAGGCTCCTGAGCGCAGTCTCTAAGAGTATAGACAGAGACAAAGAAGGCATTCAGTAACTGCACCTTCTTTGTATCATCTGTCACCAAGGCACCCACCTCATTCAGCAGTGGGCCTGCACTGCCCCTAGTATTAGTTTTTCAGGTGATGCATTTGAAGAAGCCCTTCCTGTGTGCAGGTCTATGTTAGTAGTCTTGCACAGAGTGAAACTCCCAGTCACTCATACTCCACTCATCGTCCAAAGACAAATTCAGAGGGGACTGCATTGAATTTGGCCGTCAGTTTGAGAACAGTCACAGAGGAAGGAAGGACAAGCAAGGCCACAGACCACCCAGATTAATGGTCAGCAGTCTGCTTGTGGACCTGCCAAATGGAACTGCAACGTTTTCCAAAAGCAGGAAAGTGATTTCATACCAAAAGCTGCATGCAGACAGCATCTCTTATAGCCAGGGCATATGTCAGTGCATGTATTTATACCTCTCATCTACCACTATATCTATCTATATCTATGGCAGAAGCCTCTAGTCAAAACCAGTCAGTCACCAAGTCTCCTGCTGAACTATGGTGTGTCTCCAGAGATCCTTATTCAATTATTAATGCATCTGCTGCTAATTTCATCATGCAGAGTGTGAATTTGTCTTTCCACATTGAGCTCTAAGGGAAGTTTGTGAGAAATATAGAACTTGTCAGCACATGAGAGTCAACACATTACTGCTGTGCTGCAGCCATTTATAATGAAACTAAAATGAGCACTCACTTGTTTGGCATTAATTTAATGTCCCACTTAGCTCCTATCAGAGGCAAATAGCTGTTTCATCCATTTAAGCATTTCTGTTCATGCACATAATGAAGTACTCTGTACCTGTCAAGTAAGCAGAATTAATAACTGAAATAAGAAATGGATGATGAAATTCAGTGTTCTTAAAATTAAGGCTCTACAGGGGCTGCATAAGGCTTTTTTTCTGGCCATAAAGGTGAACTTTGAGATTCATCTTTTCTCCCACTCTGCATGAAGGCACAACATGTACTCAGGTTAGTATGCCAGAAACATTTCTAGGAGGAGGATCTGTTCTGACTCGTGGTACAATTAACAACAGCTGTAATTGTCACACACACTCAAACCAAAATAAATTAGCTAGCCAACCTCTTGGTATTTAAATGTTTTTTATGTTCCCTGTTTTAGAAAAGCACAATTTAATTTTAAACAGCATTCTAGTTATGATCTTCCTCTCTTGAGGAAACGTTTTATGAGAATGAATGGCAGTAATGGCTGCCATTCATCACTGTCATTAGCATAGAACATTAGAAATGACAATATTTATAACAGGCTAGGACATGACAACTAAAATATGACTTTCTATCACTTGTGTATGCTTTGGCTACAGCTGGTTGCTGTTTTCTAAAGTTAAACTGATAGAAGTCTGCTAATGATATATTTAATAGCACGTTCATCATCAAATCTAATTGTTTTCCACCACAGGGTATGAAGCTTTATGTCCTCTATCAACCCAAACCAAACAGCCATACAGCTTAATGGCTGTTCAATTAATGTTTATGGTGCCACTTTTATAACCTAAATTACAAGACAAAAACTCTAAGAAGCAATTTAAGAACCTTGGAAGCTTAATGGGATTTCAACCAATACCAAAATTTACTAAAAAACATATAAAGGCCCACACTTGAAGATGTGAAAAGAAGACATTAGTCAGCATCAGATAATTCTTCCAGGACAATGGTATCATTGCCAAAGGAGTGAAAATCAGACCTTCACTTAGGGAAAGACAGTTGAGTGACTTCAGGTTGGCTGCCTTGCAATTGCTGTTCATGCTGGGTTCAAACAGAGAAGACCTGATCATCCCAAGTCACAGAGGAGTCAGGTTCTGTTGCTCAAATTGCAAAGTTATTCCCCTGAGAGTGATTTGGCCTCAGTAACTTTCATGCTGCCCACCTACTCATAATTCTTTGAGCAGAGCTCATGCTGATTAAGAGGAAAGAGCAGTTCAAAGACAGGTTTCTCTGTTACTGCCTTGGTGCAGATTAATTTTTATCTCTCCCTTTTGCACTAAGGCTTTAGAAAGTAATAGAAAACTACTGTAAATATGATTTCACTGGAGAGCTGCCTTTGTTCTAAATTATGAAAGTAGATTATTTCTGGCTTGTGCTGTTAATTGTATATAGCAGCAATGTATTCATTCAGAGCTTCCCATTTTAATTCAGACATCCTGATCTCCAGCTTTTAATGATGCATTACAAGCCTGTACTTCTCTGACACTTAGGCAATTAATCATTGACACTCCTCAGTCCTCCAAAGTAGCTGGACACAATTAGACAGGAAGGAATCAGACTTGAGAGGCAGGGAAAATTTCTTTTCAGGAACTGCACTTTTTTTAACTTACCTGATAAACTCTGTTTGATATTCATTGCTGCAAATATATTTTAAGAGAACTGCTGTTACTCTGCCTTGCCTCCCAGCCTCCCAGGAGTTTTTGCAGATCAACATGACATTCAGGAAGAGGAAAAAACACTCTGCAAAGTTTAAAGGCTGTCAAGCCTTCTTGGCAACTTCCCTCCAAGAGTGCAGCTGAGAAATGACAAATCTATCATCTGAGTGGCTGGTGTTTAAAGCTGACTGCTTTTGATTAGGAAGCAATGAACCTTCCCTTCTGGAGTTCATTTTGTCTTTCATAAGCACCTCTTCACTAAAGCTTATCCAGTTGAACTGATTTGAATTTGATTGGTGCAATGCTACAGCTTCATTATTTGTAGGAAATATAGGGATCTTTTATGGTGCTACTGCACATTTAGGAGAATTTCAGGATGGCTACAAACATACTTCTATTTCTTAAGCATTCTTGCTTGACTTTTCTTTTAAACAACCCAATACTAAAATCCACTCTGCCTGTGTTGCAGTTACTCACTTGTGCATTGCTCCATATGAATTCACACTGCTTCTCTGCTCCAGTGGGAAGAATAAGTTGAAAGCAATCCTCCCTACTTAAGGACAAAGTCCTGTGTCCTCAGCAGGTCAGCTGAGCTAGAAAGGAAGTTACCATGAAGTGCAACAGATAATGACTATACTGGAAAACTCCTGTATTAAATTCTATGCTACAGACTTGGTGATTGATACTTCAGCAGTCTCATCCTGCCTAGCCACCAGAGGTGCATGCATTAAGCACTGAATTGCTCCTTCAGTGTCATCTGGCTTCATGAGTTGCAATGCATATGCTCTGGGAAGCTTGATAAACTCTTATCTTGTGACAGCCTTTCAATTACATGTCCTTTCACATGATTATGTGGCTTGCAAGGATCTGCACTGTGGGCCTCACTAATAAAACCCCATTTCATGTCTGAAGAACATAACTTTTTTAGTCAGTTAGTTCAGACATAGAGGGAAGGAAGTTCATTTATGCAGCAATTAATGCTGAGTGGAGTCAGCTGGTCAGGTCAATAAAAGCCCAAAATAATATTTGACTCTGAGAGAAAAAAAAAAGGAGTTCAGGACACAGCCTAAAGGGTAGATTCAGCCCTAAGTAAACATTGATTTCTGTATCAGAGCTCTTAAGAGTCCCAAATCTACATGCTGCAGAGCAGTTACAGATGTAGCTACAGAACTCACCAGTAAGATCTCTGATTAACTAACAATGCATTTATTACTAGTGTGGTACACAGGGTCTTCTATCTACTGGCTTCAGGCTGAATATTCTCAAACATCTAATTCTACCTATCTTTAGAAAAAATGCATACACTTATGCAATTTATCTTCTTATTTGCTCCTCTGTTTTAACAGATCATCACTATATTGCATGAGTACAACATAGCCCAGTCATTAGAGATGCTTTTAAAAAATAAAGTAGGCTCATTTCAGCTACACTTTAAGCTATTACTGAAATATTAGTGTAACATATGCATCTTCAGTCCTTCTCTGGCTTTCATTAATACCAGCTGGCTGTCTCAAAATAAGTAATATATTTATTTCCACAGTACCTCTATAAGAAGAATAGATAAAAATAGGTGTTTTGGGTGAGTTTATTTAGATCTTGTGTGCCAGTGATGACTCCTGACTTTTCAGCACCTAAAGTTGAGGCTGGCAAAAGCTGCAGGCTTTCAGCACTTCTAAAAAAAGTAATGTCTTCAAAGTTCAAATACAGATGGAAGTTTCTAATCTGCCTTTTGAAAATGTTAAGAGTTATCAACAGAATTGCCTTTTCCTAAGCAAATCCCTCTTCCTTAATAACAAAGCAATTCAACAACAAAGCCACCAGAGGAAAGAATTAGCAAAGATTATAGAAGTACAGAAAATCCACTTCTGGGAACCTCCAGAGGCAAGTTTTCAAGAGGTGGATGCTGCAGATGGGGAGCTGGAAGTGAAAGCCCTGAATGTCCTGTTCTATCACAGCAAAGTTCTTCTGCCTTTGTCTGCACTTACCTATGCCCACTCTTCAACCTCTTGCTCCACAGCAGAGCACTGGGCACAGAACAAGCCAACTGAACTCCAAGGACAAGAACCAAGGGAAATGGGTGTAAGCTAGAGGAGAGCAGATTTAGGTTGGATATTAGGAGGAAGTTCTTCACTGTTAGGGTGGTTAGACAGTGGAACAGGTTGCCCAGAGAGGTTGTGGAAGCCTCATCCCTGGAAGCTTTTAAGACAAGGCTTGATGGGGCACTGAGCAACCTGATCTAGTGGCTGGTGTCCCTGTCAGGCAGGGGGGTTGGAACTAGATGATCTTTGAGGTCCCTTCCAACTCTGACCATTCTATGATTCTTGAGTTCCCTCAGCTCTACACAATTTAATTAATGATATGACATGACACAATCTCTACCTTTTACTGTAAGTATCTCCTACAAAAGAAATTCTAAATTCTGTTCCTTAGAAGATTAATTATTAAGGTTGGGATTAATTTCACTCCATCTCAATTATCTGAGAGAGCCACATAGTCTGTGCTAGGCAACTAGCCTCATTTTCTAAACAGCAGAGGGCATTTCATCCTACTGATTTGTGACACATGCCTGAAAAGGGGCTAGATTTCCCTTTAGATCTGATTTGACTACACATGCACACATGTTAACAGCTGAAAACCAAGAAAATCAGAAAATGCAAAGGAAGCCATGGAAGCAGCTGAACCTGTGTATTTTTACTATAAAGTTCTGGCTTGCTCAGGTTGGGGAAAAATCAGCCTTCTTTTTCTTTCTCCTCAGACTTCTACTCAGCTTCTAGAAATATCAGCAGATTCTTCCACCCTCCTGAAGTAATCTTCTCTTATTAAAACCTGAAGCTATCAAGTCAAAAAGAATCACTACTCTGAGTTTCCACCAACACCAAGTCATTTTCTTTAGGCAGAGGGTAAAAGTGATCATCTACTTCCAAACCTCAATTTTAAGCCATCTTAGGAAATGTAGTCTAATAGTAAGGAGACTGGGCTATAAGTAAAGTAGCTTGGTTCTGATGAATGTCTGATACAGAACAAACAGCTTCCCCTTTCTCCTTCCATTTGCTATGTGCAAAGCATGAATAAAGGCAATCTTCTTATTCCTCCTTGCTATAATGTGTAAAACATTTGTAAGAGTCCTAGAGTACTATTTACAAAGTGTTAACACACTTAACTATAATCTAAGTAAATCCTTAATAAGTCTGCATATTTTCACCCCTTTCTTTATCTCACTCTCAGCCTACTTAAAACAAGAGTGTGACTACTATGACCTGGGGTCTATTTCCAGCTCTAGCTAGGAGGAGGAATCTTGAAAAATA
The DNA here is from genome assembly GCA_013399015.1 of Galbula dea. Classification (NCBI taxonomy): domain Eukaryota; kingdom Metazoa; phylum Chordata; class Aves; order Piciformes; family Galbulidae; genus Galbula; species Galbula dea. The sequence goes on from VWZX01007822.1 coordinate 222,945, forward strand.
CACTGATTTTTTCCTAAAGTCTAGAGATGTGATAGGTTTGAATTGAATTACAGGATTCCTTGCTAGGTTACAAGATTGAATTCATTCTGGCTATGAGATTGGACTAAATATTTCTCTCTGTCTTAAACATTAGTGGTACAACCCTTTTTTGTTTATTGTTTTCCATCCAAACCTCTGCTTGTGTAGATTTATTTACTTTCTTACAGGTTTTCATTGAACCTTATAAACATTAAGTGCCTGTTCACAGCAGCTAATGTGGAGAACAGAGAAACAAACCCCAGAATCTACAAAATTTGGTTTTAACATGACCACCTCAATGAGTTAACTCATCCCATGGAGACACAATTTGGCATTTTGAAAAACTATTTCTGTGTTCAATACACTGCACAAAGGTAGTTTGATTATTTCTGTTACTTCTGTGAGAAAGATGATTAAATATTATATTTCTTTACCACAGAAAGAGAGCATAAGAACTTAAATATGTTATTAAACAATCCTGTCTCAAAGTAACATGCATCATAGTTATCTGTGTATGAGCTCTCTTCCAAGGGCAAACACTAGTTCAAAATAATCCTGTTTTTTTTCAGGCTGAGTTAAGCTGAAGCATTTCATATTTGACATAAATTAAAAAGATATAGACAAAGATCACAGCTCACCTCATAGACTGGAAGATCACTTTAAGTCTGAGTGTTGACATGTCCTACAGAGGGCGGTAGTAGCAGGTCCAGAACTCAGGGCTGTGGAGAATCCCACTCATCCCAGGGATTTATTACAAATGATACTGAACACTCTCAATTCCCTGAACACCATTCAAAAGGTACAGTACTTCCCTAAGGGCTCCAAAAATCTGAAAATCAAGACAAAGTTGGGCAGACATATTCAATGAAGAGCACAAAATTAGTTGTCACATTAATATTTGAGCTTCAATGTCTCGGGTAGGGTCACACAGCATCCCTGTGACACAGGCTTAGTCTGGATGACAGAAAACTACTGCAAAGAAAAATTCCACAGACTGTGAGATAAAGCAGTTACAAAACCCAACACCATAATTTGCTACACAGTTCTGAAACACTCTTGTGCTCTGCAAGAAATCAGGAGACTGGAAGAGTCGGCCGGTCACGAGCGGTGTCCCTCAGGGGTCAGTGTTGTGGCCTCTCCTGTTCAACATCTTTACTGATGACTTGGATGAGGGGATAGAGTGCACCCTTAGTAAGTTTGCAGATGACACTAAGCTGGGTGGGAGTGTCCATCTGCTTGAGGGTAGACAGGCTCTGCAGAGGGACCTAGGTAGGCTGGATNAAGCTAATCAGGAGTCTGGAAAACAGGCCTTATGAGGAGAGGCTTAGGGAGCTGGGGTTGTTTAGCCTGGAGAAGAGGAGGCTGAGGGGAGACCTTATCGCTCTCTTCAGCTCCCTGAAAGGTCATTCTAGGGAGGCGGGTGTTGGCCTCTTCGCCCTTGTGACTAGTGACAGGACTAGAGGGAATGGGCTCAAGCTGTGCCAGGGTAGCTTTAGATTGGATATTAGGAAGAATTTCTTTACTGAGAGAGTGGTGAGATATTGGAATAGGCTGCCCAGGGAGGTGGTGGAGTCCCCATCCCTGGAGGTTTTTAAGAAGAGGGCTGATGTGTTTCTTCAGGGGATGATTTAGGGGTAAGAGTAGTGTAGGGCTATCGGTTGGACTAGATGATCTTGAGGCTCCTTTCCAACCATAATGATTCTGTGATTCTGTGTGAGTATGTGATCACCAGCTTAGGGGCTCATAAAGGAGTTACACAACAGCAAAAACAAGGAAAGAGAACAACTGAACACTGGCATTTCTAGCTTTTATTTTGCTGAACTTTTGAACCTCTTGTGCAAAGTTACTTTCTAGGGCTCTAGGATCTCATTTTATCTCAGCTTTCACATTTAACTTCTTATTTTTGATGTTACAAGTTTAGGAAGCGCTGCCTTTGATATCTTTTCTCCACCTGCAATCAGCTCCTTGAGAAGAAGGCTCATGGTCCATGCCTAGTTGCATGAGTATGCTTTTAGCAGTGTAATAAAAAAGGAGGTTTGTGTCAGTGAGTTTTATGAACACCAACAATTTTTATGCAGATAATACAGCAGAGTCATTACCTTCATCCTGAGCAAATCACTTCTGGGAGCTTGTATGGTTGAGAATGGGAACTTGGGAGAATAGCTTGGGTTGGCCTTGTCTTTCATTATTTGATATGATTAACATAATCCACTCTGTGAGAGACTGATTAAAGCTTGTTCTTCATAAAAGCAATGGATCAGGAGATCATCTGAAAAGTCAGGCTGAAGAGGGAGGTGCTTTTTTAAATGCATTAGTCAACCAGTGGAGAGGAGACATCCAGACAGTGTTTTACAGCACCTGCTTATGTCCTCCCATTCATTTTCTGTGAGCAAAGACCACTCCACTGAATGTACAGGTACCCTAGGAACCTGGAGTGACAAAAGCTAGGTATTTGAAGCTAGGTGATGAATGCACTCAATATTTCCCCAAATGCCACAATATGGTAATGTCATGTAAAAGAAGAAAATACTGATCAGAGGGGCAGGGGAAGCTTCTAGTAAGTTCACTGAGTTGGCACAAGGCAACTTTTTGGATGTTTCATGATATTCTCCAAAACAAAAAGATTTTCATGTAAGTAGCAAAAAAAAATCACTCCTGGGACCCTCAGGAGAATTCCCCCTACCCAAAAGCAAGCTCCTGCTAGAAAATGGCAGGAATCCTCAATCTGCAAACTCTTTAAACCCTTCCATAAACTTGGACTTTTTTTCTATGACAAAAAGCATTAGGTAGGTATAAAAGTCAGGCTTGCAAAATAAATGGTTCAATTAAACCAAGCATTCTGAAGTTAGGTAAGTATGGATTACAGGCTAGTGAAACTCTCATTTAGCTCATTTCATGTATACATGATATCAGCTCATTTCATGTACACATGATATACCCCAAACTGTCTTCTAAACCCTTGCATCTGGGAACATCAGCCAGTGGTTTTATGGATAGCAGCCTACTTGGGCACCACAGCTGTCTATTTGTCCAATAGGCCAGATGGTGGAGTTAAAAACAAGGGCACTGGGTAGACAAGTCTGAGACAGGATCATTCTGGTGGTGTCTAACTTGCTAATACACACAGAGCTTCTACTCACTCTACATATCTCCTGAATCCTCCATCACACACCCAAACACTCACTTCTGGAGCTGATAGAAAAGATGCTGGCCAGGGATAGATACATGGTCTGACACAGGAAGGCAGTTCTGACACTCACATGCACAAGAAACCAAAACTTGAGTGCACTGGGACACAGATTATGCAACATTTCACAGACATTTGCTGATAAAAGAGGAACTTATTATTTTATAAGTGACCAGAATCTTGTATTTCTCAGAACTGTTTGGCATTTGGGTCAAGGTGCTTGGATTGAGCAGGTGCACATCATGGAAAGTTTAATTTGAGGTGGACTTGGTTGCATTTATAGAAAGTACTGGTGATCTTAGTGGTAGACAGTATTTCTAGCCTTGCCAATATTACATTTACAAAATAAATGAGAGAAGTGGAGGCATGACAGATTAAAGTTATATAGCTTATTTTAGAGTTCTGTATTTTCTCTGTGAGAGCTGTGAATGAGAATGAGTCATCCAAATAAGTCTATATGGAGAACCTGGTATAAAAATGTTGTCATATTAAAAAAAACCCCAAACTGTCTTCTAAACCCTTAAATATATTCTTAGGGTTATTTCTGGTTGACTATATATTACAAAGCCAGGTGTCTTATTTCCATTAATCTAGCTAAGCAGATTCCAAAGTAGAAAAAAAAAACCCAAGCAACTCTGAGTCTAAAATTAACCCTAAAATGGTTTAAAATAGAATTTGTTATTTCTAGAATTGTCAGCAATATAAAGTTCTGTTACACTTCAATAATATGTGGGTTTTCAGGGCCCAATACTCTTGTGCTCACTGCTACAGGGGAGGCATTGGGTATCATCAGGAGTCTCAAGCCCTTATCAGTTTTAGACATATTCCTTCTTCATCAGAGACATACAGCAGGAGAAACTTACCATGGCAACAGGTGAAACAGATACAGAAAGATAGAGCTATAATGTAAATGGGAAAAAATGATGACACTTCTTCAATGTAAACTTTGCACATCTGTGGATGCTCACCACCTGCACACATTCTGCTAGCTGCTTCATCCAGTTGCCTAACAGAGCCTAGCAGGCTTCAAGTGATGACAATGTACCTCCACCATTAACAAAAGAGTTTAAATCACAGCTGAAATATATCCTGTGTTTCATTTCCTGATCCAGCTTCTTAGTCCCACCTGCTGCTTTGCTAATTGCACTTTATTACATCTCTTTGACCTGCTGAGTGACCTTAGCCAAATCATTCAGCTTCACTGCTTTTCTAATTCTCCATTACAAGGCAGAGACTAAAATAACTGCTTCCTTCAGCAAGCTTTCTCAGTTCTAGGCACCATTTTTTTGTTAAGTTCTGTAGGTGCTATTCAAGCTTTCTAAGAGCTATGCAGTGTTCTTGGTGTTACAGTACCAAATCTTAGGTCTTCCTTTCTTTTGGCTGCTCACTACATGCCCCAAAGTGTGTATCCCACAGGCCTTTACAGTCTAGTGGGCAGCCTATTTTTGCCTAGATCTACAGACAAGTTCAGTAATACTGTCATTAAAGACTGTGTAAAGAAAAGCATTGAGCCTCCTTCAGAAAGCTGTTAGTGGCATGGTTTAGACCCAGCCTCAGCCAAGCCCCATGCAGCTGCTCCCACACTGCCCCCTACTCCCTCCCCCCACGGTCGGATGGGAAGGAAAATCAAGAGTGAAATGCCAAACCCTGTGGATTGAGATAGGAAAGTTTAACAGAACAATGCAAAGAATGAAGAAATAACAAGAAAAAACAAGAAGTAATACATAAACAAGCAATAAAGAACCATAAACAACCTACTCACCCACAATAAACCAATCACCACATCTGCCTGTGCCAGCCTCTCCTCCTTTACATAAAGACCAACCCCATGTATGAGTATAGGTTGGGGGCTGACCTGTTGGAGAGCAGTGAAGGGGAGAGGGACCTGAGGGTCCTGGTGGATGGAAGGATGAGCATGAGCCAGCAGTGTGCTCTTGTGGCCAGGAGGGCCAATGGGATTCTGGGGTGGATTAGAAGGACTGTGGTTAGTAGGTCAAGAGAGGTTCTTCTTCCTCTTTACTCTACCTTGGTGAGGCCACATCTGGAATATTGTGTTCAGTTCTGGGCCCCTCAGTTGAAGAAGGATAGGGAACTGCTGGAAAGAGTCCAGCACAGAGCCACAAAGATGCTGAAGGGGCTGGAACGTCTTCCTTCTGAGGAAAGGCTGAGGGAGCTGGGGCTCTTGAGCTTGGAGGTGAGGAGGCTAAGGGGTGACCTCATCTATGCTTTTAAGTATGTGAAGGGTGTGTGTTGGGAGGATGGGGTCAGGCTCTTCTCAGTGAAGCCCAGTGACAGGACAAGAGGCAATGGCTGTAAGCTGAAGCACAGCAGGTTCCATGTGAATACATGTAGAAATGTTTTCCCAGTTGAGGTGCTAGAGCCCTGGCACAGGCTGCCCAGAGAGGCTGTGGAGTCTCCTTCTGTGGAGAGATTCCAAACCCGTCTGGACACGCGTCTGTGTGACCTGGTCTAGGGACTCCTGCTGTGGCAGGGGGGTTGGGCTAGATGATCTTTCCAGGTCCCTTCCAACTCCTAACATTCTGTGATTCTGTGACAGCAGCAAATGTCATTATGGTATTAAATATCCCATTGGCTGGTTTGGTTGTCTGTCCAGGGTGTGGCCCCACCCAGCTTCCTGTGCAAATATTACCCCTTGCCTGGCCAAACCCAGGATAGTTAGTTCTCATTCCATGAAAATAAAGTGGTTGCCAAGCTGAGATTTGGAGTGAGTGACAGTCCCAAGCAAATACCTTCAACTAAGCACTTTTCTTGCTCTTGGGAAAATTAGTTTTAATGATATGAAAAGTAGAATCTTGTTGTTGCTACCATAACTGAAGTGCTCTTCCTGGGTCAGTGTTATTTCACACTGCTCACAAGGCAGGACATCAACTGGAATGACATAATCTAGTCTTTAACAGATATGTGTTCTGTTTTACTTGAATTAAATTATTAAAAAGACTGCAGATTAAATTCTGAATTTCATATTTCCTTTTAATTCTTTGATGTCAACGTGGGCTTTCAGTGAATGAAACCTGCAGGATTGAAATCTCCATCAAAAAGCTATTTTGCTGAACTGGAATCCAACATAACAGAGCAATCCTGACAGCTGTTTGTACCTCTATATTATGGGTTCTAACAGAGGTATTAAAAAGGTACATAATACTCAAAATACCACACAGAATAAGAACCCTATCAGTTTTAAATATGCCAAGAATATTAGGCTGATGTCCTGTGTTACCAGAGAATAGCAGCATTTTATTTGAATGAGAGATTATCTTTTCAGCTAAAGTAGGTATATGAACAATTATGTTCTGGGAAAAAGAGGGAGTTAAAAAAAAAAGGAAAAAAGAAAGAAGCTGCATGGACAAGACCTTCAAGACCTTTCCACTGCATTTTGCCAGCTGTTGTACCAGCTTGTTATTAAGTTCAAGAAAAAACAGAATGAGTTATTAGCTGAATATGGAGTCAGAACTGGATATAGGAAATGATGATACTAAATATCCATGCATTGTGTTGCCTATTGTGCAGAAGGAAAGAAACAAAATCCCACCCAGAATGCTAAGAAGCCATAAATGAGCAGCTCAGCAATTTGCACCTCTGACTTGTTAGTGGTAACACAGTGTGAAGGTTCTGTAATACAAGGACATAGAACAAAGGTATGCCCTGTGTTCCTGTGAGCAAGCCATCCATCATCAGCTAACGCAGCCAGCACGGCAAGAACAATGTCAGGCATGATAGAAGCAGGTACTTTCAGACTTTAGAATAACACTGTAGAATAAGAAACTATACCTCAATTAGATCCACAGGGTGCAGCAGCAACATGAATAAACAAGAAACAGCATTTTCAGAATGAATTCTGCTCTTATCAGGGCACACAAACATTCTCGCTCTCCTACTTGTACAGACAAATGTTGCTCACAGATCAGAAAGTTCTGACTGTTTCTATCTACATAGCATTTTGAAACATTCTCTGGGCATAGACAGCATTTGCAAAATCATCTACACAGCCTCTTCTTCCATTTATATTTTCTTTTTAGTATGTGAATGATTTGTATTATTACAGCATGGGTGTGATCCTCTACAATAAACCTTGCTTCTGATTTACAAATTTGAGATACGAAGGCCTGAAACTGCTTTCTCAATAAATCTTGCTCTTCCAAAAGCATCCCAGATTTGAAAGTTTTAGATTAAGTACTAAACACAGCCCTTTTTTAAGATTTATGGAAGGAAAACCAACCTTCAAAGCAGTGGCATTTTTTTAGTAGAATTTTAGAAACCTGCATTTATTATGCCTAAGTTGGCAGAGACTGCTTCTGCCTGAGAGTGAAAACTGTTTCCAATACACAGCATTCAGAGATGGATTTCAACAACTTTAAAATGTTCTCCTGAGTTACAACATCAATTACTCAGTCAAACAGAGATTGTGAAAGGGCAGAAAATGCTTCCTGTACTTGTACTGGGAGCCACAGTTCATCTTTAGAGTCCACTGCTTCAGAAAATAATCCTGCATACAGTATGTCTTCACTAAAGCATATCAGCATATTCACAAGCAAAGCTCCTCATCTGTCTAATAACTATGCAGATCAGCACATCTTTCAGTGGGAATAATTTTCCTTAATGGCTCCAAATGAATGTTAGCATCTAACTGAAAGGACCAGACCCAAAATTGACTGAATTAAAAGGAAAGGTTTAATGATTTCAAAGGTTTCAGGCAGGTCCCACTGAGCAGTAATAATGACTAGAAAAATGTAATTAGCTAACAAGAGAGTGGAAGATGGTGATCACCTCTGAAGTTGTAATTGGGTTGAGAAAGTTACCTGTGTGCCTCTTTTGTCTCCACAGACTAATACAGTAAGCTGGATAATGCAACATGTGATGCTTTTTTGATCACTCATGGGTTCTAATAACAGCTGGAGGTTACAGAGGGCATCTAAGTTGCTAATGGAGGACAAAAAACTTCAGAAGACAATTGTTTTGTTTTTCTGTTTATCATTGGACTATTTATCAGTTTTTCATCTGGTTTTACTTACTAATTAGGGTTCTTTTTGTACTTGGATTAATCTGTTGACAGCAGAGGATAACTTGAAATAGTAACAAGCATGATCTCAACTCTTTTGACATCTCTTTAATTGCAGCCAGCCTTTTCAATCTCTGTAAACTAAAATTATTGATTTGTTTTGCAAAATCTTTGCAATACTTTAGTATTTTTTAAATTATTATTTATAAAAAATGCATCTACAAATAAAACTTTGCCCTCCTCAACCCTAAAATTACAAATATTCTCATATAGGGATAAATGGGTTCATTATCACAGAGGAAGAATTTAACACCTATTCTCTGATTCTGACTGTATGAATATCTTGCCAAAAAAACTTCACCTTGCTGCACTATTGAGCCATGTACTGAAGTTCTAGATCATTATAAAAGAATTTAGGTAATTCTTAGAGAAAAAAATATTATTTTCATTAGTATCTTTGCTAGAAAGTTCTCTGTAAATAGATTCTGCAGGGAGATTATAGTTTTGCTTAGGTTTTGTACTTGTTTCACAAAGTTATGGGGAAACAATTTTTCTGTCAAAATATATATATATATAAATAAATATAAAATATATAAAAATAAAAATATATATTATAATAATAAAAATATATATAAATAAAAAAAAATATATATAAAGCTGCTTAGGAAATATTATTTTCCATAAAATAAAGGAAATATACCAGTAAGCTTTACAGAGTTTGAGGTATTTCTAGGCAGGTTGTATGGAGAACACTGATATTGAGTGATGTCCTGATTTGATCTTTATATAATCTTGGCTTAACTTCCTTCTGTAAATTAATACAATACAATATGGAATATTTTCTAGCACTTCCCTTCCTTAATGGATCATATTCTTCTTTTAGATGTTAACACAGACTTTTTCTCTCTGATGTTCAGCTAATTCTGTGACTCTCCTTTGCCTGCAATTAAGATTTTTGTAACTGAATTATTCGACTCTCATAAAATTTTGGACTTTTTAGAAAGGCAGCACACAAAACAACACTCCTACTGTTAAACATGAAACAGGTGTATCACTAATGGAAACCAAACTGGTTTTTATTTGAGCACAATGCATTGATAAGAACTTGATTTTAACCTTCAGACAATAAACCTGCATGATATTTCACAAGGACTACTGTAAATCCTCTAAATCCATATTGTCATGACAAAATGTTAAGCCTTTTAAGAGATGCACTCATATATGTTCATTATCCTTAATGTGATGGTAACATGGTTGCTTTACTAAATTGCAGACACTCAGCTCAGCCCCTCAGTCCTGGCTGTGGTCTGGCAACTCCCTGGCAATAGGGAGACACAGACTCTCCCAGCCTGCCCTGCTTGGTGACCAGGTCCTTGCATTTGTTCCTTCAGAGCTGCCATAGAGGCAGTGATTTAGTTTCCATGTGCTCATGCACACTTCCTTCAGTGTTACTCAGTTTATAAGTCAGCACATGTTCAACTATAATGGAGTAATTACTGCTGGGATACAGACTGAATGAGGCCTGTGCCTAGAATATCTCTTAGCTTTATGGCTATAGCTTGGTTATTCTGAATGGGGGTTAAGGATCTCACTGAGCTAGAAAAACATTGTTAATACCCTGTGAGGTAGGGGCAGCTATACTGTACTTCCCAAGGTTCTTCATTTATTCATATGAAGATTTAAGGTCTTGTTTAAACAGCATAAGATGAGCTGCAGAAGAAAGAAATAGTTACATAGTTCTACTTACTTTCCTGATAAATGCTGCTACTCCAGGGATATATATTTCTTTTTTTCACTTAGAATGGCTCTTGAATAAATGCAATAAGCCTGCTAGACAAAACAGTCCAGTAGTGCTATTTTTCCTCATCTGTTACTCTTCCAGGAGCTTGTCCCTGTCCATGCATCTCTGTGGGTTCTGCTCCATCAGGTGAAAGAGCTCTTAGCCCCTTGGTGCTTTCTTCCTACTCTGTTTCTAGCTGGACTTGAAAATTGCTCCCTCCTCTCAGAATAAATTGCCAGCAAGGGAAGCTGTGTCAGTATGACATATGAAGCTACAGATTTTATCACTGTGCCATCCACTCCAGTAACCAATCACCACCTCAACACTGTGGACTGTCAAACAGTGCATAACCCACCTCCCAATAGCATCAGGTTTGAAACTGGCTCATTGATTCCAGTCATAATAGATACTTCTGGGAGTGTGCATTCCTTGCATTTTTATAATGGGATACCCTACCTACTTAGGGTATTAAGGATTTTCATCCAGGAGTACATCTATTATCTACTATCTCATGAAAGCAAAGAAGTGTTCAAAAGTAGACAGCTCCACTTCACAAAGAAAACAATGAAAACAATATCCAGCATGATGCTGCAAAGATAAAGTAAGAATATTTTAGTGCAGTTCCTTAAAATAATATATTTTTCTGATTGAAATACTGAAAAGTATAATGTACTACCTTTATAATTTTTTTTAAAGATCAAATTTTCCTATAGATCACAGAATCACTGAATCTTAGGAGTTGGAAGGGACCTGAAAAGATCATCTAGTCCAACCCCCCTGCCACAGCAGGATTCCCTAGATGAGGTCAATCTGGACAAAATGCATTCTTAGAAATTATTTTACAGAAATTTTGCTGTTTCAACTCTGCTTGTCTTTTTCAGTGATTTTTTTACTCATTGTTTTGATATTTTATGCTAGTTTTTCTTCCTCTTACAAACAACACTATTTGGCATATGATTTCATCCGAAGAAAAGATTTGGTTGGTGACTAGTATCTTGGAATTTTCTGTAGCACAAGACAAGCTTTTTGTTTTCTGATGCTGCATGTGAGTTTTAAGGACCTCAGAACTATCACTGACCTGACTTTTCATGGAAGACCTAAAGATGACTGTTAATTAGAACAACCAGACTCTCTTGTTACTCTTTCACAAATTAAGAAGTTGGATGATTTTATTAAGACATAGCTGAGGAAATGTAAGACTTCTTCAGAAACTGATGTTAAATACACTTTTTGGTTAGCACTGAATGGCATATGCACTCATGGGCAATTTTTCATACTAATTTCCTGAAAGAGAACAAACATTTGCATAAACAGTTATTTGCACTGACTTATTAACCTTCTTTTTCTAAATAATTCTTGTACAAGCCTATTTCTCACTGCATTATTTTACTGACATATTCTGCATTTTTTTAATCTACACAAATAATGGCTGTAAAGTGGACTTTGAGACAGCAGTATTAAAGGCCACTGATATGCTATAAAGCTCTGTTTATTGGAGTCCACCCTCAAGGGCTTCACAGTAGTTACCCTCACATAAAAAAAATGGTGCACAAGTGAGAAATTAACTTTATGTATTTTGTCATGGCTCTCACTTCTACCAGTTATCACCTGCATACAGCTTTGTATAATTAGTCATTTCAGTAAGGCACATGAGCATTTCCTGAAATACTTATAGAGTAAAATCTATAATGTGTAATAATCCATAGTCATAGTTACACCAGGATGAAAGTATTTATAGCAGGGGAGTGCATTTTTGTTGCCTGTATAGATATATACCTACAGAAGCACATTTGTATAGCTATATTCAAGGGGGGTAGATGGAAGCTTTTTCCTATAGGGGTACAGTCACACTGACACAATTCTAACATCATAGAATGGCTGAGGTTGGGAGGGACCTTAAAGATCATCTAGTTCCAACCCCCCTGCCATGGGCAGGGATGCCACATGCACTAGAGCAGGTCATCCAGGGCCACATCCAGCCTGGCCTTAAAGACTGCCAGGGATGGGGCCTCCACAACCTCTCTGGGCAACCTGTTCCAGTGCTTAACCACCCTTTGGGTAAAGAACCCCCTTCTAATCTGCAGCCTAAATTTCCCCTCCTTCAGGTTGTAGCCATTCCCCTGTGTCCTGTTGCAATCAGACCAGGAGAAAAGTCTCTCTCCTTCTGCCCTATAATCCCCTTTCAGGTACTGAAAGGCTGCTATAAGGTGCCCTCTAAGCCTTCTCCTCTCCAGGCTGAACAACCCCAATTCCTTCAGCCTGTCCTCGTAGGGGAGGTGCTCCAGTCCTTTATATGCAGACTAACAGTGATAACTTTTGCCTGTACAGTGTTTGTAGAATATAAACCTATTTGTAAAGGTCTTGTGGCAACCATTTGGAGAGCAAAGTTAAGCCCTTGATATCTTGTTTGTAAGTAACTGTTGAATACACCAATAGCTGGAAAACATTAAATCAGCCAGAACACAATTATGTGAAAAGGTGGCAGAACAATAAATGTGTCACAGGTTGTGGATTTGGGGCACAACATCACTGGGCTTTTTTTATTAACTCATGTCTAGTTTAACAATCACAAGAGAGGAAAAGAATTTGTACTTTCTGTATTGTGATTAGGGTGACACTTCTGAGTGGACAGTCATATCTGAGCTGATTTTTTGTTACTATTTCCAGCAATGACAGTTGCCTTCAACCAAAAATCTCAGATAGAGTCTGAACTCTACATAAGAAGTCTATCCAAGATATAGCTTTATGTTCAAATGTATTTAACAGAGATATATAGAAAGTTAAACCTTGATCCATGCCATTGCACAGTAATATCACTATTAATTCTCTACTGTTCTAAAGCATAAAACTCCCCCAACCTACCAAGTAAGAGAATAAATAACAAACTTCCTGTCTCTTTATAGATACTTTTTTCATAGGAAGAAATTATATATATTTTGAGAGGCAAATGTAAGCCAGAATTGTATTTTTCTGCCATGTTACTTGTTTGTTTCCAAAATGTAGCTTTTTTTTTTAGCAAGAGTATTTATAAAGTGTATCATCTTAATATTTACCATTAAAAAGCTAGGCAATAAGATTTTTTTTATTGAAATGAAGGGTATCATGCCATATAAAAGCCAATGGTTTGATTGCCATTATAACATACTCATAGTGCTGCTATGCAGAGAGACGTTACTGGAAAGACTCATGTACTTTAAAACTCTAGCTGGATGTGTTTCTGTGTGTCAGTCAAAACAAATGCCCAGACAAAATAGGAAACAGGAAAAGAAACCCCAAACCCTGAGATTCAGCAGAGCTTACCTGACCACTTCTCAGCAGATCTGCTGCTTAGCTGTCCAGTGCCTGTGAGCCCCTGAAACAGTGAGACAGAATAAACTCAATGTAGCCATCACGTAGCCTACTAAATTCACTTTAACTCTTCAAAGGACAAAACATATGCTTCACAAACTATTCAGAAAGAGTTAGCATGCAACTCCAGCTGCAAGAGATTTTGTTCACAAACTGAACAGCAATAGGCCTGTACTTTTATTCTCATCAAAAAAGTAAACCAATCACATTGACAAAAAGCCACCGTAAACAAAAAGACTGTATTTAAAGGATTAGCAGTTTTGGCATCCCTACCATCAAGTCTTCTGGTTTTGGTTTTGGTTTGTTTTTTTTCATCACAATTTAGGTTATGTATTTGTTGTTAGCAAGAGTTGCATTACTATTATTGTTAATTTTAGTTCTGTTTATTGCCTTGAGGGTTATATATTGTAGAATAATTTTGTTGTCTCTAGTTAATGTTAATTAGTTGTTTTAATAGCCTATATACCTATTTGTTATCTTTTGGTAGGTTTACTTTTTTAACTATCAGTAACTTAATAACTGAGAATATTTAACATTACTGTTGCATACTCAAAATTACAGAGTTACTCTTAGTGTTACCTGTTTAACGTTTAGTCATCCTTTGAGTCCTGCGACATATTTCCTTAACAATCATCAGCCATCAAGTCTGCTAGTCTCAAAAGAAATATCAGCCCTCTAAACTGCCTTCAAGGGCGGTGATATTTAGCACTGAAAATTACAAATAAAGTTTTTGAAGTTGAGTACCAACCACTGGGCAGTGACACTGATGATTTGGTTATCAAGACAACTTGTTATATACTACGAAAAATGCAGCCAACGCACTCCTCGGAGTGAAAACAAATAGGTGAATCTATGCAATGCTTACATGTTGAATGGGATATTTAATGTGAGGGGAAACTCAAAGGTTGAAGAACTAGCATTTAGACAGTCTAAGAGTGGTAAGTGGTAATCTTACCTCTTTAAACTCCATTACACTCTCACGAGAGACATGCTAATACAAACAAGTCAATCAGAGTTTGTCTTTAGCAAGATCAAGCTTAGAGGATAGTTTAAAATCCATTTATTGTTCTAAAGCATTTTTCTCCATTAACATCTTATACATTAGTTGATACTAACCATGATTCATGTAACAGTTTAGTTTGTTAACTTTTAAATTATTTAACAACCAGAAGTTATTAATACAACTTTTAAAGGCTTACACAAAAAATCTTAAAGCAGGCTTGGGTTCATTTTTGTAGTTTTTATATAAAAAAACATTTTAGGCATCTCTTGAAGAAGAAATAAAGCAGGCATTTAAAGCTAGAAAACAAGTAATTCCAAATTTAGTTTGTTACAAAAGGTTTCAGCTTTATTGACAAATTATGGCAAACATATTTGACAAAATTATGGTTTCCTATTTAGAGAAGCTTACACATGGAACTTTATGTGATTGTTTTTAACAAATACAGGTTAAAACACTGAACAAATTCAGTTAGCTACATACATAACAGTAGCTGCTTGTTTTCAACCCCATTAAAACAGCATTTAAAATTAAATTTACAAACGGAATATCGAACATCTTCGTCTAAACTAACATATATTAAAAGAGACAGGTTAAAACATCTTATCTACAGCTTGATTCTGTCTGTTTCAAAGAAAAATAGAAGAAAAAAAAAAGGAAAAAAGAAAAGGAACCATATTACAGTCTTTCAGCAACCCTAAACAAAAACTCAGCCTTAGCTAGTATGTAGAGAGACTCAAGATCTGTAACAGCGTCATGCTTTTTAAATTACACACAGCAATGAATACAACCAACAGAACAGCATCTTTGAGTGGTTTCTAGACAATCCTTGCCAGAGGTTTTTTTGTCTCTGGTTTGTTAAGTCCGTGTTATAAAATAATACTAATGCCAAAGTCACTCCAGTGCTATAGGAAATACAAGTAGTACATAGTATAATAACGAGCAGTAATCCCTAGGATAGAAAAGAAATGGACTATTACTTGTCTTGTTGCTGTTTATGTGGAGACCACAGGCTATTAATTGTCTTTGAGATGAGGTTACAGATGAGCAGGACCTTCAATATCTACCATAGGGGTGTTCCCTGTAACCCCCTCTGGCTGACCTTGGAGGTGGTGCCTTTAGGCTGGAACGGGTTGTGGCCCATTCTTCTTGTGCTAAAAACAGAAGAGAGAAAGATGTTCTGTAAATACCTAAACTGGAAGAGAACAAAGTGATGCCACAGCTAATGGCTGTCAAAATTCTCAAGGATTTTGGCTGAAAGAACCATAAAATGAGGATGGTTTTACAAGCCTTTCTTTACTGTCCCACAATAACTTACAGAAAACTAACCTTCTACATCTCCACATAGGCAAACTGTCTAGCTCAGCAGGAAAACAACTTTACACTTCACTTTCAGCAGAGAATGTCTACTGCAGTGGCAGTATAGACAGCCCTGGAAAAATCACTGCACTGGTCTGCTCAGAATTTATTTGTTGCTATAGGTAACTTGACTAAAATTCAGTCTTCACTAGCTTCTCCTTAAATAGTTTGTTCATTTCATTTGGTTATGATGAGCTTAAAATGGCAAGATTCCAGAGTGAAACAGAGGCCTTTGTTTCTCTTCTGCCTCTTGATTAATGTCTCTATTGATAAAAATATTGAATTTCACACAGATGATAGTGATACTGTTGCATAGTATACAAGCACAGAAAGAAATGGATTTTTCTTTTAATATGCATGTGTTGCAGTCCAAGTTCCAAATGAATTTTTGGAGCAAAATGGCTAAATATTAGCTACAAGCATGGAACAATGTGCTGATGTTCCATTTTTGGTTTAGTATTTCCAAGGCCTTTATAATACATCATATTTCACCATCAGTTATCCCACATTTTTAGCCTTAACACTGGAAGAATGTAGTAAATAAGTTTAAAACTCCATCCTATTAGTAGAAACTTGCAAAATTAAAATTTTACCCAACATGGATTGGAACACATACTGTCCATCCATATAGGAAATGGAAGTCACAGTTTCTTTCTCTGACAGGTCAGCAAGTCCTGCTGGCTAAAGGAGAATGAGGTCTCCTGGGCATGGGAGGGAAACTGAACTCTCTTTAAATGTTGCATGGCTGGAAAAGTACAAAAATACTGATATTTAGCAGGAGAAACTCTTGCAGAATACTTGGGGAGCTTCATAGTTGAAGTAGCTATACCATGAACAGAAAGGTGGTAACATACCTACTGGCCTCCTATTGTCCAAACTTCATTTTAAAAAGGAATAAAACCATTGCTGATATTAAGAAAGAATTATTCCTTCTGGCCATTCACCTTTGAAGTTTAAAAATTACTGCTGCCTTTTTAATTTTTTTTTAAAAAATAACATTTAAGACTAAACATTCTCTTTGAATAAATATAACTCATCATATTTGCATTTTTGTTTAGTAGGGGAAAACCATAATATCCCCTTAGAAAATGAGATTACTTGTCATTTTTTTACCCGACTAATTGCAGCTCTACAACCAAAAAAAAAATGACCTATATTCCAAAGATTCCAGGGGTGAGCAGGAAAAAATTTTGACTGAACTGAAGCATTAGAGTTAATGAGCCTGTTGGTTTTCTTTAATGGGCAAGATTTTATTGCTGGTATCTTGGTTTTATTAACAACTGCTGACTTTTTTTGGCCAGTAAGGAAATAATTGCTTGACTCTAGACTGAAATACTGACTAGTTAAAATAGATATCAAAGACTGCTTTTGTAAAAAAGATAATGCTCCACAAAACCTTGAAAATGAAAATATAAAACATAAAAAGCCTGTTAAAATTCTGAAAGCTATTTCTCCTCTGCAAGATGTCTTCTCTGCAACTACATTTCATTATCTCTTTGCCTTGGGGTGTGATGGGAAAGCTTGGGGAGGGAGAATATCAGCTGTAGAGCTAAAGTGAGGCTCAGGTTGACATCTCTGGAGAAGATTTGTTAGCAGATGATCTTGCTATGGAACAAGAAGCATTCCTGCTTTGAGTTTTTGGTGCATTCCATTTATTTTTGTTTTCTTTGAGCTGCTCAGGATGTTTTCTTATCGACTATCAGGGGGTTTATAGTCACATGAAACCAAACTTTACTGTGGAAAGATATTGCCTGGAGGGCTGAAGAAGTAGCAGACAATATGATATAGTCCTAGATCCTCAGGTCTCTCATTGCTCCAGGGAATCAGTTTCCATACAGTGAATTTAAAACCCCTGCCTCTGTAGTATGTTTCATGACACCCTTTAAAAATGGCATTTTGCTGTAAATGTGCTGCAGCTTCAATTACACTTTGCTCAAGTGTCACTGCATTTGCAGAGAGGCCTTGGGGAGAAGTAAGATTTAGATAAAAGGGAGAAGCTTTATTTATATAAATGAAAATGGCTAAAGTAGTAAAAATACTCAGTAAACATACAACACAAAGCCAAAACAATTTCTTGTTCCCTTCCAGTCCCCACCCCCACTTTGGGACTGAAACTCCTTCATATAAAGGTGAAGTGTACAGTCTTCATGGCAGTACTCATACAGTAAAAAATGACTTTATATCACCCATTGGATGAAGTAATTTTTTCTTGACTATCAGTGTTCTTAAAGTAAATTGCTGCTGTGGCTTTACCAGCTCCTGATACAGAACAAGAAGAGAAATGTAATTTGTGGTACAATTCTCTCTTTTTTTCCTAGTAATATGGTGGGCCTATTTGCTTGATTTCAAGCTATAACAAGGAAGGATGATGGTCATAACCAATTTATATCTATTTGTTAACACCACCATAACAATGGAGGATGGTTGACAGCTAATAGCTCTTACTGATATTGCATGATAGACCCTACTGCATTAAAAAGTGAATCCACAGCCAAAATATAAGTGAAGGTTTGGGGATTACAGCCTCCAACTGAGAAAATACTGGCCTCTACCACTCACAGAGCAGGAAAAGATTATATATTTATTTTGGAGAAAGCAAGATGATATGGAACAGCACTATAAAGAGTCTCTGAACCATACAATGCCAATAAATTACAAGATGCAGGCATACCAATAAATGAGATTATTAGTGTTTTTTTCCTACTGGGATTTTTAATGAAGAACAATATATCTGAATGTTGCTAATTAAAGGTTCCTTGATGTGCAAAGTTACTCTTTCACATCTCAGTTTCAATACTCCAAGGATATCTTTTTTCTACCAGCATCAAGGGGAGCTTTGTGTTCAGGAATGTCTTAAAGGACTGAAGACATATAAACTACCTCAGTAGTCACACAGAGGTTTGGGTAGCTCGATGGATAGCAGAAGGGTCAAAAGACCCTTGTGCCTTTTGGATTCCTAGACAGAGTTTCATTGTGTTTCTGAACATATGAGAACAGTGGAGCATAGTCTTCCCCTGGGAGACTGTGGCAAAATGGAAAAGAAAGAGAGGCTGGGCATATTTTATTTTACTAAAGAGATGTGCTAATGAAGTTGAAACTGAGAGGGATTTCAGGTGAAGAGCAGGTAAGAACTGTAGCCTTAGAGAAAGGTAATTGGGAGAACTGATAGCAAGTCTGTGAACCAGCAAGTCCAAGAGACACAGGGATGTGCAGGGCTGATTTAATGCTGATTCCTTTTCCTTCTGACTCCTACACTAAGAAACCCTGTGGGCTCTGATGTCCCTGCTCCCTTGCTGATGTCCTGCCTACCATCCAGTCCTTCTCCTCTAGCAGGCTCCTGTCACCTCCTATCCTTTTCACTTCTGACTGGCCCTAATGCTATCAGATGTCAAAGACTGAAAAGGAACCTCTACAGGCAGTTTAATTCCTCTTTTTTTTGCAGGAATTTGGTGTTATCAGAAACTTGCAACCTCTCTCAGACACTGCCATTCTTTGCTAGGAAGAAATACTAAATACTGGACATTTTGCTTTCAGAAACTAAAAGCATAAGCTATGGCAGTGTGATGGAAACATAAGAGAGTTTATAGCTGAGGAATCTGAGTGTGCCTGGGCATGAGGATTGCTTTGGGTACAGGAACAAAGTGTTGTAGCAAATTTTTTGGTGACTATTTTGATAACAAATACAAAGTCATGGGCACAGCCCTTTTAATTATACTGGACACATCTTTCAACTGCTGCATGATCTCTGGGAATCAATATTTGGGGCTCACCTTTAGGAGACATAAATTAATTGTTATTATCATGGGCAATTAGTATCCTTGGTTTATGATTGATTGAAACTATGTTAGTATTTTTGCACTGCTTTTTACAAGTCAGATTGAGACTTAGTTTCTGTGTTCTTTCCAGTATTTATTTACAGACATTACTGATATATTAGCTGAGACTGATTTTAAACATCATGATTTGATCAACTGCTAGCTGACTCTGCAGGCCTGATCTACTGTTTAAATACAGAATTTAAGTTAGATTTTTTCATTACCAGAGAGTCAAAATGAAAAAAAGATCATAGCTTTTTTAACACCTGAAATTCCTTTGAATGTGGGGGGTCACTAGATGGTACAATTTATAATGCAGAGATATATATATGAAGCCATTTCTGTCTTACTATTTTACCTAGGTAGTATTTAAAGCACAGAAAAGTTCATAGTGGTCCATCTAGCCCACAGTTCTACCCCAAGCACTGGATATCATCACATGTTTAAATGTCTTCTAGTACAAGACTCAAGAAAAGCAGATATTCAGAGCACTTCTACTCTTCAGTCAGCATTCTGCAACATTCTAATGGAATTTTCCAGCATAAATAAAATTCTATTACAAATGCATAGAGGGCAACAATACAAGCAATTAACATATTAACAGATGCTTAAAGATAAAAAATTACACAGTAACAGCATGTGATTTGCATATGAATATGCTATTTACTAATAATTTCATATTTAAATTCATTGCTTCTTTCTGGTAATAAAGACCTGATCACTTCTTGCTCCTGGTAACTTATTTAACATCTGAATATTGCCCATAACTTTGGGGCACAATGTTACTTCTCCCTGGTCAATTATTTTGAGACAGGTGGCCAGGAAGAGACAAAAAGAGTTATTCTGTTAAGATAGTTAAGATATAAACAACAGCAATTAAGAAAACAGTTCAATTTGATTTGCCATTTAGCTTTCAGTGCTATCAGAAATATAGAAGCTGCTTTTAATTCAGAATAAAATCATTTTCTTTCCTATGAAGAA
Organism: Galbula dea; assembly: GCA_013399015.1. NCBI lineage: Eukaryota > Metazoa > Chordata > Aves > Piciformes > Galbulidae > Galbula > Galbula dea. The sequence continues at coordinate 243,450 of VWZX01007822.1, forward strand.
AAAAATCTCCATGTTCTTTGCAAAGTCATTATACTGTATATGTTTGGAGAGAGCACACTGCACTAGGGGTGGAGTGTAAGTGGAATTCAGCAACTGTGATGACTAGCTCTACTCTTTCTTTACTCAGTGACCTTGGATAATTGTTTCAGATTTTGTGGTATGGCTTCTTCACTGGTAGAATGAGACAGGAATACCTACCTCCCTGAGGTGCTCTGAGATGTAATGAAGTGCCTGAGGAGTTAAGAGAAAAGTGCAATAGTTGTGCTGAGCAGAAGACCTAACAGAAATCAGACACCTGACCTTAAAATGAGAATGCTGAAAATTAGAATGATTTTCTATGGATACTGCAATTTGTGCTGTCTTCCCAGTAAGTCTCCAAACTTCTCTGTCTATGACAAGAAGCTTTGAAGACAAGGCTTGGTGGGGCCCTGGGCAACCTGATCTAGTGGATGGTGTCCCTGCCAGGCAGGGGGGTTGGAACTGGATGATCTTTGAGGTCCCTTCCAACTCTGACCATTCTATGATGGATGGAGACAAAGTCCTAAGCAATGGAGAATTTGCCCTATAAAAGCTAATGACTAAAGTTCAACTAATATTGACTATGTGAGAATTTCACCCCATAAATCCACAGAGAAAAGACAGTTGCACTTTTCTTGTTTCACAGTTGGACAAGTATCTTTTATGTTGGGCAAAAAATCAAGAGTAAGTTTTGTTTTGTTTAAAAGAGAGTGTCTATTAGTATTTACTCTCCTACTCTCTTTCTGCTTCTCTGCAAAGTCTGCAACATACACAGGATATTCTGACTTTATAGCTATGCATTGTATAAGGCTGTGAGAAGAACAGCTGAAGTGGCCATCTTTCAAGTCACAGATGGTACTTTTCTTATTTGAAATGTGGAATCTTGTCAGAAGACAACAAATGTTTTCAAAAGACAGGATCAAACCCACTATGCTTACTTACACCATGCTAAATGCCACTTATTTTACTAAATCTACTTCATATGCAAGTTATATGGCTTAGAAACTAGAAATTTTAGGAAAACCTTGTACTTTAATGGTCTACTTTCTGAACCTGGCTGTAATTTTTCAAGAGCTATTGTCTCTCTCTCTTGATGAGGGCTAATAAATTAGACTGCATGGGTAGCCCAAATCTAAGCACAGAAATCCTCCAACTGACTTGTCACTGGAACAGATGAGCCAGCTCTCCCTGAGGGTTAGGTGATGTCAGCAAGAGAAGGAGTAATGACTCCTGGAAGAAATAATTCCTTCCAAAGCTTCAGCTACTTTTGCAGTGAACATCTGCCTCAGACAGATAAAGGAGCAGCAGCAGAGTACACAGGTATCTAGTTTTGGAAACTGCAACACATGGAGGAGACTGACTATTAGGAGGGTTTCTGTGAGTTGAGTGTGCATGGGACAAAGTGGAGGGAGTTTTATTTTTCTCTTATTTTCAGTAGAAATCAATTTTGTACTACTTTATGGTAATAGAACATGAAATATGCAGTGATAAGCTGTGTCTGCAGTTTAGATAGATGGTCAACACTACATGCACATCAGTATTAATGGCCTTTAGTCTTAGATTCTTCAGCTCTGTGGTTCCCACAGTGAAAGGCAGTAAAATTACCATTTCAAATATTACACAGGAAAGTTTTGCATGATTTACTTATTCTTATTCTGTCACAGAAAGTTATTTACAATTCAGGAGTAATAGAGGAAGCACAGGTAGCTATAAATTAAATGGACTCTCTTTTTTTAGGTGTAGATGTGAATTTCCTCTCAGTGTTGTAGCATATAACTGAAGTCTGAAAGTTTTAGGATATACAGTTGGTTAGGAGAATGTGACAGGTTAAAATATGGAAGTTTCTAAAGAATTATAGCCTAATTAAAACACTGGTTTGACAAAGCAGCAATGCCTTTAGTATCATCCCCACAGTAGCTGTCACAGCTGGATTCAAGATGTGCTCCTTTTCCTGCAAACTTTCAAGATCTTGCTGTTATGACAATCTTGGGGGTGAATACTACTTGGAAGAGAGCTGAGGGGATTCCTTCAGTAAAAGAATTGGTAAAATTTTGCAGAAAATCAAGGAAATGCTTTTGACAGTTCATTCAGTTTCACAGAGCAGGGACTGGATCTCTGATAAGTGGAGGAATGACTGGAATATAAGATTAAAAGGACTTACCAACAAACAGCTGGCAGTGCATCCTCTGGTTTTGTTGCAAACTGATAGCCATGCACTTTTAACCCACTCAGTGATGTGAAAGAGGATACATGGAAACAGGAACACACACACATGGGTAGGAAATCTGCTTCAACAGAGCACTCCTGGACCTAGGCTATTGTAGAAGCATCCAGCATGTGCTAACCTGCCTGCCAGATGCTCTGTTGAGGCAGAGCAGAAAAACTCTACCACACTGACATAATCTGTGTCCTGTTGCCTCTTAGATACCCAAACAATGCTCAAAGATTTAGAAACCAAAGGAAGGTCTCTTTAGTATGGTGTCAGTGGTGTTTCCTATCAGATACCAAATGTATAGGCTCAGGTGACAAAATGAACAATCAGTGCACATTAGTAAAGGCTTTATTAATTAGTGTTAAGAACCTTCCTCACATGCTGTGTGAAGTCAAACATTGTAATGAGGAGAAGCAGACCTATGTCTTACATCTGCATGTTACCTGCTTATTTAAGCACTTGATCTCCTGCATTTGAAGACTTAAATTGGACAAGGCTAGAAAAGAACAGGGTAGGAAACCCTTAGCACCCTGAGGATAATGAATATTGTGACCAGTGACCTACAATACCAAAGTTATTACTAAAAGTGAGGAAGGAACTTGGACTTAACAGCTGAACAAGCTTTACCTTCACCTGCAGAGCAAGTCCTAAGAAGTGCTTCTACAAAATGTACCAGTATTTTTCTCTATACATTGCAGCATGGCTTTATCTGGCTTTGTCACTGCCACAGATTAATCCATACAGGGTTTGTTTCACACTAGGATGGCAGTTAGCTGATTTTCTCCATGAAATTAGCATGTTTATAGCTTATAATGAAGTATGAGAATTTATGTCTCCTAAAGTAACATCTCTTCAATTAACCTGTTTATCAGAATTCCTTAAGTTTGAACCCTCCATACACTCTTTCTGCCTTGAATTTCATCTTTATACATTTATCTTTACTTTGTCTTGTGCAGCAGAAACTATCACTGTTATTCTAAAAAAAGATTACTAGAGAATACACTCTTCAGGATAAACAAAACATAAACAAGATAATAACAAAATAGTGGAATATTGCTGCACATTTTTAGTTGCTAGCCTTATAAAGAATTTGTTTTTCAAAATGCTGTCTGTGTAGACCTTTATCACAGCTGCAAAGTTCTCATACTGAGTGACTGGCAGGGAATTATTCATGATATAGTCTGTTAAAACATTGTGGCAGCATTTCATAACTGAAATTATGTCTTACAATGAAAGGAGTTCTACCAAACAGTTACACTTTCCAATTTTAGTTAAAGATGGAATTACCTCGAATGCCAGTTGTTTACAAGTGAACACTTAATGCTAAACTGGAGTAGAATATGCACAACAAAATATGGTAATTAGAGCAAGGGCATTGCATGCAGTAAGCATGCCTTGCAAGCTTTGCCTGAATAGCAGGAACAGGAATGTGAGTGAAGTTCACTTCTGCCTTCCCTCTCTGTGTAGGTGACAAGGTACAGATTAACCTTCCTATCTCTCACCTAAAGCCTTTGGCAGATAGTGTTATTCTAATCTATTTGTGGCAGATTTGGAGTTTATAGACTTTAACCCTCTCTCTTCACCATCTACCTAAGGTTTTTGCTTCTTTTTGGTAGTCCATGTGTACTGGCCTTCCAGATACTGCAGTTCAGGACCCAGTATAAAAACATAAATCACCATTCTTGTCAGGTAATACAGCAGGCAGTAGATGCACCAGGCTATGAACTATAGCCTCTGGCAAGAGGGGCACTCTTCCTTTGCTCCATCTTCTCTATGGCAGTTTCAAGCCTCTGGAGGCAGAGGCAGGAGCCTCTTCAGCCTCTGCAGCAGAAACTGGCAGAGTTTGCCTGCTAGAATTCTCAGCCACTGGAAGAACTCAGACAGAAACAGTAGCTGATAAATAAAACCTTGTGTGCTCTGATCAGAGGAAGGAAGAAGAAAGATTTAGATGAAACAACTGAGAGGCAGGTTGGATATTATCCATATAGATGATAAGGTATTGGATGTGCCTTGCTAGCAAGTCATGCTATCTGTTGTTTTTCTGAAGGGGCCTAACACAGCACAACACTTCTACTAAGAATTTCTGTTCCTCTGAAAAACAGAGAAAAGGAGAAAGAAATGAGAATGTGAACAGCTTCCAAAGGGCTTTTCCTTTGCAGTGGACCTGTCCAGTGAACATGCTTTCTGGCCTTGGGCATGACATCACCTGAGAGCAGGAAAGGCTCTTAGTTACTGAATTTTTAGTTGTACATTTTATCCTAATCGATTTATAAGACAAATCACTAATGTTTTCACTAGATATCTCCACAGATGACAACAGTGTCAGAAGGGAAAGCACAAAATGATTAAAGTATAATGAGAGCAATGGATGTTAGCTTTCTGTTCATAAATAAATTCAATTTCAAACCTTCTAAAACAGAAGCATCAAGTGAAAATGGCACTGTCAGTTTAGACTCCTAGATTTAAATTCCTATCAGCAGAGATCAAGATCTTCAGTGACACAAATACCATAAATGTTTACTGAGTGTGATTAGAGGTGAGGTTGCTTTACATTTTTCCAAATTGTAGAGTGCTTTAAGTGACTGGCATTTTAGTTTTAAAGTGCCTGCTGAAGATATTTTTCATCACTGCCATGAGGAAGTCTATAAGGGATATGTCCACAGGAAGATTTTCAGGGGTAAATCCAGATTTATATTCCTCAGCAGTAGCTGAATAATCCATATCCTATCAAAAATTTGTAGGAATCTCATAATTCCTTAGTAGATTATTTCCAGGTGCCCAGAGGCTGCTGCAGGGAATGCTTTGAAATGTCTCTACTTTGATCCTTCTGAGAGAGTAGGTGGCAAGCATATCAAATCAGAGTAGAGTATAAGTGGGTTCTGTGCTATGAATTTTCATTTATGGATCATCTCTAAGTCACAGGAAATAGTGGGATTTTTACATATATCACTCTCAGCTGACACTTCTACTGTCTTGGGAGGTTCCTTGGTTGGGTTTGGAGGGGATTGTTTTCTCAGAAACCTTCACATCAGAAACTGAACCAGGAGTCAAGGCAGTTAACTAAGTTGTGGGTTTTACAGAGGTGAATAGAGTGTAGAAGAATTTAAAGTTAGGTGAGGAAGAGAAGGGTGGCACTAAGAATGCTTACTGGCTGGGCAGGAGGCACTGAAAAAGTCAGATACAGAGAGAACATATGTACCATGAATTCAGAAAGAGAGGAAGTTAAGCAAATATTCCATAGCACCATATACCCAGATTACCTCCTCAGGTAAGGAGGAATTTTATGCATAGGTTTCCAGAGCACAGAACTAGCAAATTTACTCATCTGCTAAAGCAAGAGAAACAAAAAGAGCACAAACACATGTAAATGTGTCTGATTTGAGAAAGTAGAAAATCACAGTTTGGAATATTATTCCATTTTTAAGCTTATTCCATGTTCCTGGTAAAAGAACTTCAGAGCTTTGTATTCAAATGCCAGCTCAGAAAACAGCTTAATGAAAAAAGCAAACCCACAATTATCAACCATGTATTTTAAGACAAGTTTAGTAAAGTAAACCTAGGCATTTTCAGTTTGTTTCAGCTGTTGAAAACAACAAAAAAACCCCACCAAACTTCATACAGAGCATAAATTTAGTCAGAGCCCACTGTCTGAACCCTTTGTAATTAGTCCATTCCAAAGCCCTGCTGGGAAAACAAATAATATTCTTCTACTTTCACAAGTAAGAGTTAGGAGAAAGAGCACATTACTTTAAATGTTAGTTAAGAGCACATTACTTTAAATGTCTAGTTAAAAGCTAAAGAGTAACTGGGTAATTCTAACTGCTGAGCTCAGACTCTGCCTTTCTGTTTTTTCTCCATTTGGGGGAAAAGGTGGATATTGGATTTGCAGACAGAAGGAAAGGTCTTTCACTGCTGGTGTTAAAAAAGTACATACAAAGAAGAAAGAAAACAAAGGGTAACCAAACTGCATGCATTCATATGGATAAGTTGTTACTATTATTACTTTTCCAGCACTGAACATGTGCTTGAGTGCACATTGTATTATCCAAATTTATGGTGTGTACTGAGTATACAAAACCTTATTCTGATTATGCAATGCCATCATTTTGGCAGTGTCTCAGTAATGTCTTGTGATTTCTGTACGAATACAAAGGGAACTGCAACTTTGCATTAAGTGACATTTGCTTCACAACTGCATGAATAATAATAATAATAATTCCCTCAAGCATCAATCCCTATATAATGCCTTACTGTAACTTTTACTTGCAGCATCATTTCCAGCAGCTCTCACTCTCACAACGCTTTGGAAGTCACCATGTAAACTTACAATAGTTTAGTAGTAGTAGTAAATCAAGCATGACATCTCTGCTGAACATACTAGGGTCAGTCTTTAAGCTGACAATAGTCAGCTTTGCTCCATTATGTCACTGAAAATGTCAGTGAGATTCACTGTGCCATCTGATGGTAACTGATAGGAAAAGATGGACTAGATTCTAATTAGTTATCAGAACACATCACTAACATCAAACAGACCTAGAAAATTCTCTGTACATATTGGAGCTACATTTTCTTTTCCTCTCATGCCCTCAGTTCCCATAAAGTAGAACTATTTCAGCTCAGACACAGGTTCCCTCTCTTGTACTAACTCATGTGGCAGCAGGGGGTCCCATGATGATATAGCACCCTCTCCTTCCACTTTGATTAAGTCTGTATTTCAAAACCTCACAAAATTTGCTGGTTGAAGTGATGCACATGACAGTAGGAGATGCATAGGATTGGCACACCAAGGAGACTGAAACTTAAGACTGTGAAATCTCTTCAGGCACTAATCACAATATGTCAGTGTTGCTGTTAAATTGATCTGTGACTGTGATTAATTGGCTTTGTAATTTTGATCCAAATCGATCTGTCCAATTTTCTGCCCCTACTTGATGAAGTCAAACCTCACCCTAAAGTAACACAAATCCATTTTGTTTGGGTTTTGTTAAAGTAGAGAAAGAAAGAAAAGTATGTGGAAGTAATTTTGGAGTCAGTGACAGATGTTTTGCTTTTGATTTCACACTTTGGCTGAAGATAAAACAGACCTTACCGTAGCTGTCATAAGCCTCCTCGCTCGTCCCATGACTGTAGTCATAATATTCAGGCACACTGTAACAGATTCAGATAGCCACGTCACTATTGTCACAGGTAACCCACCCAAACCAAAAACAGAGCACAGAAAATATGTCTTAACACCTTTACATGATAGCATAGTCCAGTTAGTTCAAAGGATATTGAACATTTAAAAGATAGGAAGGAAAAATGTACTAGTGACAGTAAGAGCTATTATACATCACATTTCCTGTCTACTGAGCACAAAACAAATTTGCTCCTAAATATGTAAAACTAGGAGATGTGACAAACCCTGCCAGAAAAACTATTTGCAACAATAAAGTCTGATAAAAGACAATCCACTTTATTATTTATTATTATTAAACTGCACAGAGGGGTGTTAATCACATTTGTCAGTAATTCCAAACTTTTATGTGGTATCAAAGACAGCATAAATTGCTTTCCCCAAAGCTGACTGTGTGGAACCTGTAAACTACTTATCTTTACCAAAAGCCCTGAGAAGGTGTTCAGCTTTGCTCCTGAATTTTAATATATTTCTACTGCTTTTAGACAGAAACCTGATTCTCCAGCATCTTCTTCCTTTTGTAGGAACCCCATGGAAAACATGTGGACACCCACAGAAAGTTTTATACCTTAATCAATAGGATGCACATTGAAAGCAGCAAGGGTCAAAGAGTGGAAAATCAGATTTCTAGAGTCTCAAGCTCACTTTTTCACTGCTTTCTGTTAATTGCAAAAATTTAGGTGTGGTCATATTAGTATATTATTGAAAGATTTCAGATCAGTTGCATCCTGGTAATCAACAATCCCCTGCTATTACCTGCAGTGGAGACTCAGGAAATTTGACCTCTAAGACATAATAAAATGGCAATGGAATTATTCACACTTTTGCTTGACTGCTTGTATTATTTACAGTTTGCACTTTGTTGTTGGTACCTGGTACCAAATTCAAGATCTGATTACTGCTGTTGTCAGGTACCACACAGACATAGCAAAAACCAGTCTGTGCCCAGCAAAACTCACAAATGCCAAGAATTCTACAGTATTGTATTTCTTCTATCTGCAGTGAACCAAACAGAAAATGTTAATACTTTCCCTGTTGTTAATTCTTTTGTTGTCACTTTTGTTTCTTTTTCCTTGGACACTCTGTGAGATAGAGTATTGCAAAATGAACAAAAGCAGGCAATCAGCTCATTATTGCATTATTCATAACATTATTGCTCAGGCAATTTTCCATATTGGATTATTGTTATTAGTTTATACTTGAAGTAGAAGCTTAGTTGACACTGCAGTGTAAGTAAAAATATTTCACAAATGCAATAGTGGTAAACAAGTCATCTGTAACAATTATTTTCTTAAACTAATTTTGAGTTCTTTGTTCACAAACTGCCTGTAATCAGATTCTTAATTTCTTGAACTTAATAGCTGTCCATAAATATTCTTGGAATAAGTCATACACTTGAGAGCACTGACTGTCTGTGTCTGATAGCTGACAGTCAAGCTGTTTTCATTTGGGACACATCATCCCTTGACTGCCTAGGCACAGCTCACATAGTCAGGTTTTAGCTACAAACATCTGTGTTTGTTTTCTTTTGTGTGGGGTTTTTTTTTGTTTTGCTTTGGTTTGGGTTTTTGCTTTTTAATTGTAAATGCAACTATAATTGCTCTGCATTCATTTAGTAATTTATCCTGAAGTCATCCATGTAAGTGGGTAGCACACTAACTTCAGTATCTCAGGCAGATGAAATTCATTTACTAAAGCAGCTGCAGAAAGTGAACATAGAAGTGACATGAATGAAAATGAAGTTAATACTTCTAAGGATTTTTCCCAATGCCACCTGAGCTCTAGAGAACATAGTCACCACAGAGCATTACCTCCCAGGATAACAGGGGCCATCAAGTTGCTTGAAAATTAACTACCTAAATAAAGACACACTCCTAATAAAGTGGGCAAGAAGCACATCTTTTATTTGTTGAACACACTATGCATTGTGTACTATTTTGCAATAATTCTAGTAGCCAGTTTAATAACAGGACATGATTGTGTCAGGTGAACTAGAGCACTGGCAGCATCAGGGTTAAATCATTTATCCAGGCATATCTACAGAGATCACAGTTTAGTCCTAAGAAATGACTTGCAATATTCAGATGAGAGACAGGACATCCCACCCAGATCTGGCAGATAGCCACATAGAATCATAGAATTATCAGGATTGGAAGGGACCTTAGAGGTCATCTAGTCCAACCCCCTACAGTGAGTAGGCAATCTCCAACTAAACCAGGTTGCCAAGCACCCTGTCCAGCCTCGCCTTGAACACCTCCAGGGACGGGGCCTCAACCACCTCCCTGGGCAACCTGTTCCAGTGTTCCACTACCCTTATGGGAAGGAACTTTTTCCTAATATCCAATCTAAATCTACTCTTCTCTAATTTAAAGCCATTACCCCTTGTCCTTTCACTACAGGCCATTGTAAACAGGCCCTCCCCAGCCTTTCTGTATGACCCCTATGAAATATCTTGTGTAAGACAATTGAAGCAGCAGCATTTTGGCACACTACCTGCTCTTCTGGAGAGAGGAGGGTGTTGGGCTAGGGAGTGGAGTTACAGAAGGACCCCCACAATTCTCCTCTTTTCTCAGAAGAGGCTAATACTTCTTCCTAATACATTCTACAAAACAAAGTGTCTGCATCCAGAGGTCAGCTTTAAAAGGAGTGCATGTGGGACCCAATCCAAAGGTCAATAAGTATCCACTGCAGTCCTGCTTGCAGTAGTCACTGAGTAGAGCCTTGAGCTATTAGCATCACTATAACATCCAGCACAATGCAAGGCCTGTAACAGCACATAAAAATTCATTGCTAGGTTATTGCTCTTGTATGTTTTTATTAGAGATGATCATAGAGAATAAGAACATAAGATAAAAATCCAGCATGGTGAACATTCCCAACTGAAACACATTATAAACAGACTACAAAGTTAACACAGAAACTACTAAACCAAGAAACAAGCTGTATTGCAACAGCTAGCATATTTGATGCCTGTGAGCACAGTACTTACATTCTGAAAACAGGTAATTCCTAGCACAATACATGACTGTGATCTAAGTTGTTCAGCTTTGTTTCCTGGAATAATACATATTTTTCACAGATTTGAGCCAAAATGGTATTTCAAATTCCTTGCTAACTCATATTAGGATGTGTTTTAAACAAGACTTGAGTGAAGAAAATATTTTTCTTTATATGAAACACCTGATTGAAACTCAAATTTTGAGAGCTAGGCTGCTTATCCATTAGTCTGCTCTACTTTAAACCTTTCTGAATGCTCTCTATAATCTATTACATGCATTTATGTGTAAACATTTTCCTCTGTTTTTTTTTTAGCAAAGTGAAGAATGAATGATAATGATAAAAAATGGGTGATAGAATATGGCTTTATATGCAAAAGGTCTTCTTTTTAATTACTGAACTCCAGTTCATTTGCATTATGACCAACTGTGGAAGGAAACAATCAGCAAGTGCATTTAGCATAAATAAAACTTGTTTATAGAATTTTCAAGTTCTCAGACTGTTCCTGGAAAATATGGTGATCATGAGCTCTAGGAACCTCAGGCTCTCTTGGCAGGGCTAATTGGAAACAAGGCCATTATCTGTCATTAGCATTCATTACTTTCAAGCAATGTGAAGTGTAATTTACTACATGTAAATGAGTGTAATTTAAGTACATGCACCCACCTGAAAGCAGGATGCAATACATTTTATAAAGAAGATTAACTCATTACCAACTTATCAACTTTTCCTCCTAAATTGTCAAGGCACTGTACTATACTTTCAGCACCAGACTTCTGAAACACAGAGATCTTGATGTACTATGACTCAGATTTTAGTAACCTTCTACATGTACCACTCCTGGAAGAACTGATATCCATGGGACTATGCAGCTTACAACTAGTTTAATTAGTTTTACAACTCAAATGGCTTGCAATCTAAGAAGTTCTTCTGTAATTCTTTATCTATATGAAACTGTTGCAACAAAGATGCCTGATTCTGTCCTCATTGCTATTTCATAGGCAACAAGATTAATAATAGATTAACAGATATACTGTTAATCTTCAGAATCATAACCTATTTATGCTTATTTTTAACTTACCTTCTGGGTTTGGTGAGTGCATTTGAACCTGCTATTTTTAAAGACTTAGGATCAAAGTTTCCATAAACTTGTGATGTCTTCTTCTCATAAAGATAAAGGCAGATCTGTTCCCCCAAAAAGACCACAAAAGATGTTCTTTTTCTGAGAGATAATAGCCCCCTGAGGTGCCTTCCAATGTGAGCTATCTGGTGCTGCTATGATATGAGAAAGGCTCAAATACAGAGACTATGTATCTAAACAGCAACCTTAAAAGCCAACAGAGGCTGTTCACCTCTCATTAGCAGGGACTTGCTCAAATCAACATTAGCTAAGCAAAAATGAATTCTACTTTGACTGTGTCAACACCCATGGGAAACCATGCAGCTTGGTACCCTAAAGGCTATAGAGAATGCTGCTTTAAGATAGCTTAAGCAGAGAACCACAAACAACAGAGTTAAGATTGAAGCTGTAAAATCCTGACTCTTGGGTCAACAAGCCACCTAGGGGAAGGGTGATGTGGACTGCTCAGAGATCAATGGTGTTAGGTACAAGAAACCACAACATGAATGAATAGACTCCATTAGCCTTTGACCAATCTCTTCCTGCACCTGCAGGAAGCTACTGGCAAGAGACCCTGGGCTAACAATATTACCATCTGCTTCCCTGGATGCTCTTACAGTTTCTGTAATATAAGGCAGCAGAATACTGCAAGAACCAAAGGACTTGAGTACTTCTGGTTCACTCAGGTCTTTGGGGTTTTTTTGGGTTTTTTTTTTCTTCCTTTCTCTCTTTTTGTTCTTTCCTTTTACTTGCTGAAGGATGCATCTACATCTTATTCTCTAATCATGGAGCACAAAATGTGGTTGCAGACACACAATGGACCCACTAAAGCAAAATCTGAAAGGCACAAGAAAAGGTTCATCTTCTTTAAACACTGCTAACAACTGAACCTGTATGGGTGAAGTGTCTTCTGTAGTGCATTCTGAAAGATCCTAAGAGACTGAAAGACCCATTGAGATAGATTAAACACATTATTTTGTTCTGTAAAGACATTATTATATCTTAATTTTCTTTCTTAATGGTTGTACTTTTTAACCTGGAAAGAATATTCTAGAATATTGGAGACATTTTTTATCAGAAAATGTTTGGAAAAGAGCTAGTTACAGAATCACAGAATGTTAGGAGTTGGAAGGGACCTCGAAAGATCATCTAGTCCAACCCCCCTGCCACAGCTGGATTCCCTGCACCAGGTCACACAGAAACATGACCAGATGGGTTTTGAATACTTCCAGAGAAGGAGACTCAATTTAGAAAAGTGGTTTTTGATCAGTCTTGGAGTTATAACTTAGCCATTAGATAATAAACAGGCTTCTTTTGTGGAATACTTGAATTGGTCCAGACTAGTGATTCAGCTGATGCCACTGAAGTTCCACACTTCAGATTCATAACCAAACTGATGAAAAATTTCCATGCTAGCTTTTGAAGAAGTAGAAATAACTCCTGAGAGGCTTCCCTCTCTGTGCTGTGGCACCCAACAATGTGAGAATGAACCAATAGTGTGCTTTAGGATCAGCAATCTTTGAAGAGGGTTTCCTGGCCTTTGTCAGCTTGCTATCAGCATTTACACTTAAGACAGATACACAGAATCACAGAATCATTAGGGTTGGAAAGGAGCCTCAAGATCATCTAGTCCAACCGATAGCCCTACACTACTCTTACCCCTAAATCATTCCCTGAAGAAACACATCTAGCCTCTTCTTAAAAACCTCCAGGGATGGTGGTGACTCCACCACCTCCCTGGGCAGCCTATTCCAATACCTAACCACTCTTTCAGGAAAGAAATTCTTCCTAATATCTAATCTAAACCTACCCTGGCTCAGCTTAAGCCCATTCCCTCTAGCACTCCTTATAGATATAGGGGTTAGCTTTAGACAACACATTCTTGAGACAAGCTAACACCTAGGAGAATTCACAAGGATCTCTAGAGGTGGGATTGAATATTTAAGACAGTTCTCATTCTTTTTCACTTCCTCAAATAGATCTTTTGAGGTCTTGGTCTCCTATCTCCCATTATCTCCCCCTTTCTCAATATACCTTCTGTTGTGTAATCCTCAGAGTTTACTACTTTCAACCCTGATAATTGATACAATCTCATACTAAGCTCCCATGCTAACAGGATCCTGTCTGACACTACTGCAGTTGTTTCTCCCTCCTACAGCAGGGAGCAAGCAGGATTGAACACATAGCTGGCCAGGAAAGAAAAGCTATTTACACAAAGCTTGGAAGACATGTGAGCAACATTTGCACTCACATGAACTGCAATATATGCAATTTTGAGAACATACAAATTCATAACATTTCATAGTGGAAATATGTGAATCAAGAAATGATGCTGCTAGGGATCTGAAACCTACTGGGACTCAACAGCATTATATCTACAGGAAAGATGAGAAGTCTTTTGAATATAGGAAAGTCTTGTAGGGTTCAGCCTTAAATGAAAAATATAGTCCTTTACTGAATAGTCTTTAGAACTAATAGAATAATGCAGTGAACATTTTAGTGGATAGTCTCCTTTTCTTTCTGAAAGCTCAAGTTTGATTATAGGTAATATTTTTAACACAGAAGAATGTCTCCATTACAATATTTCCTGGATTTATTTAGTAGCTTATAACAGGCCTGAAGTTAAACTAGCTCTCTTCTATCTGCAGCAGTTTCCTATGTTTGATTCCATGCTATTGCAAATCTGAATTAAAGAATAAAATAAATAATGAAGAGAGCAGAATTACACAAGCACAGCAGTGGTGAGCCATCATAATTGCAAGATGGCTTTGGGTTCTGAACTTGTTTCAAACTCTGAACTAGAAACCAGTCTGACATTTATTTGCTACAATCACAGACACATGGGGATTTCTACTCAAGTATTCAACATTCCACTGTACTTTTAGCATAGACACAGACTTATGACTTCAGAATAGAATACAAAATGTCTGCAGAAATTCATATTTGCAAAGGGAATGATGCCCAGTGTTAGAAAGAAAACTTTTCTCTACTTCAGAGTAAAGAAATTTGATTCTATTTTGCTCATTGAACCAAATAAATGAGAAGTGGCATTTGAAAACAGTTTTTGATGATAAATGCCTTAAGTGGACTGCTGTGAAGATACATAAAATGTCATATTCTAGGCTTCCTGGCTTGATTGATTTCAACCAGTTGGAAAGAAAATACAAGGAAATCTTTATTTATGAACAGGTGGATAGAAGCACAAAGCCAAACTGAAATATGACAAAGTATAAATACCATGCATACAGGTTAATAAGTGAGAGAATGCATAGTAGAGAAAATAATAACAAATATCCTGTATTACAAAGAACCAGTGAAACCACTTCACCTATTGCAGCTTGGATTATAGTTATATAGTAAATATTTTGACAGCCAGAGAGAAGTGAGTAAACCTCCAGCCCCATCACCAAAAGATTTACCCATCTGATCATTACTAAATAAATTAATGCTTATTCACAGTTCTCTCCAGCCATCATTTTTAAACTAAGGACAAAATTGTTTCCCTTAGTTATGGATAGTTCTCTCCACAACTATTCTGCAGGAACTTTTTACAAAGCAAATAGTCAAAACCAGTGGGACTGACTGACTAAATAAATGTATCTGATCATTGCTTTAAGCATTTACTAGACTCATTCCACATTGAAGGAAGAACACTGACCTCTCCACTTTTTCTGTAAGAACATATGAATCTGACAGATGCTGTTTATTAAGACTCCTCAGCAAGACATTAGGAAAGAGAAGATGTGAATATTATTATGAACAGCAATTTGCTCAGAATTATTTGCTCTCCTAGTTCTTAGATATTCAATGAAACAGCCAAAGATCTTATTTTTACCCTGAGTATTTTTGCCATCTTTTGCTTGGAAATCCCTCCCCAGCATTATAGTTGGGGATTCACCTGGAGAGCAGGTAGACAGTTGGACACATCAGGGAACATTGAACTACACTACAAGTGGTAGGTATAAACACACTGGGCACATTGGCAAGAGATATGAACTTAGGAGGAGTCTGGCAGGCTTCTCCTCCCTCTCCTAAATGTCTGTCAGCAGTTAAGGAAACTGACAGTTGCATTCTGAAGACTGGATACAGAAAGAGGGATCAAAACATTTCTTCTGTACAACAGCCATTTCTTACTGGCACTGGTTTACTCAAGTAACTGTTGTAATTAGGCTTTAAGAAGCTTTGAAATGAACTTCAGAAAGTGCATTTAATTAGAAGAGACTTAGCTGAAAAGCAGAATTTCTGCACAGTATTAGTTCTGTGCTAACTCACACCAGGATATTTTCCTTCAAAAATGGATCAAAACAGGTTTGAAAATTTAGGTGTTTTCCTGTGAAAGAACATCTAAAAAGTAAGCAGCTAAGTAGAACAAATAGCCTAATCATGTTTTGATTTACTATCAGAAACAAAATGCTTTTAAAGAGACCTTATTATGTCCTTCCAGGATCTGAAGGGGGCTACAAGAACACTGGTGAGGGACTTTTTAGGAGGTCAGACAGTGATAGGACTAGGGGGAATTAATACAAGCTAGAGGAAGGTAGATTTAGATTAGACATTAGGAGGAAGTTCTTCACTGTTAGGGTGGTTAGACAGTGGAACAGGTTGCCCAGCAAGGTTGTGGAAGCCTCATCCCCAGAAGCTTTTAAGACAAGGCTGGATGGGGCCCTGGGCAACCTGATCTAGTGGATGGTGTCCCTGCCAGGCAGGGGGGTTGGAACTAGCTGATCTTTGAGGTCACTTCCAACTCTGACCATTCTATGATTCAATATGGTTGGACAGGTTATGCACCAGTGGATGAAAGAGAACATACCCTTTCTGATTCATCCTGTGACCAGCCAATCAGTCCTAGAATTCCTTATCATCTCTTTTGGCTGTGAAACATGGTACCCTTGCAATGAAACTGCTGATGCTGGCAGAGACACAAAGGTCAGTGGAGAAGACTATTGATGCAGCAGCAGAGCCAAAGATGGCTCTGACAACTGTCACAGTTTTCAGCTCATTCATCAGCAGCTGAGCTTCTTCCACAAAATTATTCTGTTGGTCTTGGACACACTTGGCACATGGTACAGTCTGATCCCCTATCAACCTCTGAGTAATCAAAAAGGCATGTCCTGTAGATCCTCTCACAAAACATTTCATCATTCCCTCCTGGTGACCTGGTGTTCTCAGCCCATTACTCCCTGGACAGTGTTTTAAGTTCAAAGTTCCTGCTAAGAAAATCAAAGTGTGTTATATGTTGAAAACTAACAGGATTCTTCTACATCTTCTGTGTCATAGCTGAGTTGGAAATTTGATCCCTCTACCATTTTGAGTTTTGTTTTATGAACTTGCTTGATGCCCAGGAAAAATCATATTTATTTCTTTAAACCAATATCTGGGTGGGAATGGAAGGGAAGAATGGTGCCACCACACATTCCAACATGGTTTGAAGGTAAGAAGCCATTGAGAATATCAATGAGTTTCAACTGTTAAGAATCATGAAAAAGTGGACAAGCAGCATAACTTTACAGACCTCCACAGGAATTACATTTACCTTAGCAATGGCATTTGGGCAGCATGTGATAGAATGTCTCACAGGTGAGGGTTGAGTCTAGCTAAACACCTGTGCAATGATAGTAATTTTGTTTAATGACAGAGTTCCCTTAAGCAACCAGAACTCTTAGAAGTTTTTAAGTACCAAGTGCAAGAAGAGTGGAAAGCTTAGATGGATATTGACTGGTTGCTAAAATGAGATGCTGCTGTCTGAGAACATCAAGACAATTCTTTCCCTTATTTCCCTTCAGCATCTCACCACTGACACACATGAACTGGCAATGGTGAGGAGCAGTGCTGACAAACATTCAGAAAGGGCTTTTTACTTCTTAATAGCACATCTAGGATTTATATTTTTACCCACAGTTGTCAGACTAGAGGTTCAGGAGTTAAATCTAGCTGGCAGAAGAGTTTGAGTGTTCTTTGCCTGACTTCCAAGTGTCTAGGGAGTAGTATATAAATGTAACTACTGAAAATCTCCTGGTGTATTTGGGCAGGCAGATTAGGAAGGGCAGCAGCTATTCTTCCAAATCTTTGTTCTCGGGCTCCATCCTGTGTTCTAGGTTGTGCTTCTGGGACAGGAAGATGAGGAGGCAAGAAGGTGGCTTTAGAAATATAGCTTCTGTTAGTTAAAGCAAGACACACCTCATGCAGTATTTGTCATAGCCATAATTCTCTCCTTCCTAAAATAAGTCTCCCCCAAACCATGAAGGTACTGGTTGCACTTACCATAGTGAGGGTCTTGCTGTTCTCTTTCTTCAAGCTGCTTATTGTGTCCATTTCAAAGTGCTTGAGGTGCCTCTTAGCTATGCAGACTTATTGTGGGTTTCATTCCAGTCTGTTCCCAAGACTGATAATAGCCTCTTCTACAAGTGACCCCATCCCCCTGTTTCCAGCCTAAAAATCAGACTGCTGTCATGAAGGACAGAGCTCTCTGTCTGGAAGGGTGGCACTGGTAATGCTTACCAGATAAAGACCTCTACAAAATCTATGGCTCAGCTTGCAACACTGTTCCTGACCTTTAGTACAACTCTTCAGACAGATGTACATGGAAGCTCAGCATTTACCTTTACTTTCATTTGGATGGGCTTGGACCTTGGTATTTTTGGAGCTCCTACTGAATCATAACCCTGTGTTGTAGCACAGAGAGGTATCTTGATACCATGCTCAATTTTTCTGCTGTTGGCAGAGCCTGATTTATAAAAGAAGTCTAAATCAGTCCTTTGGGGTAATGAAGGACTAAGGGCCCCAAGAAGGAGATATATATGGGCTTTTGGTGAGCAAATGGGAAGTAGACATAAGGTTTGGAAGACAAAGGTATCAGTAAGAAGGGTGGTTGGTGGTGGCAGCCTGTCCAAACACTATTTTCATTGTGCATTGGGTGAGCAGGGGAACAAGGCACAACTTACTATGTGCTCTGCTCTAAAGCACACTGAATTCAGCTTGCATTCTCACCATCCAGCCCATCCTGCCTGCCCATCCCCCTGCTCCAAATCCTTCTTCTATTTGAATCAATGGAGAGAGTCCAGCTTGGTCAACAGGCATGGGTGAGACAGGCAAAAGCTTGTACTGTCTGTAAGAATTGCCACACTGATTCCTTAATGAGCCATAAAAAGAGACTGGGAAGTCTGCCTTTAACATGAACAGAAATCTTGGGGCTCTGCATTAAACCATTAACTACAATTTTTTCTTGTCTTATGCTTTAGACTTTCAGGCAATCCCTGCAGAGGGCAGTAATGATATTTTTCTTGCTCAGCACAGACATTGCCTACAAGTTTTTGTTATTTATCTTTTTCCTGTAAATCACACAGTGGATGAGACAAATCATAGAATGGCCAGAGTTGGAAGGGACCTTAAAGATCATCTAGTTCCAGCCCCCCTGCCTGGCAGGGACACCAGCCACTAGATCAGGTTGCCCAGGGCCCCATCCAGCCTTGTCTTCAAAGCTTCCAGGGATGAGGCTTCCACAACCTCTCTGGGCAACCTGTTCCACTGTCTAACCACCCTCATAGTGAAGAACTTCCTCCTAATATCCAACCTAAATCTCCCCTCCTCTAAGTACTTTGAAGCCATACTACTTTGTTAGGCATGCACATGATATAGCTTCCTCACACCATTGGAGCAGGCTAACAACCAAAATCAGAGACTGGGAGAAAGCTTTTTGATATATACATCTAACCAAATATTTCAGTCATGCTATTCCATTGTTTCCTCAGCAGTGAAGCATTTTTGAGAACCTAAAGGTCCAAATGGCATACCTAAGGGTTCACTTGTTCACTTTAAATCTCTGAAATGAGAAGTGTGCTGTTTCAAAAGTGCTCTCTTTGTAATTAATAGACTAAATGCAGCCTCCAGCATCCCTCAGCATGGGTAAGTATGACTGTGTCTCCTGCCATATATTACAAAAGGAAACATTCTAGCTGCAGATTTTAAACAGGTTAGGTATCCCTGAGGTAGCTCATGTTAGAAGAATACATTTTGATGACTAAACTTAATAGCTGTTTAATCATCAAAATTATATGACTCCTTATAAGTTTTCTTCCTTGAGTCAAATGATCCCTGCAGGTTCTAGCTGGATTACAACACACTCCTCAGAAGCTTGATCTATTCATCATGTCATTGGTGGGACATCAACATGCAAAAAGTTCCAGGTTAATTCAGATAGAAAGCAGTGTCATAGCTGAGAGATTTCCAAGTAATTATTGTTTTTACACTGAAGGCAATATCTTCTGTGCCAATTCACTATTGTACCAAAAGATAGGCTGATGGGCTTTCAGAAAAAGGTGGAGTACATTTGACAACAAGAATGTCTACCTGCACAGTGAGATGATGGGTGCAGCTAGTAATCTATAATTACTTTTA
Organism: Galbula dea; assembly: GCA_013399015.1. NCBI lineage: Eukaryota > Metazoa > Chordata > Aves > Piciformes > Galbulidae > Galbula > Galbula dea. The sequence continues at coordinate 263,367 of VWZX01007822.1, forward strand.
AGTGTTGTTACAGTGTACTTGATGAGGTTCACATTTAGGTGTGACAAATCCTTTTAAATCTATTTCACTGGTTATAACAATACTTAAAGTGTTTTTGATCAGCTCAAGTGCCACTCACTACAGCAGTTCTGGAGCTGAATGTAATTCTGACAGGCATCTTCATCAGCAAAACATGCAATAAAAACAGATGGTTCAACAGAAAAAAAGCAAGTTTCAAGTCCTCTGGTCTTTCAAGTGCAAAACTCTGTACATGCACCTCACTTCCTTGCTCAGTCAGAATCACACTAACTCAGTTAAGATCTGTTTCTTTCTTGTTAAAACTTCATTTGCCTTTCCACAATCTTAGCAACCTATATGAACACTTTCTGAATGACTGGCTGAATCATCCTTTTATCCTTCAGTTTAACTGGGAGGAAGATTATTCCATATTTAATAAACACAGACTGTCAAACCAATATGAGTACATGTGGCTTATGAGTAGATAAAAAGCAATTGTTTTTGTTACTTCATTTTAGGGACACAAGTCATCAAATAGGGGAAGGTAATTTTCCCCATTTTTGCACACAGTAAGGATATAAAATACATTTCCAAACTTGGTTACTTTTATCAACTCTGAGAGTTGCTGAGAAGTAACTGGCTGAAAACAGACTGTTTCAGCCCTACTTCAGGTATGCAATTCCCTTCTATAGTTTACCTTGATGGTGGATGCCAACCAGTGGCAGATATTTGCCAACAGAACTATTACTCTTTTAATTTCCTTCTGGTTTCCCCCAAAATATGGTAAAAGGCAGAAGTATGAGATGCCCCAATAACTTTGGACTACTAAAGGAAAAAAAACCAACCAAACCAGAACAAACAAATGAAGAATATCAGAAAGGAAAATGATGTAATCACTTGTATTATTTTAAAATACACTTAATTGTCACGAATTTTAAGTACAGCCTGCATTTTTACTTCACCTGAACAATTCTCTACATGAACTCTGACTGCCTTTATTACTTTTTGACAGGTTTGAAAAGTACTGGGAGATTTTTTAGAACTTAATGTGGAAAATAAATGAGGGAATCTTCAAAAAATGAAAAGCAAAAAGTGTTCTTTGAACCAGAAATGTAAAAAAGTGCAAACACTTACCTTTGTGTTTGGCTGGCATAACTGTTCTCATAGGCCTCATAGCTTGGGTCATCATATTCACCCCCATATCCATCATCATATCCCTGAGGGAAAAAGAGACCACCATAGCTTAGAAGAATGCTAAATCAAAGCCTGTTACCAAGCTGAAAAGTTACTTGCATCAACATATAGGTGCTGTGTTTCCCCAGGGCTGTCTAAATCCCAGCCCTGAATCCTGAAGGGCAACCTGTACATTGCAAGGGTACAGGAGTCAGTTACTCATTTAAGAAGTCAGCTTATTGATTACTAAACTGTGGTGGATTATCCAAACCACAGTGCCTCAGTGGGATCTATGTAGATTAAGGAGAACAATGATTTCCTAGCAATTTGTTATAGAAGTAGTTTCCTAAATGCCTATAGGTTAAATAAACAAATGGCAGGGAAAATAGATTCACTGTACAACATTATTAAGAATGTTACTGTGATAGGAGAGCAATATTCAGTCTGTTAAAAGAACCAACAGACAAAACAACAAAAAGAACATGAGAAACAATATTTGTGCATGCTTGTGAAGAAGTAATGGGTCATGATTTTTATAAACAACTTAACAGAAAGCAACTTTTCCCTCACTGAGCATCCTACTCTTTTTAAAGGTATGCTTTTTTGTGGCAAGTTAGAATCATAGCATTGTCAGAGTTGGAAGGGACCTTCAAGATCATCTAGTTCCAACCCCCCTGCCTGCCAGGGACACCAGCCACTAGATCAGGTTGCCCAGGGCCCCATCCAGCCTTGTCTTCAAAGCTTCCAGGGATGAGGCTTCCACAACCTCTCTGGGCAACAAGTTAATGACTACTTTAATACAGGTACCTCCCATGGAATTTAAGAGTCCTACCTGAAGGGCTCAGACAAATGCTCAGCCTGCCTAAGGTAGAGAGACACAAGGAACTTCAGATGGTGGTTCAGCTCATCTACTGCCTGAATCTGAGGGAGCCATGGGCAAATGTGATCCATTGTAGCTCCCTCTGAACCAAAGAGTTCTCAGGAGCCAGACAATAAATAAAGATAATCCTTAGGATGACTTTTAATATGCTCTTTTCATATATCAGGACAACAAAGTAGACAAGAAATGATGTACAGAAACAAATTCTTTTCTCTCTATGACTTTTGGGAGCAAATATTTTTAGTTAAATAGAAACAAACTTTTCATAGTCACAAGAATATTTTCCTGTTAAAGGAAGTGCTAAAGGACTTAAACATTTTTGACTTAATATGAATTACAAGAGAAGGCATTTTTTTTCTATTTTCCTCACAAGCTAAGCAAAGTTTAGTTAGGTTGGGGTAGAAGGGACAGAATGAGGCAGCTCCAAAACAACAGCAGTCCCATACACAATCACTCTGGTACACTATCAGAAGCACACAAATGACAGTGTTAGTTTGGTACATCATTGTTTCTGGTAATTAAACTGCATAAAGATATTGAATTAGACTCCACTGGTGCTCCAATGTAAAGAAAATATTCAAAGGAGGAAATGTTCAGTTATGTCTCCTTAGGTCAAGCATAGAAAATTTCCCTGTCCTTCTGGTCTCTCATGTAGCAGTGGGGATAAGTGTGTATTCTAGGTGGGAGACTTCACCCTGGAGGTGCTGTGTGGCCAGAGGGAAGGACAGCACTTCAGATGGTGACTCTCCTGCTCAGGCACCCACCACAGCTTGCAGCAAGGGAAAGCTTTTCTGGACAAGAGGGTGTCCTGTTTTGAAACTGAGGAGTGGCCTCTCCCAGAATCTGATGCCCACACAAACCTCATCATCTTTCATTTCAGATGGAAGTGCATCAGTTTGACTTGCCTTCATTAGTATAAACTCATAGCAAAAAAAATACAGGTTAAACACATAACCCTGCAGCATACAGTGATATATTTAACATTATATAGCTGAATATACAATCTTGCTTCTGGGGACAGGATAAGAGAAACAATGAACCACAGGAGACAGGTGTTAGTCATAGTATGACTATGATTAGTATGCTAATGAGCAGGATCTTACTCCTGTAAAGATGAGGGTGATGAAAGTCCCTATTCAGTTGAATACCAGACAAAAGACATTTCAGGATGTTTACCCACCATATGAGAGAGCAGGTAAGGCAACAGTTACAAATTAGCTTGCTGTTTCTTGACATGTGAGCTGTGTCAACATTCAGCACCATCAGGCTAGAGAACACTAGATAGTACTTGACACTTCTAGGGGCTGACATTACAGATTTTAACAGCCTTCTAAAATCCTCAGAGCAGGTTAATACTGTGCAAATGGTTCAAGTGGAATAGTTGGAAAACATTAACAAAAAGCAAAAAGTATCTTTAATAAAGAAAAAGTATTTTCTGGATAATGCTCTCTTACTTTTGTCAGTCTGTATGAGAACTATCTTCTAATCCTACAGGTGAACTATTTAGGTAAGGTAGAAAATAGCATTTTTTCCAAGTTTAAGATACAGTATGATAGTACAGAAAACCTTGACCCAAAGAAGTCTTTAGGCATCCAGAATTAAGATCTAAAATGGCTCCTTTCATATCCTTGAAGTGCCTCAAACTCACCAAGCATTTTTTTTTCTTTTCAACCTTGAGCTCCCCAGAACCCACAGCTTTAATGTTTGAAAGTGTTTCTTGTACACACATTTTGAGAGATGAAACACTCAGCTCCCAAGTAAGACCTCTGTGAAGATCCAGAAGGTGTGTTTGAGGACATTCCCATTCACATATTCTGTGCTCAGGGTGTGATGAGGACAGAGACCAGAACCCAGGATGCCCTCTCCAAATGTAGAGCAATCTTTTACTCAACAAAAGATTCAGATTCCTTCATGCACTAGTAGATTGGTGTAGCAGTCTTGAATGTCTCCAGAGTAGGAGACTCCACACCCCCCTGGGCAGCCTGTGCCACTGTTCCCTCACCCTTACTGGGAAAAAGTTCTTCCTCACATTAACACTAAACCTCCTGTGCTCTAACTTGCTCCCATTGCCCCTTGTCCTAACATTGGATGATATTGAGAAGAGCCTGGCTCCTTCTTCCTGACACTGGTCCCTTCCACTCTCTATGTAAGTTCTAACATTTTTTAATTGAAGTCTGTGTTTTTTAAGCAGAAATATGTGAGATAAAGCAACTTGGAGCCTGATCTTATCAATGTCCACCACTGGGCAATCCACCTTCACATTCATCAGAAAATTAGAAAGCTTGCATGATAAGTTGCCATTGTCAATCCACCTAGTTTCAGTGATGGGGAAGAAAGTGCTTCCCTAAATCTTCAGAGTTCTTTGAAGAGATTAATGAGGGTGCAGACAAGCAGGACCTGAAAGAAACAGGTTCCTTCCAACTCCAAAAAGTTCCTGATGAGGTTTGATTCTCATGGCTATTCAAGTGTCCTGGTTTAGGAGACTAATTCTGTTCAATGATTTTACTTTTCAGTTAAAGCTCCTCTGAGAAACTGCACTATCTGGAACTAGCAGCATGTTCTTATAGACACTGCCAGCTTCTAGCAGTGATAAGGCCTCATGTTTACATTTACTACCAGGGATTGGTATGCAGAGCAAGGTCACTGCTAAATCTTGTGTCTCACATTGGGGGGTGCAGGGTAAAGGCTGCACCTTCAGGGAGAAGCAGACAGGACAGGTGACCCCAAACTGGCCAACTAACTATTCCATTGCATATTCATATTCAATATAAAACTGGGGGTCATTTCTCCCTCTCTTCTTCTTCTCCTGTGCTTCAATGGTGAGCATTTGAGGAGAACTCTGTCTGTGTTGCCCTCAATCCTGATCCATAAGTTCCTACATCCTGTACCAGCACCCAGGCCCTGAGCCTGGTTCCCATCTGCTGCTGAGTCCTTCTGTGATGTAATTACCATCAAGGGAGGAGGGCTTGGCTTCAGTATTGGGTTTTGCACCTATCTGTATATATTTCATTTATCATTATTATTATCATTAAAGTAGTTTTAGTTTTCTTTTCTAATCCATAGTCTGTCTCTCTCTTATCCCCTTTCCCTTCCAGGGGGTGGGGAGGAGAAGAGGGAGTAATAGGCAGCATGTGTCATTGGGTTGGTGGCTGGCCCAGCCCTGGCCCTCATCATCAGGGGTTACCATTTGCTTGAGAAGACTTTTCCTATGTGAGGAGCCTTTTTCTCCATGGTAGCTGCCACCACCATTGAGAAGAAAAAGCTTACTGTCATGAACTGAAAAATATAAAATGAAGGAAGCTATTAGAAATATCCAAAGTCAAACTGGCAGCCATTTCTAGGCATGGTTGTTATGCCAGGGTATCTTTATCTCAGCTATCTCTTAACAAAATATCTTTTTTCCAAAACACAAGAGAAATACTTCCTCACTTTGAGTCAGGGAAAAGGAAAGTGAGTCTCTCAATGACATTTGCTCTGTCTTTACAGTGACACATCCTGAACTGGAGATAAAGAAACAAATACCCATCTAGAGATGCAGTGGGTTTAACTATGTTTATAAGCAATTATAGATGATCTTGAGGAGTTTTGGTATAGTTTAGAGTTAAAAAATAATAATAAAAACTTAGTTTTAAAATGCAGCTCAACTAGAAAAGACTAATTTGAGAATGAACATATTGAAGTGTTTACCAGCCTTTCCTCAGAAAGTGAGGATGGAAAAACTCTTAGAAGAATCTCAGAATAGCACATGAAGCTGGCATTGGGAGCATGCACTACAGGAGCAAATATGCACTACTCCACCACTGATAAAGAAAATTATAGCCAGGGGAAAAAAGGGTTTAGAAGAAAAAAAGGACATAATTGGAAAAAGGCTTATGTTCCACTCCCTGATTAAAAAAAGCTAAGTATCAATTTGACTCAACACTCAAGATATCCCAGAGATTTATTTTATTTATTTTGATATAATCATATTCTCTCCAAGTTTCAAATGTTGAAACAAATCTCAGAAATACAAACAAAATAAGAATCATCAGTAACAAGGTTATCATAATCCACCAAAATTCAATCTCTTTAAACATGAATTTCCTACTTAATGTTAAAACCCTATTTCAAACAACAGCCCACACTCAAATGCAGCAAGTTTAAATCACCTTTTTTTCTGAATAGCCTCAGAAAATGGGATTTTCACAGTGTGCTCTGAAAAATGGTAGGTTTCAGCTCTGGGAAATCAAGAAGGAAAATAATTCCAATACTTATACTGAAAACTGCCCTACTCACAGTATTTTACATATGTCCTGGCAATGCATTATAAAATACATTATAAGGAAGTTAAAACTAATTTGTTTTTAATAGAAGACAGCACAACTCTTTCTGAAGTAGCAAGCTGCAAAATGTCTAGACTTTTGCTTCAAAAAAAACCCCAAACCACCACCAAGAAGTCAAAGTAGGGTGAGTTAAACAACTCTGTACTTGCCAAATATGTGAACAAGACAAATGTCTGCAGCTGGAGAAGCAGGGTAGCCCTTTTCATTAGCTGCACCCAGCAGTACACAAAAATTAGTACTGTACTTCAGAGTAGATCAGGGTATAAAAACCCATCTAATTGTAACTAAGTAAAACCAGTTGTTTCCCAGTAAAGGAGCCTTTACATAGTTTCCATTCTTTTCCTCTCTTTGCTTCTATAAACCTGTGAATGCTGTCTCACTCTCTTTTCTGTTGTGACTTGGCCACATCCACATTTTCTCACATATCCATATCACATTAGCTTTAAAGACTAAAAGCCAGTCATCTACCACTAACCTAGTCACAGGGTAGAAATAAAAGATTTTTAGAGGGTAATTCATCCCCTGTACCTTTGACACCTATTTGAGGGCAAGTTTAATTGTTCTGTAAATGAGGACTTTCTTTACAATGACTATAAAGGGAGCCTGGGACAGGTATGTTAGATTTAGATAACTAACCTTTAGGTATGTAAGCTAGTTCATAATTTGAAGGAATGTATTGCTCAGAGAAAGCTGAGCTTGTAAAAATCAGTGCTGCTAAGCTTAATTCTGAAGAAACCAGAGAGCCAGAATGCAATCAGAATGTTGTGAACTATGGATGGGGATTGGGTGGGCATTTCAGAAGAGCATCTCAAACAGGTGGCATTCTGTTCAGAGATCTTGGGTTAGACAGTCCAGCATGCAACTGACTACAGCTCAGGAAGTGCTAACAACTATAGGTTGAATATGGGTTTATAGGTCGAATATGAGCCAGCAGTGTGCACTGGCAGCTACAAGGGCCAATAGGGTTCTGGGGTGCATCAAACTCTCCATTGCTAGCAGACTGAGGGAAGTACTGATCCCACTCTACTCGGCTCTGGTGCAGCCTCACCTGGAGTCCTGTGTGCAGTTTTGGGTGCCACAGTACAAGAAGGACATGAGGCTGTTGGAGAGTGTCCAGAGGAGGGCCACAAGGATGGTGAAGGGAATGGAGGGGAAGTCTCATGTGGAAAGGCTGAAAGCACTTGGTCTGTTCAGCCTAGAGAAAAGGAGGCTGAGAGTAGACCTCATAGCTGTTTATAACTTCCTCACCAGAGAGAGAAGGGTGGGTGCTGACCTCTTCTCTCTGGTGGCTAGTGACAGGACCCAAGGGGAACAGCAGGAAGCTGTGCAGGGGGAGATTTAGGTTGAATATTCTTGGGAGCTTCTTTACCCAGAGGGTGGTGGAGCATTGGAACAGGCTCCCCAGGGAGGCTGTCATGGCCCCTACTCTCAAGGAATTTAAGAAGCACTTAGATAAGGCACTTAGGCACATGGTGTGACTATGGAGTTGCCCTGTGCCTAAACAGGAGTTGGACTAGATGACCCTAATGGGTCCCTTCCAACTCTGGCTATTCTGTGATTCTGTGAACTATGGGAAATCTTAAGTCCCACTCCTTTTACTGGATATAAAACACTGGAAAGAAAAGAGAGATAGACTTTTGGGAAGCTTTCTCATTCCAGATGTATGGTTCATGCCCTTGGCTAGCCATACTGCTTGTTTAGCTTAATGAATCTCCAAATTTTTCCTGCAGAGGGCATTTAAGGTGGTTAAATCATGTCACAGAGAAATGGTAATTTTAACCATCATGTCATTTTCCTCTCCCATTTTACTTATGGGTTTTGTTTTGTTTTGTTTTCATATTGCATCTCTTTATGGAACAGCATCCTAAACTAACTGTCAATCCTTTAGCTAGTTCTTATGCCACAGGAATATCTTGTAGAAACATTTTTCCAATATCAATAAAATTATTTATTTCAGTCAGAAGCAGCAAGTGGAGATGCAATATACTCCAAGGTATCTTCTTTGTGTATCTGCAGTAAGTTGCATTTTTGCACTTGTCTACAATCCTGAGATCTGAAGAAAGGATTTTTTAAATCTTATTTTACCACTTGCCATGGTTAATCCCAGCCAGCAAGTTAAGTATCACACAGTTGCTCATTCACTGCCCACACCCCTGGTGAGACTCCCTCCTGGAGAGTGAGAATTGCAAGAGTAAAAGGGAGAGAGCTTGTTGGTTGAGGTAAGAACAGCTTAATAATGACATCAGATGGCATGGAATAGCCCCTTGGTCAGTTTGAGTCAGCTATCCTGGCTGGAACCTCCCCCAGCTTCTTGTTCACCCCCAGCCTCCACACTGGCAGCATAACATGAGAAGCCAAAAAATCCTTGACTTAGGATAAGCACTGCTCAACAGCAACTAAAACATCAAAGCTTTATCAACATTATTCTCATCCTAAATCCAAAACACAGCACTGTAACAGCTACTAGGAAGAAATGAACTCTAGCCTAGCCCAAACCAGGACATTACTGATGGCTTGAACTGCTTTCCATAGTACTTGGGTGATGATATATTACAGTAGCAAGTTGCACTGGTGACAATACATCACAGAAATGGCATTTAAATGAAAGATTTACTTTTCCCTTGAATTTAAATGAATAGAGTAGAAAGTAGCCTTTGGCTGTCAAGGGAGGATGTGCTGCAATACACCCACTGTTGGTTTTAATCTCTATCTTATCTAATATTTCTCTTTCCAAAATTTCCACCAAAGCAGATGGTGAACTTCTTGTGCATCCTGGTGCTCCCCTGTAATATAATTGATAGATGGAGTTGACATAAAATCTATCCATGGAGCAGTAAGGGTTTTTGTACTGTAGATACAAAAAATCATTGCAAGTATCTACTAAAGACTGACAACCCTTCTCTCTGAGTTCAGCAACTCATTGATGGTTTAAGGCATCACACAAAGGGAACAGGGTGGAAGAGAGACAGGACATAGGTTAATTCCATTTCCATCCCATTGGTTTTGGTCCATTTTTATCCTCTATTTAAATATATTTAACCATTTAGGATTCCATGAAGTAGCAGTACATAACAGGAATAAACCAGTGGAACTAGAGACAGCATGGTGTGAAGTACTCAAAACTCAGGGCAAATAAAGATTTATTTATCAATCCTGAAACAGGTTTAGGCATTCTTAATGTTGGAATCTTTGTATCCTAATCTTTACCAGGCACCTCACACCTTTGTCACAAATCCCATTTCTTGCTGAATCAAATTCCAAATGTCCTTGATTTTTGCAAAGAGAGTTCATCACCTACTTCCTAGAATCTAATTCTACAGAAAAATAGTTCTGAAAATAAGTTTGAATTTTAAATTGTCTTGTTTATGTAATTCATGCATTTTGCATCATTTTTGATTGTTCGCATAAAGATTTTACCTCTTGCATTTATTTTCTTACCTTATAGAAGACCACAAAGCACTATTTAGAAAACATAACAATGGTAATTCTTATTTGGCACTGGTTTAAGCCACATAGCTAAAGAGTTTTTCACCAGTTCCATGATGCCTTTGATGTAATTTTTGAAGTTGCAACCTGATTAGTGTGTCTCATCAGTTTAAAAGTCATGAAAATTAAGATAGTACTAGGGAAACTAAAGGTTGGTATCTGCTGCAGAAGAGATGATCTCTTTGTTTCTGCTTGTGACTGGTTACTAATCTGGGTGGAGTGGCTGACACACTGGAAGGTTGTGCTGCCATTCAGTGAGACTTAGACAGGTTGCTCTAGCAGGGGGGTTGGACTAGATGATCTTCCAGGGTCCCTTCCAAGGCCTAACACTCTGTGATTCTGTGCTGAGTGTCTGCTCACATGTGCATGTTTGCATGTGTTTTGGGGGAGATGCATAGTTCATCCTAGATGATTAATGCAAATTGATTTTGCATGCAAGCTTTAAAATTTAAACTGCAGAAAAACTAAAATCACAATTATTTTCAGTGCCAAATGTGGAGCTAAAATGATTCTGAGCTTAGCTTAAAGAATGACAGGAAAATGTGTTCAAACCAGCAATGCAAGTTTTCAAGTACATCAGTCAGATGTTCTCTGCAGTCTATATTGTGCTTCCACATCTATGGCCAGAGAATAATATCTTCAGATAGTTTTTGTTTAGAAGGCAGTCTATCTGTCACATTTTACACTGTTTTTCTAATGTAGTTGATAAAAAAAGAAACTAAAAGTTACACTTCATGAGAGATTTAAGTTACAGTGAACATCACCTTCTGCCTTCCATCCTTTGAGCCTCAAAACCATGTACACTCATAAAATATAACAGAATGAAAAGAATGCAAAAGAATGAGGAGTGTAAAGTAGACCAGTGAAGTTGGTATGATTGTACTTTCTATGAATTAATGCATGTTAAAGTGTTCCTAGATTCAACATCTTGTTAATGTTTGACTGGTAAGTTACTAAAACAGTTGAATACAAATGGTGATCTAGTAGTAAAAATTAAATTGCAAGCTATAGAGATGGACTGAAAGCAACATTGAGCTTTGCCAGGTCTGTTTTCAGTTACAAAGCAACATTGAGATTTGCCAGGTCTGTTTTCAGTTACAGTGTTGGACACCCATCATTACTGATCACCTGCACAGTGATGCAGGAGGATCCATGCAGTGTTGGCACTCCAGCCCTGGACATGCTTGAAAAGGTTGTTGAACTCTGGTTTTGGTGTCTCCTGTGTGGTGTTTAGAGCAGAAGAGGTATCATTAGGTGTAAGCTAGTACTTCCATATGATAAATGAAAGATTTCAGTACAATATTTTTCTTGTTTTTTGGTCTTCATTTGTTGACAGGCTGTGTCAGGAAAGGGCATAGTATCTGACATTCTTGACCCAGAACAGTCAAAGATGACTGGACATCTTTTCTGGCACATGTTTGTTGGAGCCAAGGAAAAGGGATTTATGGAGGTAGAGATCTCTATAAGGTTTTTATGCAGACTTGTGTGTTCTGGCTCTTTGCTGTACTCTCTGCTTATCAGTATGTATCTGTCAGGGATACATTTGACTGTGAATCTTTGTATTTGAATTATAAGAATATAACACAGATACTGAGAATACTGAGTTAGGAGAATACATCACACTGGTACAGTGAGATATATTTAGTTGTACAGGATAAAGTTAGCAGAGGTGTCTGACACAAAGATCTATTAGGCTGTCTGACAGTCTCCCAAGAGAAATGGTGAAAACCCTCCTACTGGCAATATTCAGAATTTGATTAGAGAAAGCACTAGAAAATGTGCTGAAAGGAGCAATCTTATCTGACAGGAGCTCCAAACAGATGATCTGTTCTTTTCCTTCCCTAATTTCTCTAATTGCATGCTTGAACTTGAGAGAATAACAATTTAAAGACTACCTCTAAGTATCTCCCTAAGTATTAACTCCTGTTTGCTGTTTTGCTCATTATTGTATTCACAAATAAAATGTCCCATCACATTCTACATGTTTGGTTTTGATTATACCTTCAGTAATTCTTGTACAAGAACATGCTACTTAAGTTCACTGATTTTATACATCTTGAAAAACCAAGAAACTTCTGCCTTACCTCTAATCCTTGCATTTTATACATCAAACTAAACTGTACTTCCTAGCTTGACAATATCTGTTACAATATTAAATTAAAAACTGACAAATATTACAGTTAAGAAGATGCAGTGAGTTGTCACTTTCTTTTTTATCCTTGTACAGTACAAAGGACCAAGAAGAATTTTGAAGAACATTTTCATTCAAATTCTTGTTCATCTGAGTTCCATGCCAGGAAAGCTGATGGAGCAGATCATCCTCAGTACACTTCTGCAACACATGCAGAACAGCCAGGGGATTGGGTCCAGTCAGCATGGCTTCACAAAAGGCAGGTCCTGTCTGACTAACCTGATCTCCTTCTATGATGGGGTAACTCACTTATTAGATGAAGGAAGGGCTGTGGATGTTGTCTACCTTGACTTTAGCAANACTGTGTGAGGGTAGGGAGGCTCTGCAGAGGGACCTAGACAGGCTGGATCCATGGGTAAAGGCCAATTGCATGAGTTTCAGTGAGGCCAAATGTCGGGTCTTGCTTTTTGGTCATAACAACCCCCAACAGCTCTACAGGCTTGGGGAGGAGTGGCTGGAGAGCTCCCCAGCGGAGAAGGACTGTGATGGTCTGGACCTGGCTCCCTGACAAATGCCCAAACTCACAGTGAAAGCCTTTCCCCCTCCCTTTCCCTCTTAGACTTTTAGAAAAACTATGAGAGAAACTAAAGAGNGAAAAAAAACTATGAGAGAAACTAAAGAGCCCGAAACAACCCGAATTATATCAAAAGTATTTATATTTACATATATAGCAGTTATATACAATTAAAATACTATATACACAGTATATTTCCCAAGGGAAAGGGAAAAAGGGAAAGTAAAAGGAAAAAAGGGAAAAAAGGGGAAAAGGGGAAAAGGGAAACTAAAACAGGTATGTACACTCGAAACCCAGGATAGAACTAATAAAACCAGAATCTTACAACTCTCCTTAAGATAGCAGAGTCGCACTGACCGACGCCAGCAACCGTTGCCTCTCAAGGACTGCAAGGCCTGCAAAGCTTGACTCCTCCGCACGGGTGAGACCGATAGCAGAGAACCTGCGTCCTCGCATCCACCGGAAGGGAAGAGAGAACAAAGGTCTCTCCTTCTCCTTATTTATACCCCCAGTTATGTAAAATTGTATGGAATACTGGGAAACATGATCACTTCCCTGGTTACAAGCTGGTTCCTAGGAAAAGGCCTGGGCCAAACCATTACAAGGACCTGGGGGTGCTGATTGACAGCCGGCTGAACATGAGCCAGCAGTGTGCCCAGGTGGCTAAGAAGGCCAATGGCATCCTGGCTTGCATCAGGAATAGTGTGACCAGTAGGAGCAGGGAGGTGATCTTGCCACTGTACTCGGCACTGGTGAGGCCACACCTCGAGTACTGGGTGCAGTTTTGGGCACCGCAGTTTAGGAAGGACATTGAGGTACTGGAGAGGGTGCAGAGAAGGGCAACTAAGCCAATCAGGGGTCTGGAGAACAGGCCTTATGAGGAGAGGCTTAGGGAGCTGGGGCTGTTTAGCCTAGGGAAGAGAAGGCTGAGGGGAGACCTTATCACTCTCTTCAGCTCCCTGAAAGGCCATTCTAGGGAGGCGGGTGTTGGCCTCTTCTCCCTTGTGACTAGTGACAGGACTAGAGGGAATGGGCTTAAGCTGTGCCAGGGTAGGTTTAGATTAGATATTAGGAAGAATTTCTTTACTGAAAGAGTGGTGAGATATTGGAATAGGCTGCCTAGGGAGGTGGTGGAGTCACCATCCCTCCAGGTTTTTAAGAAACGGGTAGATGTGGTGCTTTGGGGGATGATTTAGGGATAAGAGTAGTGTAGGGCTATTTGGTTGGACTCAATGATCTTGAGGCTCCTTTCCAACTGTAATGATTCTATGATTCTAAATCAGTGCAAGCATTATTGCATTCACTGTAAGCAGCAATTGTATAAAAAAGTTTCACAGAATCACAGAATAACCTAATGTTAGGAGTTGGAAGGGACCTCGAAAGATCATCTCCGGTACCCTCACTGGGAAAAAAACTTTTCTTGTATTCACACGCAATCTCCTACACTTCAGCTTACAGCCATTGCCCCTTATCTTTTCACTGGGCTTCACTAAGAAGAGTCTGACCCCATCCTCCTGACACCCACCCTTCACATATTGANGGACAGCCATCCGTGACCACATTCCAGTCATGAGAGCTGTCCCACCATGTCTCTGTATTTGCCACCAGATCATAACACCTTGACCTCACATGGATTTCTAACTCCTCCTGTTTATTCCCCAAGCTGCATGCATTGGTATACAGGCATTTCAGGGAGCGAGCTAAGCATGCCAGTTCTACCCTAGGAGGGCAGGAGGCCTTCTGGTTTGTATTAGCACTAGCACTAGAACACTGCCCCACTGCTGCAGACCTGGCAACAACCCCATCACCCTTCTAAACTAGTTTAAAGCCTGATGGATGAGCTCTGCTAGTTCTTGTCCTAGAATCCTTTTTGCCTTGGAAGATAAGCCTTTCCCACCACTTATCATCTGGCCTAGCACCCTGTAATACCAGCCATTATCAAAGAACCCAAAGCCCTGCCTGTAGCACCAGTCTCAGAGCCAGGCATTTATGGACTGAACTCTTCAACTCCATTCCACATCACGGTATGGTACTGGAAGCAGGGAAGAGAAAATAACTTGGGCCCCTGACTCTTTTATCAACTGTCCCAAAGTCCTGAAATCTCTCTTCAATCCCCTCAGACTACAGGATGCAGCTTCCTCTCCACCTGCCTGACAGATCACTAAAGGATAAAAGTGTGATGACTGCACCATGTTGGGAAGGTCCCTAGTAATATCCCTAATTCGGGCTCCAGGAAGGCTGCAGACCTCCCTGTGATGAGGGTCAACCCTGCATATTGAAGCCTCTGCTCCCTTTAGGAGCAAGTCTCCAACAACCACAACTCTTCTCGTCTTCTTTGTGGAAGAGATTGTTAAATGTCTAGAAAGCCTAACTGACTGCAGCAAGATCTCTGGTACAGGTTGTCTGTCATCCACATCCCCATTAGACCAGCTGTCTTCCAGCAGGGCCTCATATCTATTTCTCAGAGGCACCTGGGCAGATGAGGCAGGCAAGGAAGGCACTCACATTTTGTTACAGCCATGAACTTTCCTCCACTCACCTGTTTCATTCAGGCCTCTACCTTCCACCTTTGCCCAGCCTTCTGTTACAAGAGCCCCATACCTATTGTGTACGGGGAACTGAGAAGACAGGGGAGGTTGGGAGGAGTCTCTCTTGCCTCTCCAGGGAGGGATCTGCCTCCATTCCCCGCCATCCTTTGGGTCATCCTTTTCTGGGTGGCAAGAGGGCATGGGATCCCCTGCTTCTCGTGCTGCCCTCACCTGCTGCCCCTGTCTCAGGGATGGCAGAGCCTGGCTCCACCGTTCTATCTCCTTTGCACATGCTCTTTTAGTCTGTAACCTCATGACATCCTTCAGCTCAGCCGCCATACTGAGCAGATCATTCACCAGTTCACATCTGACACAGGAGTTCTCTCTGCTACCTTCCATTGCAAATGCCAGGCTCTGGCACTCTTCACAGACACTGACATGCTTGTGTGGGGCCTCTGTCTGGGTGCCCACAGCTTTTCTAACAGCAGCCCTCAGCCAAATTACAACCATGCCTGGTTATTTAGAAGAGATCAACCTCGCAGGCTGTGGCAACACGCCCAGATGACTCCCCCCTCTCCTTGACTGTCCTTTTCCAGTGTGCAGGGATCTGGGGTGTTTAAATAGCCCAGGTGGACTGTGGCCCTGTTGACATCTGTCCCCACCTCTCTCGTGGGAAACTGGGCTGGCCAGGGCTAACATGTTTGCCACTCAAACTTATCTATTCCTGGGAGACAAAATTCCTCCCTCTGCTGCTGGGATGTACTGGTTGCAGGCAGTTACTCGGCTGTTCTGAGGGATTAAGCTCAGACAGGGTTACAAGGGTGTTTAAATGTAATCAGTTCCCACACAAAACATTTCTCTTGTTTCTCCAGCTTTCTACAAACCCCAAAGATTTGTGTATAAAATAAAGCTTTCCATCCTGACCTACCATTCAGGTCATATTCTCAGTTAATATATTTCCCTATATGCCACAACAAGACTTCTAGCTTATGTGTACTTTTACTGATGTAACTTCCAGCCTTTTCAAAAAATTTATTTATACTGAGAAATTTTTATGGTATGAAATGTAGATTGCAATATATTTTAATTCCACTTCAGGAAGAGAAAGTAGGGCAATAGAATGAAAAAAGCTAATTTATACTCTCTTTTAAACATTGTTTTCAGTGTTTCAGCACGTTACAGACCTTTATCTTGTTTATGCCATAGCACTGGGTAAGAAAAATCTACTTTTGCCTCAGATCTTCTTTGTTTTAATGGGCAACAATGTTAAGAGGAATTTTAAAATTGTATTATTGGAAATTTATATCAGGTCTTAGGCAGCAAGTTCAAAAAGTCACTATGTCAGTCTTGGAAGTATTGAAGGATGGAATGTTCATAGCTAAATAAAGTCAATGAGGGTAAGTCAGAAAAGGAGAAGCATTTGGACACTCTCTCACTATCAGTTCAGAGTAAAGGCCAGCTATCTCTTTGACTTTGCTTGAATATTTACAAAATGACAAGGTTACTCTCATCCTACAAGCTATAATGACAGAGATTGAAGATACTGTCACAACTCTTTGAAGTCTCCAAATTTTCTGAGATGATTCCTGCTGGTTATGTTTCATCACTAACTATTCAGCTGGTAGACTGTCCTTGTTCTGTTAATGCACTGGAGAAAACAAAAGACATCAGTTTAGCTGTGATTGCAATGGTCAGTGCCTCAGGAATCCAGAGAAATCCAAAGAAACCTTCATGATTGACAGAGGTGGTGTCAGCACTTCATATAGTGCTTCAGGACAGTATTCAGTTGGGTTTTGAAACTGAAAATCCATCAGACCAGAAGTTTGGGGTTTTTTTTAGCCCTAACAGAATTAATCCAGTGTAAAAATGTACACATGGTTACATAACACACCAAAACATTATTTAAACTAATGTTGAATATTATTAAATAATTAAAGAACCTTTAATTTTCCACTATTTTCAGTTTAATAAGCTATCTGTTGCATAAGTTCAGTAACTGAAGATACTAAAACACTGAAGGAAATAAATATACTGCCCATTGAAGGGGATTTGGATTGAAAGGAAGCTGACTTTTTGTCCCTAGTGATTCCCTATTTAAATTTTATCATAAGAAATATCCCAGTCAGGCTTATGAAAATATTTGACACCTCTGAGTTGCATCATGCTGAGTCCAAGAACTCTTCTTGCAAGATGCTGGGGTAGATTTGGAAAACAACAGCTGGAAGTTCATTGTCTTAAAATGAAGCCATTAACTCTACCAGAACCTCACTCTGCTAATGCATCTAAGAAGCAAAAGAAGTTGACTTAACTCTGACTTCTCATAATGTTTCCCTCTAAAAAGATATATTAAAACCAAATATCAAGCTCTCCTCCTGGCTTCTATAGTTCTATATATGCCAGTAGCCAGCCAAGAACACAGATTTCAATCAGGTGCATTAAACATTGACTTGTCCATTTAGCATTAATATTAAATAGGAAGGAAGTCATTGGGGATAGCATTATTTATTCCCTTAGTGAAATATTTGGAGATGTGTCAGTAAAGAGTGATCAGTAAACTCCAGAGCATCATTTTGGGAAGCCTAGAACCTTCTCAGAATTATAACATGTAGGGAGGACATTTATAGCACTTAATTGCAAACACCACTGAAATAATACTAAATTATTAGTATTCAAATAAACATAGGGGTTGCATCAAATGCAAGCCTTCAGCTTTTAACCTGTAGTCAACTTGCCAACTGAAGAAAGCTGAATCTCAGTTTTGACCCTGAGACAGATCGATGAGTATGTTTGCAGTCATCCCAGAAGTGAAACTCAGAGCAGCCAGACATAACTGAAAGCATTCCTGCTGGAAATTAGAAGCAACATTCTCATGCATTTTGCCATTTGTAGTGTCTGAGGATCCAGTGGGTTCTTGTATTTCAAGATATGGAATGAAGAAGTGAAATGTAATGGGACAACAAAAAGGTAACTTGCTAATATGGGTAGGATTACTGAAGGAAAAAAAAGATATGAAGGAATTTCAAGTGAAGTGCATCTGGATGAGCAACACAATCTCCTTTGAAAGAAATCTCTTATCAGTGCCTGCTGGAGCTCAAAAGCATAATTTAATGGAGTTGTCTAGTTTAAGACTAACTCATTTTGGTGCCAGTGTGACAACTACGTGCCTTAAATCTGACCATAAAGCAGACCCTGAGAGCTCCATTCAGCAACTACATATAGTTATCTACTGTCATTTGAGACATCTTAACATATTCTGGCTTTTGCCCCCTAGGTCAGCAGGGCAGGGGTCTCTCTTGGGTCCTATGTGACATCATTAGTCCTCTGTGGAAGTCTTAAAGGCTGTGGGGTCCTCAAATGACATTAGAAACTGTGCCCAGACAGTCCAATGGAACCTGAATTGTGAGATTTACTTGGAGATGAAGGGTGTAGCTACATTAGTGTTTTGAGCTGGGAGCTGTCTTAAGCAAATATTGTCCAAAATGTCTAAAAGTCTTGAAGCAGCTAAAAGTTTGAGATTCCTAAAACTTTTATTCCAGGCTTGTAGCTGCTTCAATCTTGGTAGAGCTGAACAGAATAACTGTATACTACTCATGCCTCGTTAGTACCCAACAAGTAGGAGTTCTCCACTTATCCAAGAAGGTTTTGAGCCAGTTGGCATGCCTCAAGAATATCTAATACATACACCCATGATCAGTCTGTCCAAAAACCACTGCTGACACTACTACTTTGTTTCCAAAAGAGGACAATACCACAACACTCCAGTGAAGTGCCTAGTGAGGTTCAATATCTATATCACCATGAAGCTACATTTCTAATGGCAATGCCTATTGCAACAGCTGACTTTAAGCTATTCTGTGATACTGATACTCTAAACCAGTTTATTTTTTTCCAATTTTAAAGATTAATTCAGGAAAGAGGTTGCTAAAGTAATCATGAATATCCAAATTTAGTTTTGGGACATGCTCTGGGAGAAGGAAGTTTTACACTGAAATCCATGGTCCAGTAATTATTCTGACCTGTATTTAGTTATTTTACAACAAGTTAACATCCTTAGAGCAGACACAGAACACTAAGGTAAAATTATCTGTTCTCCTCCATTGGCATTTTATGAGAAAGTTATAGCTCCTCTCTATTTCTGAGATTTTTAGCTGCAAAAGAGGATTCAGGGCTGTAAATCATAATTGTCCCTCATGGATTTCATAAATAGCTACTTCAATCAATTTACACATAACAGTAAAATTCAGGCATGCTACATATGGTTCCTAACAATGCAAGTGGGATGCTAACCATAATATTTTAACACAGAAAAACCCCTGAAAATAGTCAAGTTCTTGACTTCTATCCTCAAAATACCTTTTAATCTGAGATGCAAATTTTGGAATTTAAATAGATAATATCTCATATAAAGGCTTTGTTTGTTTAGACAGTCTTCTAATTGTCTTTTGGACAAAAAAATACTGGTTTTTTTTAACAGTTTGAAACATTAATTTCACAGAGCAATGTGATACTTTTGCTTTCCCTTTTAATGAGCCAGCAAAAGCTAAACCCACTGTGTACTTCTATTTCCTGAATCAGCTTCTCTGATTTTTCATGGAAACTAACATTGATCACAGAAATCACAAATAGAAGAGAAAAGTGTTTTCCTGCATGACTGCTCTGTTTTCTGGACTGTTCAGTCCATGTGGTAGAAATGTTACTGATGTTTTGGTCTATATACTTCTATAAAGTTACAGCATGTGAACAACTAGTTATCCACTAACCTAAGTGTGGTTACTCCTTAAAATAGTGGAGAAACACTCAGGGATTCATTGAAATCAAAAGCAGAAATACAAATATGTGGGAATTTTTTGCATTTTTAAATCTGAGAAATGTAACTATAGGTATTAATGGTGGAACTAAAAAAATGTGTTACTCTAGTTGCCATTATTTATTAAAAACTCTTGCATTAATAATACAAATAATTAGACTGATTCTGTTTAATGTATTAAAGACTTCAACTCTCAATCAAAGTGATGGTTTAACTTATCACTATTCCTGTCATACAGATGCAGAAAATAGAATTTAGAAGTGTTAATGTAATTAACATGCTGAAAATCAAAGTGAAAAATCTGTGTCAGAGCAATGAAAAACACCTCAGAACTGCTTGGACCACGTCACCACCTTCCTAAATGGTGTGAGTCATTTCTTGCTCACATAAGCTTGAGGAGCAGATGAGATAATGATGCTACTGGAAAGACTGGGTTATAAACCTTTGATGAATATCTTCTCAAACACCTTCAGCAATTCAAACATGGTAAGATTCTTGATTAGAAGTCCATTACCAACGAGAGGTTTGTGCTGCCATTCAGTGAGACTTAGACAGGCTGGAGAGTTGGGCAGGGAGACACTGAATGAAATTCAACAAGGCCAAGGGGCGAGTCTTGCACCTGGGAAAGACCAACCCCATGGATCAGTATAAGTTGGGGACTGACCTATTAATTACAGAGCAGTGAAGGGGAGAGGGATCTGGGGTCCTGGTGGATGGAAGGATGAGCATGAGCCAGCAGTGTGCTCTTGTGGCCAGGAGGGCCAATGGGATTCTGGGGTGGATTAGAAGGGCTGTGGTTAGTAGGTCAAGAGAGGTTCTTCTTCCTCTTTACCCTGGTGAGGTTGCATCTGGAATACTGTGTCCAGTTCTGGGCCCCTCAGTTTCAGAAGGGCAGGGAGCTGCTGGAAAGAGTCCAGCACAGAGCCACCAAGATGATGAAGGGGCTGGAACATCTTCCTTCTGAGAAAAGGCTGAGGGAGCTGGGGCTCTTCAGCTTGGAGAAGAGGAGGCTAAGGGGTGACCTCATCTATGCTTTTAAATATGTGAAGGGTGTGTGTCAGGAGGATGGGGTCAGGCTCTTCTCAGTGAAGCCCAGTGACAGGACAAGAGGCAATGGCTGTAAGCTGAAGCACAGGAGGTTCCATGTGAATACATGTAGAAATGTTTTCCCAGTTGAGGTGCCAGAGCCCTGGCCCAGGCTGCCCAGAGAGGCTGTGGAGTCTCCTTCTATGGAGATACTCAAGACCCGTCTGGACACGTTTCTGTGTGAGCTGGTCTAGGGAATCCTGCTGTGGCAGGGGGGTTGGACTAGATGATCTTTTGAGTCCCTTCCAGCTCCTGACATTCTGTGATTCTGTGATTTAAAAGAAAACCTACAAACAATTTTGCTGATCACTATTGGTGAGCTGGAAAGGTTTCTGTATATAATCTTCATCACCATCACACAAAACAGAGCAAGATAAGAAAAAACTGGTGCTGGATTCTGAATATAAAATTCAAATAAATGGAATGATACATTAAAAAGCTATTGCCTTAAGGCTTGCTGTAATAGAAATATCAATCCAGCAGCTGGCTGTGCTACAGATAATCAGTGTCCCTGTTAAAAAAGTATAATTCCTCTTGGTGTCTCCTCCTCACTGCTCCAGCCACTTGATCTAAACCAGCCTCAAAGTACTACTTTTCTAGGTTACTACTCTTCCATACAACATCAAATAACTTTTTTTTTATACAAAAGTGCTTTCTAAAAACTTAAATACTAAATTCTTGTGCTAGGCACTTATTACTAAGAAGCATTTATCTTGGAATCATCCTATGCTGGAGACTTAATGTTTACAACCAACAACAGGATGCTTGTCTTTTTCGTTGCAAATTTAATTTAAGATCTCTGGTGAACAAGGTTGTCAAAAGCTTAAAATACTGATTCCCATTTTAAGATAGAACATTTAGGAGAAGAGATGAAGGTAAGAACCTGAGTCTGAAGGAAGCAGAAGTCTGTAGAATTTAAGTTTGTGAAGTACAATCATAGAATAATTTAGGTTGGAAAAGACCTTTAAGATCGTAATAAAACAAAAATGAAAAGATCTTGAAACTTAAAATGAAAAACACTAGTAATTTCTAGGCTTTTATTCAGCTGAATAGTGAAAACAATGTGAAGAAAACCTGGAGGGAAAAGCCAAATCTCACAAATAAACCAAGATAAAACAAGGGCTACATCTCTCAAAGGCCTTAGAGCTAGATTTAAAAAGACATTTAGGCATTAACACTAAAGAATAATACTAATCACTATGAAATCAAAAGGTGCTAGACATTCAACTGCTTCTGTGGATGTCAGGCTTAAAATTATCATAAAATGTTGAAAACCAACATAAGACCTACTCTGAAAAAGTGTTCTACATGAGAAAAAGTGTCTTCAGAAGTGATTTAAGCCATGGTGTTTTGTGGTGTGGAAACTATGTATTCAGGTTTCAACAGAGCAAACAGCCACCAAATGCAGGTAATATTCTTTTAAAATTCCCGTGTGCCAAGCCAAGGTGCTGCTAAGTGCATGGTGATGGTATGAGCAAGTCACATTGCTGTTCTAACAGAGTCATAGAATTGATGATGTTAGAAAACAACTTTGAGTCCAACCTTTAACCCCACACGACCAACAAGTCGTATGTGCCTAAGTGCCAAGGCCAACCGTATCCTGGGCTGCAGCAAGAGAAGCGTGGCCAGCAGGTTGAGGGAGGTGATTCTCCCCCTCTACTCTGCTCTCCTGAGACCCCACCTGGAATATTGCATCCAGTTCTGGAGCCCCTATTCCAAGAGGGATATGGGGGTGCTGGAGAGTCCGGAGAAGGGCCAGGAGAATGATCAGAGGACTGGAGCACCTCTGCTACGAGGACAGGCTGAGAGAGTTGGGGTTGTTCAGTCTGCAGAGGAGAAGGCTCCCAGGAGACCTTCTTGTGGCCTGCCAGTATCTGGGGAGGGACTTTTGAGGAGGTCAGACAGTGACAGAACCAGGGGAAATGGGTGTAAGCTAGAGGAGGGCAGATTTAGGTTGGATATTAGGAGGAAGTTCTTCACTATGAGGGTGGTTAGGCAGTGGAACAGGTTGCCCAGAGAGGTTGTGGAAGCCTCATCCCTGGAAGCTTTTAAGACAAGGCTGGATGGGGCCCTGGGTAACCTGATCTAGTGGATGGTGTCCCTGGCAGGCAGGGGGGTTGGAACTAGATGATCTTGAAGGTCCCTTCCAACTCTGACCATTCTATGATTGTAACTACATATTTTTTAAGTACCTTTAAAAGACTTTATGATCTTTAAGGTCTTTTCCAATCTCAATGATTCTGTGATTCATGATTAACTACCAGAGAGTCCAAAAGACAGTCTTGTGAAGCTGGGTGCAGTTTTTGCATAGCAAAATTAAAGGAAGTTGAAAGCAGAGGAATGTGTGGAAAGCTGAGCGTGTAGAGCATGTGGAAAGTACTCTGGATGGCATCTAGCAGCCTGTCACACATCAAATTTTGTCCTGCATTTAAGAGCAAAAAAATTTGGTTTAGAAATGGTTTCACCTACTTGATTTGATAAGTTATAAACCTAAGAGCATAAAGCTATTCTTCCAGGCCAACCCACATCTGCAGCTTATGGCTGTCTCACTATTTCAGTGTCATTAATTGTCCAATAGTCTCCTATTAACTCCACTTTATTTCAAATGGCCAAAATTCATGCTAATATATTCCTAAAGAAAAGGTAAAAAGTACATGGTGTTGCACAGAGAATCTGTCCCTTTATTTGAGCCTGTTTCTAGCTGAGATAGCAAGGGCTTCTCTCTGCTCCTTTTGTCTTCTTAGAAGCATGGCACTACTGTAAGTGCTGACACTTGAATTTCATCAAAAGTCAAATGACAGGAAAACAACCCATTAGCACCTTTTCTATTGATCATAAGTCACCTTTGGTGTCTATAACAAATGCTTGTTCTTTCTTTTTTAAAACAAAAATTAAAGATTGTTGCTACCCTCCAAAAAAAAGAAAAATTTCAGTATAACTCCAATTCTGTAGGTAAGGCAAAACAGATGAACAACATAGGGAAATCAGCAACACAAAGGCAGCAGAATCAAGGAGTTTGCAACAATAGCATTAAGGAAACTGCATCCTTTTGATGGAGGATCCTAACAGCTAAAGCTCTTAGGTGAAGTTAAATATCTTTCTTAGAGCAGAATGATCTAAACGAAGTTTACTATCCTGGTGAGGACACATCTGGAATATTGTGTCCAGTTCTGGGTCCCTCGGTTTCAGAAGGATAGGGAACTGCTGGAAAGAGTCCAGCACAGAGCCACCAAGATGATGAAGGGGCTGGAACATCTTCCTGAGGAGGAAAGGCTGAGGGAGCTGGGTCTCTTTAGCTTGGAGAAGAGGACACTAAGGGGTGACCTCATCTCTGCTTTTAAATATGTGAAGGGTGTGTGTCAGGAGGATGGGGCAGGCTCTTCTCAGTGAAGCCCAGTGACAGGACAAGAGGCAATGGCTGTAAGCTGAAGCATTGGAGGTTCTGTGTGAACACACATACAAATGTTTTCCTATTTGAGGTGGCAGAGCCTTGGCCCAGACTGCCAGAGAGGCTGTGGAGTCTCCTTCTCTGGAGAGATTCCAAACCCGTCTGGACGCGCTTCTGTGTGACCTGGTCTAGGGACTCCTGCTGTTGCAGGGGGGTTGGACTAGATGATCTTTCCAGGTCCCTTCCAGCTAATAACATTCTGTGATTCTGTGTAATACAAAAATAGATTACTCAAACACTGGCAAACAATGGCACTCATCATGGTAATCCTGTCCTTCCTGTCCTTGCACAACTTTCCACACAGGGCAAATTGGTATTTTTCTCTCCAGTGGTGCTTGCTACAGCTCAGTCTTTCCCCTCCATTTTACCTGCATATTCAAACAAATGCTACCCAGAAAGATCAAAAGATATAAAAAAAAGATATTAAAATCTTCAGTTACTCCAGTCATTCTGTATCATCAGGTATATTTTAGACTTATTAGGATTGTGCTTTGGGGTCAAATTTCTCAGGTATATCTGGATACTAATTAACTTTGGTAGAGTAGAAAATCTGTAACGTTAGGTCCCTAAACTTTAATCTAACACCAGCTGGGTTGGAGTTGTACCAAAATTGTGACAAGTATGTTTTGCAGGATTAAGTGAATTTCTTGGTACTGTAACATATCTATTGCACTGAATGATTGTTAAATTGGAAGCCACAATGGGTATCAAATCAGTGCTGCAAGTATCACAGAATCACAGAATCATAGAATCATCAGAGTTGGAAGGGACCTCAAAGATCATCCAGTTCCAACCCCCCTGCCTGGCAGGGACACCAGCCACTAGATCAGGTTGCCCAGGGCCCCATCCAGCCTTGTCTTCAAAGCTTCCAGGGATGAGGCTTCCACAACCTCTCTGGGCAACCTGTTCCACTGTTTAACCACCCTCATCCTACACAAAGAAAAATAACTTTGTTTTTAATAGCTCTTTTGTTTTCTATTTTCCCATCCAAAAAGGAAACAAGTATGTCTTGCACAAATACTGTTAAAGGACTAGCAAATGGAAATCTGAATTTAGTATAAAAATATAGATATGAGAAGTACTGAATTTTAACTTTAGGATGAAAGCTTAGTTATCAGAAAACAGGCCATCTATAATATATAAACAAAACAGCAATGCAAACAAAACTGCAATGCTGTATAGTCATGGAAAATTCTCTTAGATCTACATGACTGATCTAAGTTCAGATGTTCTGCAGTCCCTCAGTATGCAGAACTCATGCTGATATCAAGGGGAGGTCCAAGGAGTCAGCAGGAGCACAACAGCAGAGTCAAGATTTCTTGTGACCCAATTTAAAGTCTTCCAGCACTGATAAATGATGCAAAGAAGATATAAAGAAAGAGCATAGCTGGGTGGTGTTTGTACATGCATGTGAACCTGGGAAAAACTATTTGTGGAGTGAAAATCTTTAACTTACCAGAATGTAGGCACATAGGTAGTCAGACTTTTAATTAATGCATTTAAATTTTATGAAACAGCTTTAATTAAAATACTGCTTGGATGTGAATGTCTGATGTAGATTTATGGAGCACAAGAAGACATTTAAGAACTGAGTGCTTAGAAAAATGATAAGTTCCTACAGGTAAGACAGAACATGAATTGAAAGATACCAGTGCACACCTTCTGCAAATAAGAAGTCCAGCACTTGCTGCCCCATCCTCAGCAAGAGGTCCTGGGCAGCACTGCAGCTGACATCTGGAGACCTGTAGCCTTCCTTGGGAACTCCAACTGAGTCAAGGCCTCTGACACAGCAGGAAAAGTTGTACTAGCAAGTGGTAGGACTGTGCCCTGTGGTGTACAACCACACCCAGTGAGCATGTGTGTGCTCTTCTTTGCAGTTACTGGCCCCTGTCTGTGCAAACTGCTCTGTGAGCTGCTATGTCTGCTGTCTGCCTCTGATAGCTGTACTTATCCCAGTAAAACTGAAGCAGAATAAGTTACCTGGGCAGGGCTGCTGCCCTGGCAGTTCAGTGGAGTTTACATCAGTGCAGTTTGTGTGCTGTATGTTCAGTACTGCCATTATCAGTACACATTTTTTTGTGTATATTTTGATCCACTTTCATCCCACCTAGAAGCCTAATTCACATGTCACTCAAGTCCCTTTTTATTCTGTTTTGAGTATCCAAATAATATATGGACAATGCTTATAGCATGCTAGAAACTAGCTAGTGGGCTCCAGGTCTCAGCTCTGATCAGGTGTACTTGACTTCCAGATGTTCAGAGGCAGGGTACATTATTCACACAAAATGAGAGACTCACTTGAAATGTCATTGCTGCCCTCTTGGCAGCAAATTCTGACCTCAGCTAAGCACCAGACATCCATATTTTCTATCAGTAGCTTGGGTTGGGTCACATGAGGGTAGAGAAGCTCATGCAGATTTACAGACTTAACCTACAGGCACTGTGAACTGGAGGTAGGAGAATACAGCCAGAAGGGAAGGGAAGTCAGGTTCCAAGGTGGGATTTGGCATTCAATTTTGTAGAAATTTACCTTTGTGCTCCACAAACTGATCTGCCACCTGCATGGAACTGAACTAGTGAATGCATGGGTAGTCTGGAAGAACACCACAGTATACAGCTCTGTAAGTAGCATATAACACAGCACATTGTTTCTTTAGTTATCTGTGTCCTTAGGTATTTCTGTTGGTTATACAGCACCTTCAAATAGCCAGTGTGCTTTGCATGAAAGCTATAGATGTAAAACAGTCTAAAGATTTGATGTAAGTAAAGACATTTTTCTTGATTAACTATTAAATTAGCTCTCTCATGGTAGGGATGCAAAGAAGAAATTAAACTCCAGTTCTGTTTCTACAAAAATACCAAATGCTCTTGCTTGGTATTATGTCTAATGAGGGAGTGCTCACCTCACAGGGCAGCCCATCCAAAAAGAATTTGGCCTTCCATAGCTAGTTTTCTCATTTTTTGCTTGTAAGAAGACATAATGATTTGTAGCTGACATTCAACCCCCAGTTAGTTCTAGCTTGTATATATTTGCTTTTCTTAAGCACTTCACCATTTTCATGTGATATTCTCACAGTTAGCAGACTTCCCACTTCCACTAAGCACAAAGAAGCTTAAAAAGGAAGCTAACAATAAAACCTAAAAAAGAGAATAAAGACAAAGACAATGCCATAAGCAGGAAGCTTTTGTTCAAATACAGAATTAATATGGTAGAAAATTCCAAGACATCTCAGTAGCATTTTGTGTCTGAGTTTTGCCTAGACTCAGTTGAATTACAACAGAATTCCACCTCAGCAGTCAGTTCCAGAAACATTTTTGACCAAAGAAAAAGTGTCATCTTTCTTTCATGACATGAACCATTTACTAATAAATATAGAGCTATATAAAAGGTAGCAAAGGAGTCATTACAAATATGTGGCCACTAAGATGCTCATTAAAAGTAAGAGGGAACAAAGTGGTGAAATAAAACATATAGCCTGGTCACTTCTTCAGTCTCTGAAATGTATCTTTTTTTCCCAACCAGCATATTCCATCAATAACTAGAACCTTTATTCATTTTATGATATACAGTTGTTATGAAGGGATCATTTTCAAAGTTTGTGCCCTTTGGTTTCTTTTAAGGTCAAGTTCATGGTTGCAACACTGTGTTTAAGGGTGAACAGCAGACATTCTGAAGATGTTTTTAACACCTAATGTCAAAATACATAAAACTAAGTGAAGTGCAACTAAGGTAAGTGGACAAACTCAAGTGAGGTGGAAGGTAGTAATGACAGAACTGCTGCCCAAAAAACAATCAGACCTGTGAACTCTGCATTATGCACTGTTGACAGCCAGTAATTTACAACTTATGAAGGAGGAAAAAAATTAGGAAAAGGAAGGAAGAACCACAAAGAAGTAGCTCTGACTGCCATGTGTCAACAAGAAAATTTTTGTCCAGAGAACATCTTCCTTTCACTGCCAATTAAAAGGATGTAGTGCCAGATACCAAAGAAAACAATCAATTGATAATCTTCCTCTAGCAGTAACTGAAAGTGCCCCAAAACCCTCAGTTCTCCAGATCTGTAAACCTGAGGTTAGTGAACTACTAGGAAAATTGCAAAGGGCTGGTAGGTCTGAATCTTAGAGTTTCTCTTATGCTATTTCCTTGATGCTGACTGTATGGGTATGGGAGCAAATAATCTCTGTTATTCTGTTATGTTATACACAGATTGTTTTCTTTCCAAATTAAGCCATTGTTACACATCACTAATCCTGACTTGGACCTTTACTATTATTAGTAGTAACTGCATGAGATTTTCTGCTTAAATATATAATACAAAAACCCTAAAAGAAAGGTACTTAGTATTGACTCATGACAAAAAGAATTAGCTTCTTTGAAGCAACATTGAATTTAATAAACTTTCTAGTTCAGAAATGGCTGGAGACTGATGATTAGTACAGTTCCCACAGAATCTCTTCCAATTTGCAGGTACCTTTTGCTCAACTTTAAGCACTAAAAATGCAAGTAATAATGCAAACAGACCTGTGTTCAACTGTTCACCTGACTAAAGCATCTTCTTTCTCCTCTTCAGCACAGTTGACACACTTAGTAAAACAAGTAGCTAGCAGTCTCTAATTTACATAGTTGACTGAAAAGAAGCAAAAGAGTTTAATCAATTGCAGTTGATAACAGTGCCTTCTTTACTGATTGAGGCAAATTGGGTGCACAGGTTAATTTCCATATTAACTGACTCAGCCAAATCTAAGGCTTATGAGAGAAGCTCATGGTCTAAATGATTCTTCAAAGTGCAAATGAATATTTGGTGAAGATAACTGAAATTTAGGTAGAGGTACACTTAGAAATTTGTCAGACTGCATCACTGCTTTGTTGGCTCAAGGCAGATCAGCAAAGTTACAATATTCAAAATTAGATGGACTCTTATTTGGTTAAAGTAATTCATACCTCTGTGTCTGACTAGTGCATGCAAACAATGTATGCCAATAATGTATTGGTTCATCCAGCCAGCCCTGAAGGAAAAATATGATATACTCTTTATTTTCCACAGTGATAATTACAAAGATATGATATGCAAAGACAGGAAGCAGACAATCAGGACATTGTTCCACTACAGATCACTCACCTTAAAGATTTTGAGAGCATAATAAGGAAAATTTAGAATAAGGTTTATTATTTTCCAGACCAATGAAGGCTGCTTGAAAATACACAGCTTTGTGCTTCAGAAGACACAGATGAAATTAGGGCTGCTGTGTATCTGTCAACAGCCATTCAGAGCTCTTTGTGTATCTTTGCACCTTTTGTCTACATCTTGGGAATGAAAACTCAGTGAATGACAAACTGAACTGTACATCTGTATATATCAGGACAAGGTAATCCTACACAGACACAGCAGTTGCCAGGAGCACAGACATGAGTTTGTGGAACAGATCACCTCAAAGGACTGTAACTCAATATCAGGGACTGATGGAAAAAATGAGATTTCTTATGAGTAGCAGTGCTAATCTTTTTTTGAGACTTACCAGCATACATGGCAACAAATTCCTTATACTAAGCTACCCTATCATAACTCTGCAAGATTCATTAGAGAATGTTCCAGGCAAAAGCTTATTCACAATCACCAGACAAAGTATGGGAAGTGATTTTTCCTTTATTTAGATTGTAGAAGGACAGGAGTCAATTGTTAAGTGAGAGTACCAGAGCCTGGCATTTGCAATGGAAGGTAGTGGAGACGTGTGACCTGGTCTAGGGACTCCTGCTCTGGCAGAGGGGTTCCACTTGAGGTCCCTTCCAACTCCTAACATTCAGTGATTCTGTGATATCCATGGCAAACATTTTTGCATTCCAGTCTGGAATTTTTCATTACTGTTCTAATAAACTGTTTCTGATGATTCTTCTTCAAATCTTTTGATTCTGTCACTGCCTCTTATGTGCTTGATAATTTTAACACTTACACAATGAAAGTTGTGCTACAATGTTTTTTCAAACCCAACATCTCTTCTAGAATATTTCTTTATTTCTTATAAGAATACTAAACTTACAAAGGTTTTAGACACACTTAGACTTCAGCAGTCAGTCTGTTCCTATTTCTAGCATATAAGCCCAAGTTGTTGGCATGAGCTAGTTTGTGTCATGATCAGGGCAATCTTCCATGTCTGCCATCCATTTCCAGCCCCTCAGGTGGCTATGATCCATCTCTTTGGGCTCTCCTTTGTGAAATATAACCTGATAGAATAATGTCATGAATTTGGGGAGGAGGTCTGTCAGGTAATATGCCTCCAGATACCTCATTTTCAAGATGCCACAGCAAGATATTTTTCTGATAGATTTGATGGTTTGATATCACTGTAGTTTTCTTTGGGAAGAGTTTCAGAACTAACTTCTGCCACAGTTTTAAGTTATGAGCACTTAAAAGAAAAGAGAAGCACTGAGTTAACTTTCAGAGGCAAGAAAGGCATCTGAACTTTCAGAGGAAATGTTAAGCTCCTACTCACCCAGAAGCCTATTGGGTTCCCTGAGCTTAAATTCTCTTGCCAAGCCAGATTTTCTGGGAAAGGAAGAGCTCTGGCAACTGCCTCAGATCTCTTTCCAATAAAGCCAGGAGATGATTCAGATACTGTACAGTACTTCCACAGTGGCAAAACAGATTTCATCATTGCTTTCAAAGCTGCATTCTCTGGTGATGAGCAAGAGTCCAAGATCCAGGATCCACATCTGTTCTGAACTTTAGAAAGTTTTCTACTTAGGGAAAGGTAACTAGTTTATAAAATGAAATTATTACCTCTGTGTTTTCCTCAAAGATTTTTGTTTGTTTGTTTGTTTTGGGTTTTTAATCTCATATTTCAAATACCCCACATCCTAATGTAATTCTTTCTACTATTTCTATGTCAAATGGACACCCTGCAGTGTGTGATACTGACACCTAAATATCCTCTTACAGGATAGGGCTAAGTTCTGTCCTACCTACTATGCCTTTTGACTCAATTCAATTTTCTTTTGCAGTTTATCTTAAATGTATATAAAAATGTTGTTTCAGCTAAATAATCACAGACTGTATTACCCCTCTGGATACTCTTTGCCAAAGTGGTAGGTAACAAAAATGTAAGCAGCAGCTTCTAGAGGCAGAGCTCACAAGAGAATCTTTGTCCTGATTTCATCAGCCAACAAAACATAATGCATTTATACAACAGGTTTTTGTTCATATTTCTAGCTACTATTTGCACTCAGTCCTTGTAAAATTTTAATTGTGCTTCCATTTTTCTGTCCAGGGCTTTTATGAGCATCTTCTAGTAGAAATAATTCTGTGATGCTTCATTTCACCTGAGTAATTTCTCAAGGAACAATTATTATATATGAGGTATTGCAATTGGGCATTTATGACTCTTGCACATGACTCTGTGCTTGGAAATACAATCTTTTCCTTCTTACATCCCAGGAACAAATCTAGCTCAATGTTTAGCATTGCTTTGTCTAAATGTCTCTTCTATTATACTTTATACTCAGTGCAAGATAAATATTTAGATTATCATGACATATACTGCAATAATGTAAAATGCAGGTGGAAGTAAGTTTTATAAAATGGAGAAGGCATCCTTTATAACATTACTTGCATTTTTTAAAATGTCATCAGTATTTTTTTTAGGTACTTTACAATGTATTTTTCAAGCCACCTTACTGAAGTGAAGACTGTAGCTACCATGTGGGAAAGGGAAAAAAGAGAAATCCAGATATAAGTAAACACCAACTCAATGTGGCAATGCTTGAAAGGGATAGTCATGTATATTTGTGGAGCTAATAAGTCAAAACCCACAAATATCTGACACATTTTGCAGCCTTTTTGAGTAGGAAGCTGTAAAACAGGCATGAGAAATCAATAGAACAAGTTCTGAGGCCGTTAATGTGGCTTGGGTTGTGTTGCTTCTCATTAAATGCAGCAGCAATTGAGGAAAATCTATTACAGCATTCAGCATTGTTAATGAGACATACTACCAGGATGGGGATGCTGACCAAGTATGCAGTCTGCAATTGGGTTAACCTAAAGCATTTTTCCATCTAAAAGAATTTAGAAAGACAAATTTCTGATGGCTACCAAACCTTGAAAGCTTTCCTAAAATATCTGCTGTTATCTGATATAAAGATGACCCTTGCAATCTGGCTCTGATTTGGATAAACCCAATCAGTAATAAGATCCAAAGGCAGTGGTTTATTGATATTTAAGCCAATGTATTTTGATAAGCCCTTTAATCATCTCCAGCAAACTCAATGTCAAGTTCAAATGTTGGCTAGAGAAAGTGTCAGTTTCTACATACTTCTCTGACAAAACAGAATGGAGTTGATTTGGCACCTCACAGTTTAGACAGGTTTACATCTCACAGTAGAGCCTCATTTTAAGCCTAAACCCAAATATGACTGGATATTAACAATTTCTAACCAGGGTGTAAATGATATGCTGCAGAAAAGAGGTGATATTTTCTCTTTTTTATGGAATAAGTTTAAGAAAATCTCAGGGAAATGAATTTAAGGAAATTCATAACAATTACCTTAGCATACATGAACTTTTTAAATATTGTAATTACTTAAAAGTTTCCTATTTGTTTCAACTACTGTTTAATAACATTTTAGCTCTGATTTCTAGGGGAGAGCTTAAAGCTTGATACAGTTTTTCATTGTACTTCTGCCTAAAGACATTCAGATATCTCTGTCCACATCTGAAGGAGATTTCTAGCAGATCTGAGAGCTTCCTGAAGTGATTTGTTATTTACATTATTTTTCCCTCTGTCCTTTATTTTTTGATAGTCATCCCAGTAACATACCATGCTACACAACTCTTGCTTTATTTCTCTCTTTTTGCTGAAAACACATGGGCCCCAAGGGCACTGCCAGCCCTGAGCCTCCCTGCTTGGCCCCCAGGGGGGGAGGGAGGTTCCTCCTCCTGCCCAAGGCTCTGGACCCCATGTCCCCCCCTGGGGCTGTCAGCTTATTCCCTAGTAATGCTGCAGCATGGCTGGTCCCCAGCTCCCCAATGCCCTGCCAAGCACTGCCTTGGGCCCTGCCAAGCTGGGCCCTGCCACAGGCCCATGCCCCAGCCTGGGAGGTGCCCAGTGTGTGTCCTGGCTGCCCTGCTCCTGGCTAGGGTGGTGGCACGGATTCTGGCTTCAAGGCCACCCCAGAAGAGCATGTGGCACTGCAGCCCCAGCCCTAGTTTTCTACAGGCCCTCCCTGATTCCTAAAAGAAAGCATACTCTACTGTACTATAATCATAATTACTATTATACCAGGCTTTTTCTTCTCCCTACAGTATTAGGTTTTAAAAACACAAGAATACCTCCATCTCCTTCACTTTGCTGTTCAAGCTCTTCATGTCTCCTGCCTTCCCAGATAACTGCACCTGCTGCTGACTTTATCAGCTTTTGACAACCTTCCAGCTAGGTAAATCCAAATGTCCATATCAGCATTGTTTTTCACTGGTGAGAAACTTTCATTCTCTGCATACTCTCCTTTCTTCCCTTGAGCTCACCAAGTCCCATGCTTTCTTGGCCAGGAGTCTATGGCTCAAACCTTATGGAAACCTACTCTGCTCTTCCCTGCTGTCCTCTCTTCCATTAGTGCCAACCTGAGAAACAAACTTCTGCCTCAGAAATTACAGTCCCACTAATGAATCTTTTTCTCCCATCACACCTTTGCAGTCATATACCTTCTCAGGAGGCCCTTTCTCTCCATCCACAGTCACTGTCTGAAACCCACAAAGATATGCAGCTGCATTGATGCTCCTCAGAGCTCCTTGTTTATGGAGTTATCAGGAGACCTCTTCTGCTGTCACTTCTGTGCCTGTGTCTTCACTATCTCCTCCATCTGATCTGGTCTAGGGAATCCTGCTGTGGCAGGGGGGTTGGACTAGATGATCTTTTGAGGTCCCTTCCAACTCCTAACATTCTGTGATTCTGTGATCCTGCAGATCAGTTCCAGCCCTGGCTCAGCAGCCATTTTTGCCACATCTTCCTATCCCTCACTCCCAAACAAAAACTCACGACAGCACACCTTTTTTCATGGAGTTATCCATAAACTCTGCAGAGTGTTCTGCACTCCTTTTATTCAATCCAAACTGAAGAGGCTCAAAAATATTTTTTTCTTACTGGAAGTTTGAATATATTTTAAGAAAAAATGAAATGCAAGGGAACATTGCAATTCTACTCCCCAAAACCCCAGCAAAACAGAGCCACACATACACACCCATGCAGAGCAAATAAATTTAGTTGCTTCTGAGAAAAACCCAGTTGTTCTATCTTGGTAGGAATATAAAAATGTCCAAAACACCTGCCAACTTTCTTTGCTTCTTGAATTGTAATTTTGCTATTAGAAGCATCTGATTGCTGCACTCCAACAGCCTGTAGGTCACACGAATAGGAAATCACAATTTGTTTGTGATACATTCCTGGCTTGCAAGGGGCTTAGAAGGAATCTTTGGAACAGAAGGAAAGGACACAGTAAAGTGCTTTCTCCCTTTCATGAATAAAGCAAGCACACTAGGATTGCAAGGAAATACTGTGATCCTTTTAGAAAAAGGTGAACATCACATGAAAAATAAAATAATATATTTAGCTTGATTTTCTTTTTTTTTCAGGCATCTTAATTTCCTCTTTAAAAAAGGATAGGCAGCTAGGGCAAATTATCAGTTATAAACTATAATTTGTAATCAAAACAAACCAATTCAACTGTGGTTTTGTACACAAGGCTCTGAAATCTCACCCACTAACCTTTACAAGGATTTACCAC
Organism: Galbula dea; assembly: GCA_013399015.1. Lineage (NCBI taxonomy): Eukaryota > Metazoa > Chordata > Aves > Piciformes > Galbulidae > Galbula > Galbula dea. The sequence continues at coordinate 298,567 of VWZX01007822.1, forward strand.
TCAGTGGTGCATAATAAGTACAGCCTCCACTTAATGAAGCCAGATCCTTATATTTTTAACTCTCATTTGGAAAACCAATTAACTCTGGCACTATTGAACAACTTGAACAGGAAATAAATCAAGTGTTAAAACATTAGTGGTAAGCCAGACTTTCTGTAATTAAAGTACTGATGTGCTGAAGGCTGACTATGTGGTGTGCAGCATTATAGACTGACAACTTCAGTTGTCCAAAGCAATTACAATTGTATGTTCCCTTGTTACACATGCTAGCATTCAGCAAAACCACTTTATCCTATTTATCCTTCAAATTTTGGTTCATGTTCTTTATGATTAACAGGCAGCATAATATCCCTTCCTCAATCTGAAAAACTAAAGCAGTTCTTTGGTTTTAAATTACATTCAACTTGATTATTCTGCAGATCCACAATCTGTTACATGGGAAGCTGCATAAATTTCCTAGACAACATTAACAGGTTCACTGATCACATGCAATGTTTTCAAAGAAATTTGAATTTATTGTGGCAAGCCTTACAATATATTTGCTACAACTTTCTTTGCTCTTCCCTATTACTTGCATGTATAAAGGGAAACAATTCATTCAGTCTTGGGAATCAAAATCAGACATAGAATTTGGTATTTCTCCAAATGTTTTGTATGACCTCTAGACTTTCATTATTTGGTCCATTCCTGCCTAAAAAAAACCCAAATGTGGAAATAAGATAGAATCACAGAACCACAGAATGTTAGGAGTTGGAAGGGACCTCGAAAGAACATGTAGTCCAACCCCCCTGCCACAGCAGGAGTCCCTAGACCAGGTCACACAGAAATGTGTCCAGATGGGTCTTGAGTATCTCCAGAGAAGGAGACTCCACAACCTCTCCTGGCAGTCTGTGCCAGGGCTCTGGCACCTCCACTGGGAAAACATTTCTACATGTATTCACACAGAATCTCCTATGCTTCAGCTTACAGCCATTGCCTCTTGTCCTGTCACTGGGCTTCACTGAGAAGAGCCTGACCCCATCCTCCTGACACACACCCTTCACATATTTAAAAGCATAGATGAGGTCACCCCTTAGTCTCCTCTTCTCCAAGCTAGAGACCCAGCTCCCTCAGCCTTTCCTCATCAGGAAGATGTTCCAGCCCCTTCATCATCTTGGTGGCTTTGTGCTGGACTCTTTCCAGCAGTTCCCTATCCTTCTTCAACTGAGGGGCCCAGAACTGGACACAATATTCCAGATGCAGCCTTACCAGGGTAGAGTAAAGGGGAAGAAGAACCTCTCTTGACCTACTAACCACATCCCTTCCAATCCACCCCAGAATCCCATTGGCCCTCCTGGCCACAAGAGCACGTCTACTCTTATGGCTATAGTCATGTTCCCATTGACTGTCAGTGATTGACTTAGGTGGTAGTCATTCATACATCTGTCCCTGGAAGTTAGACAAAAAGTGTATATATCAATAAGGTAAATGCCTCTAATGGCAACAGTCTAAATACAATCCTTATATAAGCCTTAATAATTTAAACATGAAGTTAAGTCCATAACTTACATACTTACTGTATCGACAACAGTGCTTCTTGGTGTGCACACATTTCATCTTCAATACTAGCTAGAAATTTTAGTTAAAGATATTATTGGTAATTTCTGTTAATAAATTCTAAGTAAAAAGCCACAATACCTGCAAGTTGTGTTCTAGAGAAACATGTGACAGTGACAATACAGCACTGCCACAAAATATTTCAAGCACTGGAGGTAAAAGCAGACAAACAAATTTCATAAGCAATTGAAGAATTCATTACAAGTGAAATTCCTTACAAATTCAGGTTCAGGCTTGCAGTGATTGTTATGATTAGAGATTGCCTATAGCACAGGTGGGGGGAACTCTTCATCAGGGATTTTAGTGATAGGACAAAGGTTATGGTTTTAAACTGAAAGAAGGTAGTTTTAGATAAGATATTAGGAAGAAATTCTTTACTGTGAGAGTGGTGAGACACTGCAACATGTCATCCAAAAAGGCTGTAGATTCCCCCTTCCTGGAAGTGCTCAAGGCCAGATTGGATGTGGCTTTGAGCCCCCCCATGGCAGGAGGGTTGGAACTAGATGATCTTTAAGGNGCAAAGGTTATGGTTTTAAACTGAAAGAGGGTAGTTTTAGATAAGATATTACAAAGAAATTCTTTACTGTGAGAGTGGTGAGACACTGCAACATGTCATCCAAAAAGGCTGTAGATTCCCCCTTCCTGGAAGTGCTCAAGGCCAGATTGGATGTGGCTTTGAGCCCCCCCATGGCAGGAGGGTTGGAACTAGATGATCTTTAAGGTCCCTTGCAACCCAAACCATTCTGTGAGTCCATAATAAATGTGAGAAATCCATGGGTCTGCACATGGTATGTGAGTACTTGATAGCAAAAGGGCCATTACCATGCTGTTGTGCTTGGACTCTGAGGTGCTTAGAGTGTCTGGGTGGGTGGCTGAGTGACAACTAGTTGAGTTTCCAGGGGAAAGAGCCAAGTTCCCTGGCAGCCTTAGCAATGAACTGTGGGCATGGAGGACTAGTGCCTGCCCCTTGGATTGAGGCTGGATTAAATACATCTGGATCATTCCTGGGATTTTGTCTAATCATTTCTCAATGATTCTTGGCCAAATTCTACATCAGAACTTTGAAAAAAATGCCAACCCAACAACCTGGAAAATTAATTCTTCAAAGAGTTGTTACAAGCACTTCTGATCAATTTGTCAAGCTGGGGATGGTACCCTATGCCAGGAAGATAATAAGCAGAACACTTACATTAAAGGAATGTAATTAGAATCCTATTTGATGCAACCTCAGTAAGCTTCAGAGTACATTCCAAATAAAAACACAATTAAAGTTTTGAAAATTAGTAGAAGAAGGATAAAGGTAACAAAGGTTTATGACAGATATATTATGCTGCAGTAGTAAAGACATAAAGTAGATTAACTATGACATCTGTTCCACTGCAATGTTTTGGTGTGCTTGTTTGGCTTAGAACAGAACTAATTCTGTTCAGTGATTTTACTTTTTACTTAAAACTCCTCTGAGAAACTGCACTTTCTGAGACTAACAGCATGTTTTCATAGACACTGCCAGCTTCTAGCAGTGATAAGGCCTCATGTTTGCATTTAATACCAGGGATTGGTATGCAGAGCTGCTGAATCTTGTGTCTCATGTTGGGGGGTGCAGGGTAAAGGCTGCACCTTCAGGGAGGAGCAGACAGGACAGGTGACCCCGAACTGAGCAACTAAAGTATTCCATCTCACATACATCATATCCAATATATAAATTGGGGGTCAGTTCCCCTTGCAAGATGATTATTTGGATGATTATTCTGCAGATTGTTCTCCCTTGTGAGATTATTCTCCCTTCTTGGTTCCTTCTTCCCCTGTGGTTGGGTGCTGCCGAGGCCTACTGCTGCAGTATCAGTGGTGACGTAGTTACCATCAGGGGGGTTTTGGGTTCAGTATTGGGTTCTGTATATATTTGTATATATTTCATTTATCATTATTATTATCATTAAAGTAATTTTAGTTTTATTTTCCAATCCACAATTCTCTCTGTCTCTCTCTTATCCCCTTTCCCTTCCTGTGGGGGGGAAGAAGGGGTAATGGAGAGCGCCTGTCATTGGGTTGGTGGTCGGCCCAGCCTCGACCCTCGACAGTACTGAACATACTAGTTACACCTGGGTCACATTCTCAGTAGTTTCTGAGCAATTACTGTTGCTATAGTCCTACCAAAACTTGTGTATGTTTCTTTTTAATACACCTGGCATAATGGAGAGCAGCTTTGAGACAGTCTTAACCTTGATTACTGAAAATGAATGAGCAAGGGTGTTTTCTTGCTTATAGCCTTCCTCAGGTGATGAAGAAGCCAGATGGTGTAGGGACACTTGCTGGGAAACTCTCAGCTGGTAGTTTCTTTATCACCTCAACAGACCAAGGCATCAAATTATACTTTAGAGCCTGCTACAATGCTTGCATGGGTAAATATAGTCAACCTCACACCAAATCTCTTGAAGGTGCTACTATATACTTAAGATCTAGCAGAGAAAGGGAAAGACATTTTGACACATGATTAAATCTACTCTGTGTCATAGCTAGATGCACCTCACACCAATAAATTCAGCTGACTCCTAAAAAATAAACCCTTCCTTCTGACCACACATCACACACACCTACTCAAAACTGAAAATACTTTATTATTAACTTTTGGTGAATAGAGGACAAAACCAGGCTTGGAATGGAAAGAGAAGCTTTAAAACCTGAAATTATTAATACTAAGAACTATTTATAAAAGATAAGAACTTTGCCTAATACAATAACATTTATTTCTGAGAAGGCTGAACAAACACAATTAAAATAACAGGCAAAGTAGTATATGCAAAAAGCCTTTTTGCAGGTATAAATAAAGTATTTCAGCTTTTTTCCCCAATACTTTACTGCACCAATCAAACAGCCTAAGAAGGAAGGTTTGATTTCACTTCTCACAGTTTGTAGTCTACCTTCATCCATATACATGCACACATGATCCAGCTGTTCCATATATAGCTGCTTCAGCTATGGGCATCAGAATATTTTTTCATCTGTTCATAATTTATTTGATTTCAATCAGTTTTTTTCTAAGCAAAGAAAAATCATTCAAGGAACAATGCAGCACTGAGGTTTATTTTTAATTCATTGTAGATATCATTTTTATTCTCTCTCTGGCTTTTATAATTGGGTTTTCTCCATGTTCTCTGCATGCTAAGTGGTCGTAGCATACAGGTATAAATATTTTTGGCACTCCATTCTCATGGAACTTTGCTTGACTAAGAGAACATATATATTTTCTGAGAGTTTATCTCATTTTGAACTCTGCTCAGAGAGCTTTAATGAGTTCTGAGGATCCCTTTCTCAGTATTCAAAACCTTCTTTTCTAATAGCTCAGTCTACAAAACTATCTCAATTCTTAGCAAGTAAATTAAAAAAGTTAATTGTAATAGTTTTCTTAACATTCCCACTGATGTAAATTGAACATTATGTCACAGACTTTGGGTATCTGATATTCTTACTGGTTTAATCTTTGATTTTTAAGTTCTGTTGCAAGTGAAGCTCAGGTTTTATTTTCTGAAGAAGCTACTATATGTTCTCTGAGGATTTTGTTTGCTTCATACCTAAATTTAGGACAAATCTCAAATTTATGGTTTGCATTTATTGACTTTTTTTGTTTATGCTATTCTGTATCTCATTTTCACCCTTCAGGGCAGGATCTGTACTGAGGCACTGAAAATAATCACGAGGTGTTCATTATTATTTAGAAGCTCAACTGTCATCACAACTGGAATCAGTGCCTGCACACTACCAAGAAATAAGTGAAAACCCAACTTATTTGGTGTGCCCTTGGACTCACAATTTCAAGTGGCAAGCACTAACACTACATTTTTTTTTTTAGACTCCTCATATCTTTATTCCAATCTTAGTTTGGGAGCAATGCTGCTTTACATTTCCTGTGCTGTTCATAGATCATTTGGCCTGGGTAAGTTCTGAATTGCCCTCTTGTGCTGTTGCTAGGGAAACACATTTGACAAAACATCTATTCATCTAAAACTTGAGTTCAGAAATGTTTGAAAAATCATACTCAAAAGAATAATTAACAATCACTATCAAAATAGAAAGATGCAATAAAAGCCACAGGGCTTTATTCTTGGTCCAGTGCTTTCCAGTGTTTCCTTTAATTACTTGGGTGGAGTTATTAAATATAGAGTTGCATGGATGGCTTCAAGATGGAAAGGTAATACAAATATGTTGGAAATCCAAATCTATACCTTGAAAGACATCTTGATACATTGGACATAATGTTTAAAATTTCTTTTCTACAGCATACCTGTGCACTTCAGGTTTCTGTAATAATATTTGCTTCAATGAAAGATAACATTAGCTGATGTCTTAACTAGTGCAGACTTCATTTCTCTCAGTAGTTTTTAATTACTAATTTTATCCTCCCTCCTTTTCTACATGTATGCACTATCTTATTGTTGATAAAAAGAAGTGAAGCAGACACTTGAAAATGGCTTTCATGTCAGATGTGGAGATCACCACCACAAATAGTATGACTATAGAGGAAAAAGAGCAAGAAAGAGAAGTAGATGTTGAAGCATATTGCCTCAGGACATGAAGGATGCAATATAAACCAGTCTGCTCTTAGAAGTACAGATGGAACATTTCCAATTCATATGAAAACACATAGTGAGAGGTAAGGGATTCATGGAGTGGGATGATATTGTTGGAGACTCTGGAATATTTATTAAAAGGATTAGCACAGCAAATCTAATTTTAGCCTGTACCATATTGCTGAATGAATTAAAATAATGTAACAAAAATACATTATCCAAAATGTCTGATGCAGAAAATGATTTAATTCAATTTACATTCAGTATACTAGTGGGGAAAGCTGATTTAAAATGAAGAATAACTTAGGAAGCCATGTTTTAAGTCAAGTTTTGCCATCTTTCTTCAATGTATGGGAAATAAGTGGAACTTCTATCAGAATTCACACCTCTTTTCATGATGAAAAACACCTGGTAATATTGAAGAACCACAAAAATATATCTAAAAAATCCCCCTTCACTCTTACACAAAAAAACTATAGATATATTTGAAATTGCAATAGAAGGGTGGGAAAGATCTGTAAATCTCAGCTGAAGCAATTTCCACACATTTTTATGATGTGGTTAGATTTCACTAAAAGGGCTAAAAGGGAACAAATAAAATTCACAAGATGAGCTAGGCAAGAAAAGGGAAAGAAGGTGAAGTGTAAGGAAGTGTCAGTAGAAAAGAAGGAATGAATAAATGATATCATTTTTACTTTTATTCTTCTAGAACTTCAGATTCAGATTTGAGATACCTGAGATAGCTCAAACCTTATAACATATAGTGCAACATAAATTGGAGCATGACCTTCTTCCAACCCAAGAGAATAGCAATAAAAAGAACCATCTTTTATTTTAATGGGAAACCAGAAGTGTGCAAGTTGAAGAACAGGCAATATTTTTGCTCCATGAGGGCCAGCAGGCAATAGGCTGAGGTATCAAGGGAAATAAACCAAGTTCCTCCACTTAGTGGTATTTTAAAGAGCTAATTGGACACAGCAGTTGAGCTACTGAAGTAGATTATAATTATTTCAGAACAGGGAGGTCTAAAGCAAGTGACTTAAAAAAAGCTGTCTTAATTTTTATTCAATAACAGTACTGAATAGGATTTTGGTTTATATTTCTAGCTTATCCACTCCACCCACCACAGCCCCCTCAGTGAAAACACATTAATGCTTGTTAGAGTCACTGAAGACAATCAACTCTTGGACCATGCCAAGTGGATTAAGGAGCAGAGATGAAGTGGGACATCCCTACTGCTCTCCTGCTAGTGCCTTGAGGAGACTAGGGAAGCAGAACAAGTGCATGTGTGCAGGCAGCAGGGCCTCTGAGGGCTTGCTATGCAGGAACTCAGATCAGACTGCAAGAGCATGCCTGTGACTCAGCTGTCCCTAACCATCCCTGTGCAGCATTAATGGTGTCAAGAAAGCTTCTGCAAACAGAAAAGACATAGAAGGTCATTCCTAAATGCACTTATCAATAAGAAGATGCATTTGTAGGCACTTTTCAAACACTTCCACTGAATCCAGACTGACACATGGTTTAACACAAACAAGCACAGTGGATGTTGGCTGTGACATCTATATCAAAAGCTAATTTCTTTCACAGACTTAGGCCAAGGCACATTTTTTAGAATGAATCACCTTTTCTTTCCCACAGCCTGCAAAATACACTTAGAATTCATGATTATATTTGGTAATTCTATTTAATTACTAAATGAGTAACAGGCCTGTTTCTCAGGGTTGTAGCAGCACTACCATTGGCATGGTGTTCTGTAAAAGTGTGTTTCACAATGACTGTTATTGAATTATTTACTGAGGAGTTATTTTAATGTCTTCTGAATAGTCAGTTGTTGCATTTTAAGTGGATTTAAAAAAACCCTAAATTTTTGGGGTTTTTTTTTAAACATTAATGTTTTTGGTAAATTAAAAGAAATAATAAAATATTTGGGCTTAAGAAGGTGATTGCTCTTGGAAAATGCAGTCAGCAATTTTTAGGGTGTTAGGAATATCAGTAACATACCAGAACAGCTTGTCAAACAAACCTGTGCAACTTCTCTGCTGTAGCTATTAGTCATCTCTCCAAAATGTTCAGACCATCAACCAAACATGTTGAGAAAGTGGAAATGAAATGGCATTCAGTATCAAAATCAGGAATGATCTGGAGAGAGCATCAACTGCATTTGTTCATTTCAAGATGCACTGAATTTGTGTGGCAAGGTTTTGGTGGTGGGTAGAGTTACAGAGGTGGCTTCTGTGAGAAGCTGGCAGAAGTTTGTTTCCCCATCTCTCTCATCAAAAGAATCTATGCAAGGAGTGGAAGAAAGGACAGCTAGAATAGGGGCATACAGGAAAGCTGTCCAGAGAGCAAGAGAACTGGTTAGAAAAACTAAAGCTCAGTGGGAATTAAATCTAGCCAGGGAGATCCAGGGGAATAGTAGTAGTGTTAGTTTTTATATTTAAGGAAGGGGAAAAAAACCTCTGTGATAGCAGCTGGAGAGAGGAGTGAGAGTGTGTGAGAGAAACAGCTCTGCAGAAACCAGGGTCAGTGAAGAAGGAGGGAGAGGAGGTACTCCAGGCTCCAGAGCAGTGATTTCTCTTCAGCCCTTGGTGGTGATCATGGTGACACAGGCTGTCCCCCTGCAGCCTATGGATGTTACCAGTGGAGCAGATCTACCTGCAGCCTGTGGAAGACCCCATGTGAAAGCAAGTGGATGCACCTGAAGGAGACTGTGACCCCATGGGAAGCCCCTGTTGGAGATGGGACTGCACCCTCTGGACTCTCCTGTGGGGGGAATGCTCCACACTGGAGCAGGGGAAGAGTGTAAGGAGTCCTCCCCCTGAGGAAGAAGGAGGAGCAGAGACAACATGTGATGAAGTGACCATAACCTGCACTCCTCATCATCACCCTGCACTGCTGAGGGGGAGGAAGCAGAGAAAATCAGGAGTACAGTTAAGCCCAGGATGAAGGCAGGGGAGGGGGGAAGTGGTTGGTTTTCTTTTTTGGGGTTGTTTTTTTTAAGATTTGGTTTTATTTCTCATGACCCTACTCTGATTTGATTTGTTAGAAGCCTTTTTTCCCAAGCTGAGCCTGTTTTGCCCATGACAGTGATTGCTGAGTGATATGTCTTTGTCCTTATCTTGACCCATCAGCCCTTTATTATTGTCTCTCCCTTGTCCAGCTGAGGACAGGGAGGGGGAGTGAGAGTGGCTTTAGTGGGCACCTGGCATCCAGTCAAGGTCAAGCCATAATAGATTAGGAATGAAAGAAAATCTATATGAACTGAAATGCATTTGAAGAAATGAAAGCATTCCCAGCAAATTGCACCAGGCAGCTTCTGCAGCCAGGAGCTGTTACAAAACATGGGGAAAGAGGGGGTAGGAAGTTTGTGTCTGGATGCCAGGAAAATGAATTTGGGTGCTGTAGTTAGCAGTATCTGAACTGCAATTCATGTAGTCTGTGTTGCCTGAGAAACAGAATTAAGGTGAAACATTATCTGAAAGTGATGGTGGCTAAAGATATAAAAGAACTACTAGGGAGGAGTTTTCTTGGAAATCTCAGAGCCTCCAGACCAGAGGAATTCTGCTCAGAGTGACACCTCACCTGAGGATGCATGTTCTGGCAGCCTCTTTAGTCAGTGCAGTGTTCAGCTCCCCTGAAGCAGGGAAATCATTTATGCACCTGAGGAGCCAGAGCTCTCCTCTGTAGTGATCTTTGATGAACAAGATTAATGTTGCTTTTTCATAAGCTGCCAACAAAGTATTTTCAAAGCCTGGCTTTCCAAAATAGTTGATCACTAGTTAAAAAACAAATAAAATAGTGTTCTCAAGTGAAGTGTCTCTTGGGCAGTTGGGTTACTAGGAAAATTGCCCACGTGGGGAAAGGACAGCCACAAAATAGAGCTGATAGCTGAAATTTAGAATGTATCACTCCAAGGTAAAGTCACAAAAATTGTTAGCATGGCCATGCAGAGTTCCAGGCAGTACAGGTGTAGACAAAAACACTAATAGCATTTTCTACAGGACTATCCCAGGAAAATATACTTAATATTTCATATGCAAATATAAGCTTTTCAAATGTTCCTAAGCCTTGGAAATTAATTCTGCCCTATGAAGATGGCAGCAACAATAATAGAGAGATGTCTAAAAAAATCTGAAAGATGTTAGCTTTATTGCAAATAACTAAATTGAGGTGACTGATTTCTGAGTATTAATACATTACTACCATCAGCTTTGAAATTGTGGTAATTTCATGAGTTAGATAACTTTCAAATATTGTTGTTTATCTACATGGCTCAAAGACATTGAATAAAAATAATTAAATTTACAGTATGGAGGAGAAACACTGTCTGGTAATAAATAAAACATTTTCTGCTCTACATACCCTAAACCTCATGATTAACTTTTATCTTGAGACAAAAGAATTACTCAAATGTAAACAAGACCATTTGTATTATTCAGTAATATAAACTCACAAAGATATTTGCAAGAAAGCTGCTGATTAATACTATGATCCACACAAAATCAAAGCTGTTATCATCATCATTCAGTGTTAAGGCTAATTTCCTGAGTTACAGTCAGAAAAGAAATCTACTGGTTGGAAAAACACTGATTTCCAGATACACAGAAACATATAAAATGATTAATACACAAAACCACAGCACATTTATTCAACAACTAAATTTTATCATATTAATGGGTGTATAAGCAATTGGAGAGGAAAAATTTCCAAGTCTTTCCAAATCAAATATATTAAACCAAAAAGGAGGGGGGAAGGGATAAACTATTAAGTTCAGAGAGAAACACAATTCCTTTTGATTTGAGTTTTCCTATATGGCAGCTGGGGAACAAAGTTGTGATCTGGATAACCTGGAGCCTGCACACAAAGATATTGGTTACTCTTGCAGATCTACAGAATATTTCACAGCTTGGCTTTTGTATTGCATGTGTTAGGGTCAACTGGATATTTGCATAAAAAAGGAAATGAAATAAGATTAAATCCTTTTACATAAGGCTTGCTTTATAATGCCTTATTAAGTAGGAGTAAATAGGATTTATGCTAATCCACAAATTTATACCATTAATCCTATTTTACAGTGCATTTATTTCTATTAAATACTACAGTCCTTTCAACATTTTCTGACTTTACTAGACATTCATGTAAGGATGATTGCTTGGATTAAATACCCTGGCTGATCTCTACCACTGCAATTTGTATGGCCATTACCTGACACTAGAATGAGTGAGGAGTACTTGACAAAGACATGGCAATTTGTTAGCAATGCCTGCTGGCCTGAGTGACACTTGAATATTACCTCCAGTTTTCCTCCTGGAGTACTTTTCAAAGCTTTAGTTTCTGATTCAATTCTAGGACAGGCAGTTGCTGCAGTTTCTAAACTATACTTTAGAAACAGCTTCAATAAAGTTGTGTCATTCATATATCCTGGCACACTCTTCTCTACATACAGTGTGCTCCACTAATAGTGTTGCACAGCAATCAAAGGGCTGCTTATTTGCACAACACATGGTCATTAGGTATAAGGTATCATCCAAATACAAATTAAATTAAAGAGTAGCAATATACTTTTCTAACATTAATCAGTCAGGGTTCTTGGACAAGACAGAGTGAGAGAGTTGGGATTGTTCAGTCTGCAGAGGAGAAGGCTCCCAGGAGACCTTCTTGTGGCCTTCCAGTATCTGAAGGGGGCTACAGAAAAGCTGGGGAGGGACTTTTGAGGAGGTCAGACAGTGACAGAACCAGGGGAAATGGGTGCAAGCTAGAGGAGGGCAGATTTAGGCTGGATATTAGGAGGAAGTTCTTCACTATGAGGGTGGTTAAACAGTGGAACAGGTTGCCCAGAGAGGTTGTAGAAGCCTCATCCCTGGAAGCTTTTAAGACAAGGCTGGATGGGGCCCTGGGCAACCTGATCTAGTGGATGGTGTCCCTGGCAGGCAGGGGGGTTGGAACTAGATGATCTTTAAGGTCCCTTCCCACTCTGACAATTCTATGATTCTATATGTCAGTAATGACATTACCTGGAGATATAGAGACCATGATAATGAGAAAGGCCACAATCATGATAAAGTTCTTTGAAAGAGGTTTCAAGTAAGATAGGCTGCATGTTCACTATAGTTTTTACATTAATTCATAGTTATGGTTGAGATTGCCTTGGAAATAAATTAATTTTTTGCTTCTATATTTTTCAGTGTTATAACTGAGCCTTACTCACCACTTTTCCCTTCCCCACCCTGTGACAGCTACCTAACTACAAATAACCAACAGAGTGTTAAAATGATAACCTACAGGAAAAAAAAGAGCATATTGCCTTCAGTGATGATCAAATTTTACTGCAGCATTATCACCTTCTGACTGTTTTCAATGACTGTATGGACCACTCTCAGCTATGTTCCTTGCCCTATTCCATCTTCACCCAGGGGACCCCAAAGGGCTTCTCAGGACTCAAGAGGCAGCTGGAGGTGCCCCTTAGATAAAATCCTTATCTGGGTGTAAGCTAGAGGAGGGGAGATTTAGGTTGGATATTAGGAGGAAGTTCTTCACCATGAGGGTGGTTAGACAGTGGAAGAGGTTGCCCAGAGAGGTTGTGGAAGCCTCATCCCTGGAAGCGTTGAAGACAAGGCTGGATGGGCCCTGGGTAACCTGATCCAGTGGCTGGTGTCCCTGCCAGGCAGGGGGTTGGAACTGGATGATCTTTGAGGTCCCTTCCAACTCTGACAATCCTATGATCTTATGATCCTGTAACACTGGATGCTCTGGTCCAGTCTCCTCAGTGCAGCAGAGCTGGATTTCAGCTCTATGCTGAAGCTGTTAAAATAAAGGAACTAAAGCAGACCTTCCATCGTGATCCCCATTTTGGTCAGTGATATGAACCAGATCTTGTGGGCAGCCTGGGTATATCTACATTAGTGATCTAAGCTGCCTGATTGGCTTGTCTTAGATGTGAATTTGCTTTGCTTCTCTGTTCAGTGCCTGATGGTACTGAAGCAGAAATGTAGATATTCTCATTGTGGTAAGTTTATTTTATGTTATTGCTTTGGTAGAGCAAGTTACTGCATAATATGACATTTTTCTTTATTTTTTTTCTTCAGTAAAATGTCACCCACAGATGTGTGTGTTTGTTAGTGAGGATACAACATGTGAATTAATTCATCCCTCTATTAAACCTGCAAAAGATCATATTGGTACTTTGACCTGCATTATTTTTGAGGTTGAATGCCCCAGAATGTCTTCCTCCAACCCAGACAGGTCACTGGTAAGCTTCTTCATTCACACAACTGCTCCTTCTTGATCTTCAGAGATGTTTCCTTGTGCCACTGTGTACCAACACTGGATCTAAGCCTAACTCATGATTTATCTTTTGTTCTTTGCATCAGATTCAGTGACAAGGAGTCATGGTATTATCTGCTACACAGCTGACTAAAATTAGTGCTGACATGAAAACCTTCCTTCCAAAGGGAAGGGAATTATCTAACCTTTACTCACCACTGTCTGTGTACTTGGTCTTAGCAAGCATAAAAGGAAGAAGATGCAGAAGTATGCAAACAGAAACTTATTTTTATCAGCCTCTCTGGGGTTTTAAATCTGGAAATGTCATTTCAAAGACACTAATATTTTGTTACTAACTGGAGTTTACAGTTACATATAGGGAGAAAAGTAGTCCTGAATATACAAATATCAACACTTTGACTTCTTGCCCATGGCAATGCCATTGTTTTAATTTGCAGCTGCCATTATTTGGCCAGTACCTTTCTACAAGGATTCTTGTTTTTGACATAGTTTAGTATTGCAGCTCTTGATCTTGTAAACCAGAGTAATATAAAGCAGTGATTTAGTTCCATTACTGGCAACATCTCAGTGCATATTTCCCAAGACTCTACTGTATCACACTATACATTACCTCAGTTGACAGCTTTGGGGTTATATTTTATTAAATGTTAAAATACCAGCAATTTCTCTTTTAACTATAAAGCACCTTGTATGTACAGCTAGAAGTGGTCTCTCTAGAAAAGGTATTCTTTGTGGAGAAAACTCAAGAGTTTAACATTTTCTTGGCATCATTTTTCACCCAGAATATGCATTTGATTAAAAAAAAAAGCCCCAACAAAAATATCCAGTAAGAACTAGAACAGGACTAGAATAACTCTACTTATCTACACATGGCAATTAATATACTTCCAAGACAATACAGATTGTTTAGGATGACTAAAAGCTGCCAAAAGCAGCAACATTTAGTAGTTGCTACTGTCCCCCAAGACTGTGGACAGCCCTGCATAACGCTGTAATATTTAAGTGTTCTCCTTGCTAAGAGGTAGCCCAGTTCAGACAAGTAATAAAACCTCAAGAGCTTTTTACTTATGTGCTTAATAAGAAATCTAGAATCCATATATAGTAAAGAAGTGATTCTGAAGATAGGTTCTCATTATTTGTTTCAAAACAGTATCCAAAGAAGAACAACTAGGTGAGCATTATGGGAAAAAATACACAGTATAAGACTTTCACCTCTGAAAAACGATTAATTTTATAAAGCCAACACAGACTCCATTGTGTTTTCTGAATCTAGCTGTAACAAACCCATGGCTCCACATTTACAAGACTGTGAGAACAGAATTAGACTTTAGCTATTTATTTCATTGGCAAAGAATCCACCATTACTGTTCTATGCTCTGTCATATTAGGGACTTTTTAGGAGGTCAGACAGTGACAGAACCAGGGGAAATGGGTGTAAGCTAGAAGAGGGGAGATTTAGGTTGGATATTAGGAGGAAGTTCTTCACTATGAGGGTGGTTAAACAGTGGAACAGGTTGCCCAGAGAGGTTGTGGAAGCCTCATCCCTGGAAGCTTTGAAGACAAGGCTGGATGGGGCCCTGGGCAACTTGATCTAGTGGCTGGTGTCCCTGCCAGGCAGGGGGGTTGGA